>JAGKQL010000065.1:7278624-7304695 GCA_018398635.1 Cyprinodon brontotheroides | reverse complement strand
CCTGCTCCCTTCAGCTGCTGGCTACAGAACAGAAGAAGGATTCTCAGAAACGTGCGGCGTATTTTAGTTTGAATCGATGGATTGTTGACATCAGGGCTTCGAGGGATAAAATAGTGAAGGAATCAGAGCTTTGAACAGACATTGAATAAACAGCATATGGTATATATATATATATATATATATATATAAGTTGTTGAAAGAGTATATATATATATATATATATATATATATATATATATATATATATAATCCCTTATTGTCCAGAGAGTTAAAATTGTGTTACAGCTGCAAAAATATTACTGCAAAGTGGTCACACCTTAAAAAGAGACCCTAAAAATGTCTAAAAATAACAGAGTGACAGTTAAAAAATATTTAAAAAAATAAGCAAATAAAATACTGTACATATAATAACATATAATCAATAGAGATTTTTTTGAGAATAAAGTCATTGCTTTATGAGAATAAATAATATTAATGACTTTTATTCCTGAAAATAACAAGAAAAATGAGAATTCCAGTCATCATATTAACCGTTTCGAAAAGCTTTGTAGCTCCTTCAGCAGGATGCCGGCTAAACCAGCTCCACCAATCAGCAACAGAGTTTCCTTGCTGACATCCTGCCCAGTTTGATGCTGCTGCTAAAAGATTTCCTGATTGGTCAAACCGATTTAAGTAAAGTAGAACTTCACATGATGCTCCACATTCCTCATTTTAGGAAGAAAGAGCCTTTTGAAAGAGTTGTAATAAAATAGAACTTGTTTCTCCTAATTTTAGGACTTTATTCTCTTAAAATTAGAACTTTTATTCTCATAATTTTACTTTATTCTCATTGACTTTTATTCTTGAAATGATCATAAATAATAAATCTCTTGCATGGCCCTAATACTCCGTTGTTGTTTGTTTATATAGTATTAAAATTATAAAAGTGTCTGACTGGCTGTGCTTTGCAACATGAGAATATTCTATTATTCTTAACCCCTCTGAGAATATTTAAATGAACGGAACCATTTGTGTATTTCCAGCAAAAAAACAGTAAAATTTAATATTCAGTGCGTTATATCATGTCTATGATTCTGATACTGGGTCGGGTTTAAATAAGAACTTCTAGAACCAAACAAAGGAAAGATCTATTGGGAGCGCTGCTGCAGGTCCAGAGTGTTCGCCGTTGGGTCGGGGCGTGCCGCAGGGTTCGGTAGGTTTTCTGGTTGATGTTTCTGTTCTCTTCTTTCAGAACATTATTAAGAAGGTCAGCGGTCAGAAGTTTGTCTATAAGTTTGTGAGTCAGCCTGACCCGTCCATGCCTGACGGAACACGCAGCGCCGAGGACGCCCAGAAGAAGGACCCGGCTGACCTGAGCAGCCAGCCCAAAGGCCCGGGGGGCGTGTCCTCAGGCTGCCAGTCGAAGGGCTTGCTCCAGGTACGGCCCTCTGTCTGCGCTTTCTCTCTCTGTCGATGTGACGGCCTGGTTCTGATCCACTGGTGCCTGTCGACCCGCAGCGCTCCTCTCCCAGCGCCGCCCAGAAGAGCTCCAGGAACGACTATATGAAGTCTGGCCTCTACTCGACCTTCACCATCCAGTCCCTGCAGAACCTTCCTAACCCTCGGCCAATCAAATCAGAGCTCCTGCTGCAGCAGGACTCCGCCCCCAAGGCGGTGAGTCCGGTCTAGTCCAGTCTGGGGAGGGTCTTTGTCCATCAGCGCCACCCTCAGGCCATAAAACCAAACCGTCTTCTCGTTCTCAGGTCTGCCTGCTGCCAGAGAGTAAAGCGTCTCCGCCAGCAGGTGGCGCCACTGACCCGTCTCTCCAGGTGATCGTCACACAGACGTCTCCCTGTCCCACTCCGGCCCTGAGCCCGCAGATCCCAGCCAACCCCAGCAGCCAATCACAGGTAGGCAACAGGCCCCGCCCCCTGCCTATGCTCCACCCCAGAACCATTCCTTAGAGAGGCTCACAGGTTTCTGGCAGAACATCCATGAACATGGAACCTTCTGCTCCACCTCATCCCTGAGAGCCTCTGTAGGACGGAGATCTCCATGGAGACAACCGGAGCTTCCGCCTGATGGAAGGAACCATCAGAAGATTGGTTCACTGTGGTTCTGACGGGTTTAAGATGGTCAGCGGTGACGTTCTGATCGGTCCTAATGGTGTCAGGATCGTTCCCCACGCCATCATACCACCTCCACCAGCCTGGACTGTTGATACCAGGATGGATCCAATCTTCTACGCTGCTTCTGTTGTGTTCTGACCCAAACATCCATATGAACAGAACCAGTTCTGGTCCATGGTACCGTCCAGTTAGCCATTGGTTCTGATGACATGTCTCTGTCTCTGTAGAACCTGGCCGGAGCCCCTCGGAGTGACCCGCCTCCCATTTACCTCACCAACGTCGGAGACCCCGCCTCCCTCACCCCCCTCCTCCCTCTCGCTCCCAACGGAGGCGGGGCAGAAGGGTCTGGTCCTACTTCCCACGTGACGGCAGCTCCTGAGGGACCTCGGCAGGACGACTGCGGCGGGGTCCACCCTCAGTCCCACCCCGTGTTTGTCATCATCAACCCCTCTCCTCCTCAGCAACAGGCCACGCCCTCCCTTCAGGCTCCGCCCCCTCCCATCATCATCAAGGAGGAGAACCTGCCTTCGAAGGCCAAACTGCTGGACATGGTGGTTCTGGACAGGAAGCAGGGCGAGGAGGTGAGTGGAGCGGATGCACTCTTCACACAGAGGTCCAACTGATCAGGAACCAGAGCTGGTAGAATGGGGGCTGGGCGGTACCAGAACCGGACCCAGAGGACACAGAACCTCACCAAGATTGGAGGTTGGGGCTAAGAGGGCTTCTGGATTTTCTGGGTCTGATGAGGTTCTGGTTCTGATATTCTGGTGATCCAGGATTTTCAGCAGTGGGGGGGTTCTCTGCTGCATCCCCATCATCCTCTTCCTCCCCACCGTCCTCTTCCTCCCCGTCATCCTCTTCCTCCCCGTCATCCTCTTCCTCCCCATCATCCTCTTCCTGCCAATCATCCTCTTCCTCCCCATCATCCTCTTCCTGCCAATCATCCTCTTCATCCTCTTCATCCCCATCATCCTCTTCATCCTCATCATCCTCTTCACTCCCCATCATCCCCTTCATCCCTCATCATCCTCTTCATCCCTTTCATCCTCTTCCTCCCCATCATCCTCTTCCTCCCCATCATCCTCTTCATCCCCTCATCATCCTCTTCATCCCCTCATCATCCTCTTCTTCCCCCTTCATCCCCCATCATCCTCATCATCCTCTTCCTCCCCATCATCCCCTTCATCCTCATCATCCTCTTCGATCCCTTTCATCCTCTTCCAGCCCCATCATCCCTCTTCCACTCCCCATCATCCTCTTCATCCTCATCATCACTCTTCATCCTCATCATCCTCTTCTTCCCTTCATCCTCATCACATCCTCTTCATCCCCTATCATCCTCTTCCTCCCCATCATCCTCTTCCCTCCCCATCATCCCCCATCATCCTCTTTATCCTCATCATCCTCTTCCTCCCCATCATCCTCTTCTTCCTTCCTCCCCCTCTCTTCTCTTCATCCTCATCGTCCTCTTCCTCCCCATCTCCTCTTCATCCTCATCATCTCTTCCTCCCCCATCATCCTCTTCATCATTAATCTGCTCTTTCTTCTCCCCTAATGATGTGAACCATCAGACTCAGAGATGTTGTTCTGCTCCACCAGCCGAGGTGAAGGTGAGGTTTCTGGAATCCTTCAGAACCGCCTGTTGGCGTCAGACTGGGTCTGAGTTAAGGAGGCAAATGTTTGAAACACCTTCAGGATCATTAACAGTCACCGGATTGTTCCGATTTTAGTCATTCAGACACATTTTAGTGGACAGAACCCTTTTTATTTTTTATTTAACTTGATTGATCTCATATCCACCCTGGGGGCGGAGCCATGATGTCAAAGAGCTGATTGGCTCAGAAAGTCTTGGAGACCCTGAAGTTCTTTGACTAAATATTCTGGTTCTGAAGTTCTCTACTGTTTTCTCCAGGTTCCTCAGCTCGTCTGTCGCTCAACAGAACCAGAACCGCCCCTCACCATAGTAGAGAGCCCCCCCCCTCCAGCGATGGACGTTCAGCAGGAGGTGGAGGAGGGGGAGGCCCAGGACTCCCCATCAGGTAGCTTCCTGGTTTTGTTTATAGTTTGTGCTGGATCAGAACTCTCCTCAGCAGGTCCAGGACCGGACTCCTGCCCTCTAACCGGGTTAGAACCTGCTGGTTCTGGTCCGTCAGCAGCTCTCTGTTCTGACCAATCAGGTTTCAGTTCTATATCCGGGTTGAACCTCTCTCTGTCTCTCCCTCCATCAGATCTCTCCCTCCCTCCGGTGACCTCTTCCTCCTCCTCCTCTTCCTCCACGGCGGTGACCTCGCGCTCTGGAACGGCCCCTCCCAAACCCAAGAAGCCCCGGATCCTGGAGCTGCCGTCCACCCCCACTCTCCCCCCTGGCCTCTCGCTGGATAAGGTTGGGCGGACGGCTCATCTGATGGGCGGGGTTTGTTTGTCAGAGCTGTAACATCACTTCCTGTTTCCCCGCAGGTCAACGCAGCAGTGAACAGTTTGCTGGCGCCGGGCTCTGCCACCAACACGCTCACGCCGACCGTCATCACCTCCCACGCTCTGGTAAGCAGCTGCCCTGCAGCAGAAGCTCGGGTTCTGGTCCGGATCCAGTGAATCCGGACTCCTGGGACCCGTTCTGAACCCGCCTCATGTTCTGTTTCCCAGACGCCGGTGCTGCTGACCCCCAACGCTCTCCCCTCCACCATCCACTTCTGGAGCACGCTCAGCCCCATCGCGCCGCGCTCGCCGGCAAAGCTGTCCTTCCAGGTAACCCAGCCCGCCGCAGCAGGGACCGGTTCTAAGCTTCGGCCCGGTGCAGGCAGAGGGGGATCAGGGGGGGCGTGTGTTTCTCTGCAGAGCTCAGGTTGGATCAGAACGCGGCCATAAGGACGGAGGTTCTGGGCGTCTGCAGGGTTCTGGCTCAGATGCCGCTCCATCTGCTCACTGGTGTCATCAGCAGCCTGCAGGTTCTGCTGCTGCAGCACCAGGATGTTCACCAGCAGAGGAAGAACCGATCCGTTCTGCTTTTATGGTGGATATTCAGTTTAGCCTGCGAGGAGCCGAGATCTGAAACAAAAGCAGCAGATGAGATGATTCACAGACGGTCTGTTAGAGAAACTGAGATGCTGCTTAGAGCTGAAAGGTAAACCCTCCACAGATGGACCTTCATCTGAAAGCTGAGCTCTGTTCTTTCTGTGTCGCCTCCTGCTGGTAGAGCTGCAGAATGCAGGAAGCGTGACTTGATTTTCTGGTGTTCTGTCAGACCAGCATACAGTCATTAACGTTTATCTCTTTAGTTTATATGAAAGATAAACTTTAAACTACCTCAACGGCCGTGTAAACTTTAGTCATGTACAAAACAACAATTTAATTACTTACTTTTTGAGTTTTAAAGTGTATGGTTATCTGACCTTAAATTGTTTTTTTTTGTCTTTTTCTACATGACTATATTTATATTTAGGTAGATGGGTGTTAAAATAGATCTGTTATCGGTTTGTTTTTAGATCCTTAGATAGTAACGGTTTATGTTCAAATAAACTTTTGAGTCATTATGTCAGTTTTTCTGGTGTTTATTGTGATGTTGGACTTAACTTTTTATTATTTAGTGGCTTTAAAAAGTCTTTAAGAGTGTTGAATTGAAGTGGCTTTATGCTGTAGGAACCCTGATTCGCTGGTTTTCCTTCCTGTCTGTCACGTTTCTCCTGTCCGTGAACAGAGGCGTCCCCTCTGAGGTTCTGCTCGCGGTTCTGACCCGTTTTCAGGGGCAGAACTATGACGACAGTCTAACTCTAACCTTTTCTCTGCCTCCTCTGCAGTTCCCGGCAAATGGCAGCAATCAGATCCACGTCCCGGCGCTGAGCGTGGACGGACTCTCCACGCCGGTGGTTCTGTCCCCGGGGCCCCAGAAGCCCTGAGCCCGCCCCCTCCCACCCCCACGGGGCCCAGTCTGATCTAAAGAAGCCTGGAGGACCAGAAGAGAGCTGGATGATGACCAAATCTTGTTTACTCGGCGCCACCTGCTGGAGGTTCTGATGAAGATGATGATCTCCGTGCAGACGCCCTTCATCCTCATCGAACGCCGCCTCCTGCTCTCTCTTCCAGGTTTTTAGCGGCGCTCGCTGAAGAACTTTTAAAGGTCCGTAAACCGGAACCTGAGGATTGTCTCCCCATGATACTCCGTCACCATGGCGATGATCAAGACTGTTTGTAAACTATTTATTTCCGTTTCTGCACGTCTCTCGTTTTTCGCCAAACCGGCTCCAAACGAACATTTCTGATCAGAGGGTGGATCTTCCCTCTGATTGGCCCCGGGACGAGGCCACGCCCTCCCATCATTGACCGAACCGGCCAATCAGGGAGGGCGCTCTCTGGCATTCCTGTGTTTCTTGTTATTATGGGATGTTTTGATGCTATGAGCAGACGGAACCAGATCCAACCGGTAAAGCCAGGACCTGGTCTGATCGTCATGGTAACACGCTGATCCATAGTGGATTTCAGGGGGATCTTTGGACCAGAACCGCTCTGATTGGATCAGAACCTTGAACCAGCTGCTGTAGAATGGATCAGAAGAACTTGGATCTCTTGGGTTCTGGTTTCCAGAGAGCTTTCAGAACCGACGGACGGGTCAGGAATATTGGACCTTTTTACGTCCCGCTTCCTTTGACTTCTGACTTTTAACCGGATCCGTTTCAGGACGTTTGGTCCTGGAGGATCCCATTGATGTTTTTATTTATAAAACAAAAAGAAAAGTTTTATTCAAATCAACAAAAAAAAACACATCAAAGCGCTAAAGATGATCACCAGAATAGATGTGACCTTTGAACCCCGGCCCAGTGGCGGCTGATGATGATGATGCTGGGCGTGATGAAGAATCCAGACAATCAGCAAAGGTCAACGGGAGGTTTGTGGAGCTGCTCAGATCATCACTCAAGACTGTTGTTGTTGTCGTTGCCATGGAAACCTGACATGACTGTTGCTAAGCTGCAGATTGTTGTTGTTGCCGTTGCTGCCGTTCTAAGTGTTTTCTGTGCTTTCTGCGGGATGCTGAGGCCGCCGGGCCGCACCAGAACCTTTTAGCTGGCGCCTCATTTCTCCGACCTGCCCTTCTCACGTTGCCATGGTTACACACGGGTGGTGACTGAGGGGGAACCGATTAAATCATAATTTTTTTTATCTCTGACCTTTGATGTCACTTCAGGTGAAACCATAATCATAGATCCACTTTATCAGATCCAAACCGCAGCGATCTAAGCAGGGAGTGTAGAAATAGCAAAACAGCTGATTTAAAATCCGTCCGCACGTAATAAACGTTTCCTCTGATCATCAGGAGGAATCGCACATTAAACATTTAAGCACTTCTGAATGACGACGAAGATGGAGACCTAAGAACAGGAGATCAGGGCCGGATTTAGAAAGTTTGGGGCCCTAGGCAAAGACAGGCAGGGGGCCCTCTGAATAGAGAAGACAACACATAAAACAGCCCCATTCTACAGATGTAGAAATGTTAATAGAATAGACATCCATTATCTGTTCTAGGTTGTGTCCCTCTCTTCTTGTCTTCTTTTCTTTCTTGTTTTTCCTCTCTATGTTTTGTACTCAGCTGACTTTTCATGCTGTCTCTAAAGGAATGAAAGATTTTTTTCCAAGCACTAAGCTCACTTAGCTGAATGCTCCTTCCTGTGTTTCCAAAAGGCCAAAGTAAATAACCCAGTCCTTCTTTTCACTGTAGACAAGCCATGATCTGCTTATCTGTTCTCCATTTTCATTTGGATGAAATAATAGCTGCATGAATCATGACAGCAGACAAGATAGAGGAGAGCAGGAGGCGGGTTACCAATCTACTGGCTTGGAGAGCAGAGTTCGCTGCTTTTAGATGTTGTCTCCAAAGTCTCCAGTAGCAGAAAAAAGTTCTAGATTTGGCGCTAGGAGCTTTTGTAGAAATCAAAGTGCTAGAGGGGTCTGAAAAGTGGCTAAATATAGCTTACTAAAGCGCCAAGTTGGCAACACTGCTCTTGCATGGTTTGTTTTTCAAATGGTTTGCTGCTGTCTGTTTGGACCTTTCTGAACATGTGCAGCAAATGGACTGGATCCAATATGGTGGACACCTGAAGGGGGCTGAGACACACTTTCTTATAGTTATCAGCTGCCTCTGATGGCATTTTAGCCAAAGGATTTTTTTTTTTATCAAAAAAACATAATTAAAGTGAACAAATAAGGAATAGTTGTATTAGCCATACATGAAAACAGAGTTTTATGGGGCCCCCAGGAACTTGGGGCCCCTGGCAGCTGCCTAGTATTGCCTGATGGTAAATTCCACCTTTTTTAACCATAAATATTTCACCAACATCTGTTAAACTGTTTATTTGCTCCCTAGGCTGCGGTCGCCATTGGTAACTATTAAAAATCATTGACCATCCAATGACATCAATGCAGAGCTTTGATGGCGTGAAGTGGGCGGGGCATGAGGAGGAGCCTTCAGCTGCCTGGTTTAATGGGGAGCAGAGTTTATAAATGAGACGGTAGAACCGTTTCTCCTGGTTCTGAGGAGGAGCTGCTCCTAATGTCAACCGACCGGTTCTGGTGTGGCGCTCCGGTGGAGGTGGGATTTCCCCCTCCTCAGCAGGTCCCCAAACGCAGCATGACTCTATTTTTCTACCAGAGATTATTTTGTTCCGCTCCTGAAGAAGCCTTAAAGTTTTTCCGAGCAGCAGGAAGAACTTTTTTTCCTCAAAGATTTTTCGGCGCCGCGAATCTCGACGACCCAGAAGCCATCTCTGTGGATCAGAACATTTCTCTCACCAGCAGAACCTGAAGAATGTCTCCTGCGCTGATCACTCACAGCATTCTGTACAAACGCTGCTGCTTTTCTGTGTAGTTCTGCATGTTCTGAACCGGGTCAGAACCTGAAGCTCCGCTCAGGCCCGGTTTCATTTGTTCTCTCTGAGGTTCTGCTCAGCTGAAACGCTTTGGGTCAACGGTTCCTTTGAGGTCCGGCTGCCGCGGTAGAAACTGGTTCTGGACCAGAAACGTGTTCCTTTGGAACCTGTCCGTTTCCTCAGTGGTAACTGGACCGACCCGGTTCGTCCAGTCTGGGACTGACTCACGTTAAGCCTTTGATCACTCGCTGGTGGCGCTGACCCAGACGGGAGGTTCTGGACTGAAGGTCCAACAGCGTTTCTCCAGAACCAAAGGTTTATCAGCTGAGCAGAAACCTTCTGGGTTAAAGCTTCGGTTCTGATCCAGAAGGTTCTGTTTTGTTTGTCCAGGATCCCATTCCCTGGTTCCGGTCCAGAGTTTAGCTGTAGGTGTTTGGACTGGGCGGGGCTTCAGGAAAACCCGGTCGACCCGCTTCTCTTTGGGTCAAATGGTAAAAAAAAAAAAAAATGCTGACGATGAAACTTTTTCCAATTTAAAAAAAAAAAATGCTGAGTCACTTTTCCTGTTTGACTCGACGGGCTTTAAAAGTCCCACAGGGTCTGCAGGCGACCTGAAAGTCTCTAAATGTGATTGATTGATGGTCACATGACCCCCCTGGCTCCGCCTCCTGGTGGTTACGAGGCGGGAAGCTCTGATGTTCCGGAGCTTTCTGATCTGCTGATCTCACTTTTTTGGGAGCTAATGGTTTTCCTATGGTGCGGTGGGCGGGGCTTAAAATCACTCCAGGGGCAGGGCTGCAAGCGTCTACTCCGCGGTAGCACCTGCAGAAAGGAGGCTCAAGAACCAGCCACTGCTTTTGCCGGACTATAATCTGTGTGCGCATTTGACTGGGTAAGTCGGCGACGCGTCAAAGCCAGCACGGCCCCGCCGCCCCTGGGAAACCATTGGCGCCGGGGATTTGATTGATATAAGGCGGCGGGGCCTCGCGTTCATTACAATGAGACGGGCGTTGGACAGAACTTAGCTTTATTGATGTAAAATCTGTTTTCTACAAACTCATCTGAAATAAAAAGATCCATCCGAACTTGTTCAGGAGTTCTGCGCGCTCCTTCTGGATTAGGTTCCACCAGAACATACCAATGTCCAGGATTTAACCTGGTGGCTTGTTTCCACCATCTTCATCCTCAGGGTTTGTTTTTTAATCGCTTCTCACAGGAGGCTTAGCTTAGGCGGGATGATGGTTCTGATACAAGCTGAAATATTAAGGAGAAACATTTTGGATTTGTCAGTTTCCTCCATCCAATCACAGAGCTTCATTTCCCAACATCCGATCACTCCATTTCCCAACATCCGATCAGAGCTTCATTTCCCAACATCCAATCACAGAGCTTCATTTCCCAACATCCGATCACAGATCACAGAGCCAATCACTGAGCTTCATTTCCCAACATCCAATCATCTTCACAGAGGCAATCACTGAGCTTCATTTCCCAACATCCGATGCACTGAGCTTCATTTCCCAACATCCGATCACTGAGCTTCATTTCCCAACATCCGATCACAGAGCTTCATTTCCCAACATCCGATCACAGAGCTTCATTTCCCAACATCCGATCACACAGCTTCATTTCCCAACATCCGATCACTGAGCTTCATTTCCCAACATCCGATCACTGAGCTTCATTTCCCAACATCCGATCACTGAGCTTCATTTCCCAACATCCGATCACTGAGCTTCAATTCCCAACATCCGATCACTGAGCTTCAATTCCCAACATCCGATCACAGAGCTTCATTTCCCAACATCCGATCACTGAGCTTCATTTCCCAACATCCGATCACTGAGCTTCATTTCCCAACATCCGATCACTGAGCTTCATTTCCCAACATCCGATCACTGAGCTTCAATTCCCAACATCCGATCACTGAGCTTCAATTCCCAACATCCGATCACAGAGCTTCATTTCCCAACATCCGATCACTGAGCTTCATTTCCCAACATCCGATCACTGAGCTTCATTTCCCAACATCCGATCACTGAGCTTCATTTCCCCAACATCCGGACACTGAGCTTCACTTCCCAACATCCGATCACTGAGCTTCAATTCCCAACATCCGATCACAGAGCTTCATTTCCCAACATCCGATCACTGAGCTTCATTTCCCAACATTCCTGAGCAACATCCGATCACTGAGCTTCATTTCCCAACATTCCCAACATCCGATCACAGAGCTTCATTTCCCAACATCCGATCACTGAGCTTCATTTCCCAACATCCGATCACTGAGCTTCATTTCCCAACATCCGATCACTGAGCTTCATTTCCCAACATCCGATCACTGAGCTTCATTTCCCAACATCCGATCACTGAGCTTCATTTCCCAACATCCGATCACTGAGCTTCATTTCCCAACATCCGATCACAGAGCTTCATTTCCCAACATCCGATCACTGAGCTTCATTTCCCAACATCCAATCACAGAGCTTCATTTCCCAACATCCAATCACTGAGCTTCATTTCCCAACATCCAATCACTGAGCTTCATTTCCCAACAATCACTGAGCTTCATTTCCCAACATCCAATCAATCACTGAGCTTCATTTCCCAACATCCAATCACTGAGCTTCATTTCCCAACATCCAATCACTGAGCTTCATTTCCCAACATCCAATCACTGAGCTTCATTTCCCAACATCCAATCACTGAGCTTCATTTCCCAACATCCAATCACTGAGCTTCATTTCCCAACATCCAATCACTGAGCTTCATTTCCCAACATCCAATCACTGAGCTTCATTTCCCAACATCCAATCACTGAGCTTCATTTCCCAACATCCAATCACTGAGCTTCATTTCCCAACATCCAATCACTGAGCTTCATTTGCCAACATCCAATCACTGAGCTTCATTTGCCAACATCCAATCACTGAGCTTCATTTGCCAACATCCAATCACTGAGCTTCATTTGCCAACATCCAATCACTGAGCTTCATTTGCCAACATCCAATCACTGAGCTTCATTTGCCAACATCCAATCACAGAGCTTCATTTGCCAACATCCAATCACTGAGCTTCATTTGCCAACATCCAATCACAGAGCTTCATTTGCCAACATCCAATCAGAGTGCAGAGAGACACGCCCACTCCCCATCACTCCCAGCGGGTTTTACCCACTGATCTCTATTTATTCACTGGATTGCTGATTGCCCGTCGGTAGTGTTTTGGGGCTACGAAGTTAAGCCGCCATATTTGTACTCCCTACGTTAGACAGGTCACAGTAAACACATTTTGCAGGTGTCTCTATCATCTACCTCTGCATCAAACATCATGATGTTCTATACATTTTCAGGGGAAACTAAAGACTTTTAAAAAAGATAAATTCATCACTTTGACAGAAAGGCTGTTTCATAGCATCAGTAGATTAACTTTAACTTAGAATAAAATAAATAGGTCCGTCACATTGCAGAGTCATTATGAAGTCTATAAATAATTTAATATAACATATTATACAAATCCATCACAATAAAATTTATTTGCTAATGGAGCAGAATAATCCTGATGTGCCAAAAGTGATAAATTTATGATGTACAGGTGATAGACATGTATTTATTACATTGTGATGGTAATTACATCTTAAATGTCTGATAATGAATGCAATAAATATATATATATAATATACACACATGAAAGCTCCTAACCATGCATGGAGGCTACCACCCTGAGACTGTACGCCAGCCGTAAGGAAGGAGGCCGAGGACTAGTGAGCATAAGAGTCACTATCTAGGATGAAACATCCAAGATCCATAAGTACATTAAGGACAAGGCTCCAACAGACGCCATCCTCAGTGAACCAGAAAAGTTGGCACGTTATCTAAATCGAAAATAAAAACAATACAATGACTTGCAAATCTTTTTCAGCCCATATTCAGCTGAATACACTGCAAAGGGAATATATTTAATGTTCAAACTGAGAAACTTCATTAACTCAGGATTTAACGGCAGCAATACAATGCAAAAAAAGTTGGCTCAGGCATTTTAACCACTGCGTTACATCGTCTTTCCTTTTAACTACACTCAGTAAACGTTTGGGACCTGAGGAGACCGATTTTTGAAGCTTTTCAGGTGGAATTCTTCCCCATTCTTGCTTGGCGTACAGCTTTAGTTGGTCAACAGTTCGGGGTCTCCGGTGTCGTATTTTACGTTTCATAACACGCCACACATTTTCAATGGGGGACAGGTCTGCACTGCAGGCAGGGGGGTACCTGCACTCTTTTGCTACGAAGCCACGCTGTTGTAACAAGTGCAGAACGTGGCCTGGCATTGTCTTTCTGAAATAAGCATGGGCGTCCATAAAAAAGGCGTCGCTTGGGGAGTGGCGGCCTAGTGGTTAGGACTTTAAATCCTGAGGTTGTGAGTTCGATCCCCCGCTCCCATAACCTGACTCCGCCATGATGGATTTGCTCCGCATATCCATCTGGAAACCTTCCGTTGAAGTAATTTTTGGGAAGGGGCGAAAATACTGGTTAGCTGATTGGCCTATGTTGGTGATAGACGGGCCAAATAAACCAATCAGATCAGCGAAGCATATGACGTATCAACAGAGCGACGGCGAAGAGGAGCCAATTGATAGATCAAACTCTTGGTGAAACCAGTGGGGAGAAGAGCAAAAAAACATCTTTTCCTCTGAGAAAAGCCTCCAGAGCAGTGTTTTGCTCTTCTTTCAGTGAAGAAATACTCTGTATATATTTTTTTGCTGTTTGTTTACTGTATGTTGTATTTTTGGCCTGTGGGTAAGCACCCTGGAGGGGAGGGGGAGGGGTGTGGGTTTGTGTGTATGTATATGTGCAGTTCTCTCTTGTAAGGTATTCAAAGTCTCAGGTGACCTGGTTTATCGTGCTGCATTTATGTTGAAATATTGTATATGTGGCATCAATATTTCTGTTATTGATTTAATTACTCTTGGCTCAGGGAATGTTCTTTTGTTGTGAAAAGTTTTAAAAATAAAAAGTTCTAAAAAAAAAAAAATTCTGTAATTCCCATAAAACTTGCTCGATAGCCACGCTAACGCTAGTTTCATCGGCTGAAGCGCGCATGTTCTTTAGACTGAACTGTCGCGCTTCTCGTTGCGTCACACCTCAACCCGCCTCAAAGCCAACGCTGATTGGGCGTTCGTTTTGGTGAACGGCTCCAAATTTTCTTTAACGGAGAGTCTCCAGACTGATCTGCGAGTGAAACCTTGAAAGCTCGCGAGATCAGGATGGTCTCACCAGGCTACCGCTCCCACAGACTGCCACTCCGGGTCCCTGAGCAAGACCCTTAACCCCACACTGCTCCCCGGGCACCGCAAAATGGCAGCCCTCTGCTCCCCAAGGGGAAGGGTTAAAATGCAGAGAATTCATTTCCCTCTAGGATTATTAAAGTATGTAAAAAAATGTTGTCTTTGCAGTGTTTTTATAGGTTGAAAATGATTTGCATGTCATCGTATTCTGTTTTTGTTCACGATTTACACAACATGCCAACTTTTCTGGTTTTGGGTTTTGTACTGGAACATAATTGAAGTGGCAGATATCAGGAAATCCTACCAACGTAGAGACAAAGCCGGACTGAAGGACAGCAGAGAGGCACCATCATGGCTGCACAGGAGCAGACCTGAGCACCAGAGCAATGGAGGTAAAGATCCACCACATCAGACAAGACTCCAGGTACAGACTGCAAAGAGACGCCTGAGACAATCCAGCACATAACTGCAGGGAGTAAGATGCTAGCAGGGAAAGCTAACATGGAGCCATAACCAAGCTGGAATAGAATACAGGAACATCAGTGCAGAGTACGAGCTGGAAACCTCAAGGTCACAGTGGAGAGTATGTTGTGGTTGCCATAGCAATACCAAGTGACTGCAACATCAGGAAGAAAGAACATGAAGAACTAGAGAAATACCAGGAGCTCAGAGAAGAGCTGGAGAAAACCTGGAAGGTCAAAGCATCAGTGGGACCCATGGATCATTGGGGCCCCCAGGGCTGTGGCCCCCAAACTGGAGGAGTTACAGCAGATCCTGGAAATACATCAGAGATCCCGGTTTCCTTTTTTGATAAAGCTTCTAGTTAGACTGGCTCTGGTTATCCTGAGCTATCTCTATAGTTCTGCTGCTATAGGCTTAGACTGCTGGAGGGACATAGGGACCCCTTTTCATCATTCTGCTTCATTCTATCTCTATTCTCCCACTCTGCAGAATCTGTTCAATCTCTAACGTTCTGCTCTCTCTGCTTTTTCTGTTGTTGTTTCTAGATGTTGGAGCTTGGCCTGTTTTCCAGTGTAGTCCTGTTTCTCTGACTCTGACTAACTGGATGTGCTCTCTTCATCCTCTCTGGGACATGGGAGCTGGCTCGGAGCTCGCCTGCCTGGCTGTGTGTTTCCTGGACGGGCCGCCTGTGGAGCTGGTTGACAGTTGCCTTTTGTATCTATGCTTCTTTTCTATGTCTGCTTCTGTCTCCTTGAACCCCAGTGGGCCTCAGCAGATGGCCGCCACACTGAGCCTGGTTCTGCTGGAGGTTTCTTCCTGTTCAAAGGGAGTTTTTCCTCTCCACTGTCGCTACAAGCATGCTTAGTGTGAGGGATTGCTGAAGAGTCAATGAGTTTCGATGCAATCAGCTGGTTTTCCTTAGATAGAAAACTTTGAATCAATCTGACTGGATGATCTGGTGAGTACCAATATGGCGGCCAGTGGCTTCACTTTTTTCAGGCAATCAGCGATCCAGTGAATAAATAGAGATCAGTGGTTCCACCTCTGGGTGGTTCTGGTTCCACTGGACCAGAAGTTCCTCTTTAATCTGTCGACCCGACATATGATGGTACCAGAAGGTTCTGGTTCTGTTGGGCTTCTAGGATCCAAACAGAGACTTGGAGGTTCTGGTTCTTTCAGAATCAGAACACAGAAGTTCTAATAAAGGTTCTATGAAAGGAACCGGTTCCCCTAAACTCATCTGGGCTCAGACACCACAGCAGGTTCAGTCTGAGCCGGGTCGGACCAGGAGAACTCCTCCAGGTGGGTCTGCTCCTTCCAGCCAGACTCCCTTACTGGACCGGGACAGAACCAGAACACCTGGATTATCTGTGAGGGAGCAGCTGACCCAGTGACCCGGATCTGGATCAGACAGATGTGTCCTCTGAGCTGCTGGGACCCAGTTTTAATCCTGAGGATTACAACCGATCAGCGTTCTGACCTCTGACCCGGTTTTCTGAGGATGGGTCACCATCAGCCCACACATGGACCCGTTCAGAACCTTTTCCTGCTCCAGAACCTGATCCTCTGTGTTCTGAGAAGCAGGATGATGAAACAGATTATTCCCCGGATCGATCTTCCTCACTGTGCTCATCCTCTTCGTCATCTCTGGAACCGGGAAGCTGACTCATGTTTCCATGACGACCCGACCGATGAAGTCAGCACCCGTCTCATATCCTCGGTATTTTCCCGTTTTTAATATTTTTTATTATTTTTTTTATTCAGATAAATATCAAACTATATGGTAAAAAAACTTTCTGACTCTAATTGGTAAAAAGATCAGCATCCATTCTCATTTGTTTAAAAAAATTAAATAAAGTCCACACTGATATATTATTGCAAGTCATTTGATTCATTTAGTAGGCCATGCAGATGCACGGTGACAATAATAATAATAATAATTTAATATTAATAACAATAATAATAATATAGTCTAATAATAATAACACTCACATACTCTAATTTTGTGAGTTTATAATAATCATATTCACCTCCTTGATGAACGTTTGATTTAACTCTTTATTCACGTTTCCAAAATATATTTTAAAGAGTCGCCATATTAGGATGCTCTGGTTCTGATCCAGACATGAAGGTTCTGCTCTGGTTCTGATCCAGACATGAAGGTTCCGCTCTGGTTCTGATCCAGACATGAAGGTTCCGCTCTGGTTCTGATCCAGACATGAAGGTTCTGCTGTGGTTCTGATCCAGACATGAAGGTTCTGCTCTGGTTCTGATCCAGACATGAAGGTTCTGCTCTGGTTCTGATCCAGACATGAAGGTTCTGCTCTGGTTCTTATCCAGACATGAAGGTTCTGCTCTGGTTCTGATCCAGACATGAAGGTTCCGCTCTGGTTCTGATCCAGACATGAAGGTTCTGCTCTGGTTCTGATCCAGACATGAAGGTTCAGCTCTGGTTCTGATCCAGACATGAAGGTTCTGCTCTGGTTCTGATCCAGACATGAAGGTTCCGCTCTGGTTCTGATCCAGTCCTTCAGGTTCTGCTGTGGTTCTGATCGGTCCGTCTGATGTTGGATCTTTAATGAAACCTGGACCTGCTGGTTCCGTCTCGGCCCCCTGAACTGAACCCAGGAGTTCTGGGCAGACTGGACCGGGCTTTCTGAGCAGAACCAGAACCTGAAAACCTTCATTTTGATTTTGATTTTAAAATAAAAACTAAATAAATCTTAGATCCTTTGGACCAAACTTCACGTGCACAAAAAGACCACATGATGATGATGATGATGATGAAGAGCGTCATCAGGTGAATCTGGAGCATTACGTCATGGTATCATGCCCCCCCACGCCATCCCGAGCAGACCTCCACCCTGATTGGACAGCTTGCCAGCTTCCAGCGCAGCCCATTGGCTGCTCACCGGGTCACGTGATCGGAGTCAGGGCAGGGAGCAGCTGCAGGAGGAGGGGAGGATGCTCCAGATAAAACCAGCACCGCGTTCAGCCGAACCTACAGAACCTTTGGCAGGACGGCGGCCCCAGGGTCCAGGAGGAAGCCGGTTCCGAGCGTCTAAGAGCGGCCAGAGGAGCAGAGGTGAGGGGGGGCTCCGGTGGTTCTTACGGTCCGGTTCGGTTTGATGCGGACTGATGGTTCTGGTTCAGGTAGACAGATGTTTGCTCCTCCAGCAGCAGCGCCGCCCAGTGGCTGCAGCCGGAACCACAGCAGGTGCTGCATTCACTGGTAGCTAGGACACCGGAACTATTCATCTGTTTGGGTTTAGATGGTTCAGCTTCTGCTGGGAGGCTTTCAGGTTCGGAACCGTCCTTTAGGGTCCAGATCAGGAACCGGACCGGTTCCTCCACAGAGATCTCAGCTTCCAGCATCATTTGAAACAGGAGCTGGGTCAGAACCTTCACAGAACCTCAGATGCACCAGGACAGACCGTGCTGCGTTCAAAGACCTCTGTAAAAACAAAATTTCCTCTATTCAGGTTCCCTGGTCTCACTTCTCTGAGATTTAAAGTGTTGGTAACAGAGCCGGTCCTAGGAAATTATTTATGGGCTAGCTAAGGGATTTCTAGAGGGGGCCACATTAGCATGGTGCTTAACCTACATCGGAGTATTAGGGCCAGGCTAGGGATTTTTTCTTCTTCTATTACGATAATGAAGTCTTTGTTCTTGTAATTTTATGACTTTTATTCACATAATTCTATTACTTTATTCTCTTAATGTTACGACTTTATTCTCGTAATTTTACAAAGTTATTCTCGTAATTTTACAACTTTATTCTCGTAATGTTACGACTTTTTTTCTCGTAATTCTATGACTTTATTCTTGTAATGTTACGACTTTATTCTTGTAATGTTACAACTTTAATCTCGTAATGTTACGGCTTTATTCTGTTAACTTTACGACTTTATTATCGTAATGTTAAGACTTTATTCTCGCAATTTTATGACTTTATTCTCGTAATGTTAAGACTTTTTTCTTGTAATTTTACGGCTTCATTCTCGTAATGTTACAAATTTATTCTCTTTATTTTACGACTTTACTCTCATAATGTTACGACATTTATTCCCATAATTTTATGACTTTATTCTCATAATTTTATGACTTTTATTTTCGTAATTTTACGACTTTATTCTTGCAATTTTACGACTTTATTCTTGTAATTTTACAACTTAATTCTCGTAATGTTACAACTTTAATCTCGTAATGTTACAACTTTAATCTCGTAATGTTACGGCTTTATTCTCTTAACTTTACGACTTTATTATCGTAATGTTAAGACTTTATTCTCGCAATTTTACGACTTTATTCTCGTAATGTTAAGACTATTTTCTTGTCATTTTATGACTTCATTCTCATAATGTTACAAATTTATTCTCTTTATTTTACGACTTTACTCTCATAATGTTACGACTTTTATTCCCATAATTTTATGACTTTTATTTTCGTAATTTTACGACTTTATTCTCATAATGTTACGACTTTATTCTCGTAATGTTAAGACTTTATCCTTGTAATTTTACAACTTTAATCTCGTAATGTTACGACATTATTTGCGTAATTTTACGACTTTATTCTCGTAATTTTACGGCTTTATTCTCTTAATTTTATGAGTTTTATTCTCGTAATGTTAACACTTTATTCTCCTGTTACAAGAATAAAACTATGGGTCGACATCTGCTCAAGCTTTTCTTTAACTGAGAACTGGAACAGATCTATAAGATGCGGATCTAGACCCTGCTTCTATTCAATGTTCTTCTGGAGCATGAAGTTTCTGATGAACAGATCCTCAGATCCAGTCCAGGAATAGAATAAGAATCCAGACCCAAACCCGGTTCCACCATGTTCTATTGAAAGATGAACCGGCAGCCTGTGTTTGGATCTGAGGTTGTTTTAGTGTGCGGTACCAGGCTCAGTTCCTGCTGCTGCTCACACCAGAACCGACCCAGAACCTGTTCTGTTAATCAAACAGGAGAACCAAACCCGGATCTCTGGATGCTCCAAGCTTCAGCTCCTCCTCCTCCTCATGCGGCGGCGGCGGCGATGAAGAGGAGCTGACATGATGTTGTGTAATGAGCTCTGCAGAGTGAAACTGGGTCAGAGTTTGTTGCTCACTCTGGTTTATGTAACCAAGTTCTGCAGCAGCAGGGTTCTGCTGACACCGTTAGACTCCCAGAATCTGCAGGTAAACCAGAAGATCTGGTCCTGGAACCTGGGGGGGATTTACCATTAGGTAATACCAGGGAGTAGCCAGGGGCCCCAACTTCCTGGGGGGCCCCATAAAAACTCTGTTTCCATGTATGGTTAAAACAACCCATTCCTTATTTCTGCACATAATTATGTTTTTGATAAAAATCCTTTTGGCTAAAATGCCATCAGAACGCTGATAATATTAAGTGTGTCTCAGCCCCCCCCTCAGTGTCCACCATATTGGATCAGTCCATTTGCTGCACATGTTCAGAAAGGTCCAAACAGACAGCAGCAAAAACCATTTGAAAACAAACCATGCAAAGAAGAAGTGCAAGCTGTTGCCAACTTAGCGCTTTAGTCGCTATATTTAGCCACTTTCTCAGACCCCTCTAGCACTTTGATTTCTAAAAAGCTCCTAGTAGCCAAATCTAGAGACTTTCTTTTTTCTGCTACTGGAGACTTTTGGAGACAAATATCTAAAAAAGCAGCTTAACTCTGCTCTCCAGAGCGTAGTAGATTGGTAACCCAGCCTCCCTGCTCTCTCCCTATCTATCAAAGGTTTAAAGCTCTTACTAATGTCGCTCAAGGTTAGAAAATAATTTATAAAACCATTTTTATAAAAATGAACTGGTGCTTTATTAAATTCTCCCCCTTTCTGCTCCTCCTGTCTCTGCTGCACCGCGTTCTACTTCTTTTCATTGGTTGGCAAAAACTAATGGTGACTTACTGACAATAACTGGCATGACGTGTGGAACTAAACGGCTGAATTAGATGTATTTTTTTTATTTATTTGCTTCTTTCTTTAAAAACTAATACTCTTAAAATTCCCACAAGTTTTCCCTTCCTGCTATCTTTCTGCACTGCTTTGACAGACCAAATAATTTTAATAAAATCAAGCCAGCACCATTGCAGCCACACAGCTGGTTCTGGGCTGACCTGGTTTTGAGTGGTTCTGGACTGGTTCTGTATGGGCCTGGTAGGGTTCTGAGTGGTTCTGGACTGGTTCTGAATGGGACTGGGAGGGTTCTGAGTGGGTCTGGACTGGTTCTGAAAGGTTCTGTGTGGTTCTGGACTGGTTCTGAAAGGTTCTGTGTGGTTCTGGGAGTGGTTCTGAATGGGCCTGGTAGGGTTATGAGTGGGTCTGGACTGGTTCTGAATGGGCCTGGTAGGGTTCTGAGTGGTTCTGGACTGGTTCTGAATGGGACTGGGAGGGTTCTGGGAGGGTTCTGAGTGGGTCTGGACTGGTTCTGAAAGTGGTGGTTCTGGACTGGTTCTGAAAGTTTCTGAGTGGTTCTGGACTGGTTCTGAACAGGTCTGGGAGGGTTCTGAGTGGGTCTGGACTGGTTCTGAATGGTTCTGGACTGGTTCTGAACAGGTCTGGGAGGGTTCTGAGTGGGTCTGGACTGGTTCTGAAAGGTTCTGGACTGGTTCTGAATGTGTCTGGGAGGGTTCTGAGTGGGTCTGGACTGGTTCTGAATGGTTCTGGACTGGTTCTGAAAGTTCTGAGTGGGTCTGGACTGGTTCTGAACAGGTTGGGAGGGTTCTGAGTGGGTCTGGACTGGTTCTGAATGGGCCTGGTAGGGTTCTGAACAGGTCTGGACTGGTTCTGAAAGTTTCTGAGTGGTTCTGGACTGGTTCTGAACTGGTTCTGTGTCTGGGAGGGTTCTGAGTGGTTCTGGACTGGTTCTGAATGGGCCTTAGGGTTCTGAGTGGGTCTGGACTGGTTCTGAAAGTTTCTGAGTGGTTCTGGACTGGTTCTGAACAGGTCTGGGAGGGTTCTGAGTGGGTCTGGACTGGTTCTGAAAGGTTCTGGACTGGTTCTGAATGTGTCTGGGAGGGTTCTGAGTGGTTCTGGACTGGTTCTGAATGTTTCTGAGTGGTTCTGGACTGGTTCTGAAAGTTTCTGGTGGTCTGGACTGGTTCTGGGCAGGGAGGGAGTTCTGAGTGGGTCTGGACTGGTTCTGAACCTGGATGTGTCTGGGAGTTCCTGAAGTGGACTTTGGACTCTGAATGTGTCTGGGGAGGGTTCTGGTTCTAGACTGGTTCTGAATGGGTCTGGGTTCTGGGTTCTGAGTGGTTCTGGACTGGTTCTGAAAGGTTCTGAATGTGTCTGGGAGGGTTCTGAGTGGTTCTGGACTGGTTCTGAAGGTCTGGTAAGGAGTTCACAGTGGTTCTGGAGGGTTCTGAGTGGGCAGGGCAGTTCTGGACTGGTTCTGAATGGGTCTGGTAGGGTTCTTAAAGGTTCTGGACAGGTCTGGGAGGGTTCTGAGTGGGTCTGGACTGGTTCTGATAGGGTTCTGAGTGGTTCTGGACTGGTTCTGAAAGGTTCTGAGTGGGTCTGGACTGGTTCTGAATTGGACTGGGAGGGTTCTGAGTGGTTCTGGACTGGTTCTGAATGGGTCTGGGAGGGTTCTGAGTGGGTCTGGACTGGTTCTGAAAGGTTCTGAGGGGTTCTGGACTGGTTCTGATAGGGTTCTGAGTGTTTCTGGACTGGTTCTGAAAGGTTCTGAGTGGGTCTGGACTGGTTCTGAACAGGTCTGGGAGGGTTCTGAGTGGTTCTGGACTGGTTCTGAATGTGTCTGGTAGGGTTCTGAGTGGTTCTGGACTGGTTCTGAATGTGTCTGGTAGGGTTCTGAGTGGTTCTGGACTGGTTCTGAGTGGGTCTGGGAGGGTTCTGGAAGGTTCTTATTGGTTCTGGTGGTCTCAATGGTACTGATCTAAAATCGCCTCTGACTCGTTAATCTTCTCAGATCATCTCCATCTTCAGCCCCAGTGCATCATGGGATCTGCAGTCTTCTCCATCCTTCTTCTCTGCCTCAGGACGTCGCTGTGTGCTGCTGTGGGCGTGGCCGGTCCAGGTAGATGAGAGCTCAGCGTTTGTTGGTGGTGAGGTGCATTGTGGGTAAGCTCTGTGTGTCCTGTAGGGGGCGCCGTGTCGTGCCCGCTGCAGTGCGTGTGTGAGACCCGACCCTGGTACACCTCTCAGTCCGTGTACCACCAGGCCCGGACGGTGGACTGCAACGAGCTCCACCTGGACAGAGTTCCAGCCAACATCTCCACAGACACTCAGGTGATTCTGGCTCCACCCGGATCCAGACGGAGACCCGTTTGGAGGCCGTTTCTAACGTCTCTGTGAACCTGTGTGTGGTCCAGGTCCTGCTGCTGCAGAGCAACAACATCTCCTCCATCAGCACAGAGCTGCAGAACATGAGGAACCTGACGGAACTGGACCTGTCCCAGAACCACTTCTCTCAGGTAAAACCAGACCCTGATCTGAAGCTGTGCTTCCTGTCGGCTCCACGCTCACACGGTTTGTGGCTCTGCTCAGGTGAGCTCCATGGGCCTCTCCTCTCTGGTCCACCTGGTCACCTTGTACGTGGAGGAGAACCACATCCAGGAGCTGGAGGACTTTGGTCTGAAGAACCTCACCAGCCTGGAGGAGCTCTACATCAACCACAACCACATCTCCTCCATTGGACCCAAAGCCTTCGATGGTCTCACCAACCTGCTCAGGTACCCCCACCCACCAGAGACGAGCGCGTCACGAACTGGAGTTCCTGAAACAGAGGAACCATCTTGGAAAGTTCTAAGGGGTTCTTTTATGGTTCTTCCTCCCTCAGGCTTCACCTGAACTCCAACCGGCTGGTGGCCATCGACAGCCGCTGGTTCGAGTCCCTGCCCTCCCTGGAGATCCTGATGATCGGCGAGAATCCCATCCTCGGTCTGGAGGAGAAGAACTTCCTGCCTCTGTCTCGCCTCCATAGCCTGGTTCTGGCCCGAATGGGTCTGGTTTCTGTCCCGTCGGCTGCCTTCGTCGGGCTCGACTACCTGGAGAGCCTCTCCTTCTTTGACAACAAGCTACGGTGGGTAGACAGTAGATAAAGAGCAGACGCCTCGCTGCTCCGTTGGGCTGTACGGCTGCCATCTTGGGAAGGTCACCTACTTCCCTTAGTGTAAATCTTTTTGACCAGTGCAGCATCAGAATAACTCGCCGAACACTAAAGTTCTGCTACACATCAGAACATATGGCGCATGTTTATTTAAATATTTCTAATAAAGTTAAGATGTAAACATATTCTGATAGATCTATATGTATTTTGCAAAACAAAACCTGTTTTTTCTAACTGGTTAATATCTATCAAAACATGTTTATAAGAACATATAGATCAAGTGAAATAGATATATTACAGAGGAGTATAAATGATAAAATAGTGACTAGAAATAAATAATTTAAATGTATAAGCTGTAATTACACATCATTTATTTAGATATCATTTATATCTTCTCACATATCTGCCCAAAGCTGATTTATTAGAAATTGAAATTGAACTTTATGGAGAAATTAACTCTGCATTTTAACCCTTAAAGTCGTAGGGAAATCATATTTAAATGTCAAATAATTCTGGGTTAAACATATATATAAATGTTCTCTTTATCCGAGACTACATGGTCCCCAAAATTTAGAAAATTTCTATTTAAAAAAAAATCCTGTATCTTAAAATCTGTGTTTTTATTATTCCTTATCTTCTTCAGGCCAGTTAGTTCTCACGTCAGCCTGAACACCTAGAATCGACCAATCAAAACGTATATCTCGTCACTATCGCGGTCATCTGTCCAATCGAATCTTTTACGGTCATAGCATCTTGATTCGTACGTCGCAGCTAATATACGCAACGGTTGGAACCGCCGTTTCCCTACGACTTTAAGAAAAGGTTGCAATACAGTTTGTCCAAATGGAGTTGCCATATATGACGTCATAAAAAAGGGCGGAGCCATGAGCAGATCTGGTACCGGCCCAAGGTCTCTTTGCTGTCGCCGCTGATTCTGAATCTGGACTTTCCTCCAGAGAACTTATGGTCATATTGATGATAACTGGAACATTGTTTCTACTTTGTAAGTCACTTTGGTTAAAAGTCTCTACTAAAGGCATAAACATAAGTAAACATAAACAAGATAGCGGCCATATTTGATGCTGCCCAGCAGCCAGTTCATCAGAGCCTGTTTTCTCCATGTTTCTGACGTTTCTGCAGGTCCGTACCTCGGGACGCCCTCAGTGAGCTTCCCAACCTCAAGTTCTTGGACCTGAACAGGAATCCAATCAGCCGGATCCAACGAGGGGATTTTGAAAACCTTCAGCACCTGGAGGAGCTCAGGTTAGGCTCAGAACCAAACAAGTGTCATTGATTCTTAAAGGTACAGTAGTAGCCGTTCAAAATGGCCCCACTTTCCTTCATGGGTCTTTGGCTGGTCCCCTAAGATTCATTTTTAAACATCAATCTTTGTACGACAATATTATTTCTTTGATTTGTCATGATTGGTGGACATTAAGATCTAAAGAAGCGCCATCTCCTGGTCAGACCCTGTAATTCAGTGAAAAGGGTGGAGTCAAAAGTAAGAAAATATGCAGGAGGGGGTCACACTTATGGCATTTGACTGGGAAGGGCCATTTTGAATGGCTGCTACTTTGTAAAGTGGAGGATTTTCTGAATTTTTTTAAAAGACCCACTCTCACTTTGAAAAATGCACATGCACAACCCTGTAGAGAGAACGACTATTAAACTTACGAGCGTGCACGAACCCGGCTCCTAGGTGCGTGCTCTGTTTAAAAGTTGCTGTTTGCATCGCTAATACAAGCTAACTTTCCAAGAAGATTTTGCAATTGGTACCACCATTAACAGACTCACCATCGGTGAAGTGAAAATGGGGAACGGCCTAGGACGGGTAGGATGGCCTTACACAAGCATATCACCATGATTGACAGTGGGAGAGGACCGCAGTAAGATGATCCACCTGGAAAAAAAACATCCTCCACTATACCTTAAAAAGGAAGAAAAGTCCCGTCAGCGAGGAATAATCAATGAATCATATATTTATACCCAAAACTAATATGTTTGAAGTGATTTAAGGAATTTAGCGTTAATCAGTAAAAAATAAAAAACAATAATTTTCGCTGCGAATCGCTGAGTCACAGGAAGCCGCCATTTTTGCTCAAATATAGTAGCCCTCCACTCCTGCCATCTTCCAGCAGTGACGCCACGGTCATGTGTAAGCCTAGCGCCATTCTCCCCCGCTTCCAAGGCTAAATCAATGGGGAACTACTAGACACATCTGCAATCAACAACAATTATTAGCATGGTTCTGCTGGAGGTTTCTTCCTGTTCAAAGGGAGTTTTTCC
>JAGKQL010000065.1:7227261-7278124 GCA_018398635.1 Cyprinodon brontotheroides | reverse complement strand
AGCTTGTTCTGTTTGACTGACCGCCATTGTGGAAAACTACTGGTCAAGATAGAGCAGCTAGCAGAGCGAGGTGCGCGAGAACGCTAGGACACTTTTCCACCTGGATCTCCATCTTTTTGGCCCTCATGTCCCTCCGTTGTTGCACAAACTTGCCCCACTTCCTCACCGCGTGCGTATCTAGACCCACAGCTGGATTGGTTGTGATTGGCCCTCTGGCGTTGTAGTGGGGAAACCAACATATATTCAATATTTGAGAGGCGTAAACCAAAATATCTGCGACAAAGCTCACTGGGACAACGCTGCAGGAGGAAGAGATAACCAGGCCTTTAAACCCACACACACTGCTCCCGAGGCACAGCACAATAGCAACCAACTGCTCCCCAAGGGGAGGTGGTAAAATGCAAGAGGAGTGAATTTAGATTTGCTCTGTACTTGCGACAGTGGAATTACAATACAGTTGAAGTCTATTCTCTGCTATTCTTAAGACATTATTCCCTATATTTTTCTATTATTTTTCACGTTTCATCCAGCGATCTAAAGGAGGCCAAAGAAGTAGAAAAACAATCATCAAAGCTTCCTGGAGGGTGGTGGCGAAAGCGTCTTCAAATCTTGAAAACCAAGTCCAGTGGATATTTTTAGTATTTTTACGGAATGACTTTTGACCTGGATGACTGAGAACCTTCATCAAGCAAAAGCAATCATTGTCAGTCTGGAAGGGGAGCGCCGGCTGCCCTTTGCAGGAGCAGTGCGTGCTTCATTTCTGATGCTTGTACCGGTTTGTTGTTCTCCTGGCGTCAGCTAGGACAGCATCTCTGGGTCTGATTAGCTCGTAACTGCGCGGTGTTAAAGTGGGTCTGATGCGATTGGTAGGGCTACCCTATCGCTTCGTTAAACACTCACTATAGCTCAGCTTTATATTTTGCTTTTATTGATATTGGAGCAAATGTCTTGACACTTTTTACTGCACCTTGATGCCGCGTCAACCATTGACTTTGCATGGAGATTTAGCTGCTTCTGCTGCTAACTGTCTGAACGTTCGGTCTGAACGTAGCATGATGTCAGACTGACTTCTGCCATTTAACAAAAAGATGACACTAAAGTCTCAGCTTATTTTCATTCTTCTTATTAAGATCTGAGGGGAGAGGAGGACAAATGGAACAGCTTAAAAATGAATTTCATACAGGAGAGAGATTTTAGAAAAATAAAACAGTTATTCTACTTTTAGAAATCAAAACAGTTGTTGACACAAAGTTAAGAGTGAGGTGTAGCTTAATGTGGCTAACTGACCCCAGGCTAAAAGAGGCTAACCTGTTAGCTACTGAGCACAGCTAGCCACAGCGCTACCCAGCTCTTTATTTACAGTTTTGTTATCAATCAGGTAAAACTTCATTGGTCATTAGACACGCTAACGCTAAAGAAACACAACCACAATGCTTTACATCTTGTGGCAACATTCAGCCAATCATGTAGCGTAGCGTCACTGGGAGGAAGCGGATCTGGTAGCTACAGCAGCTAAAGATGACTGCAGGATTAAGGTTAGCAGAGCAGAGAAAAGAATCTCTTTGCTGCGCTGGCCTAGTCAAAGTCCAAACATCATTTGATCTGAGTACCTGATCTGATTCCAATCTGAACTCTTTAATATCTGTCGTTCTGAAACAGTTTAAACTCTTCCTGTTCAGGTGAGCTCCGAAGCTATGGCTGCACCAATCATATCGGAGGAGGGGCGTGGCCTGGGCAGGATAAAGAAGGAGAAGAGGAAGAAGCATCACATGTTTGAGCCGGGAGCTTTAGTGATTGAAAAAGCCGAGCCTTCAGACGCAGGTCCGTGTCCTCCTGGGTTCTACCTTCAGCGCCGCCGTTGTTCTGCTCTAATGCCGTCTCTCCTCAGGTGTGTACACCTGTGTGGCCTGGAACGTGGAGGGCGCGGACACCAGGAGCGTCTCCGTGTCTGTGGACTTTCTAGGGTCTGAAGGAGGGAGCAGCAAGCGGAGGCTGTGGGCCGGGAACTCCTCCAGCTCTGCAGCCTCTCTGGTGGTTCTGGCTAAGGTACCGATCCAGTCCCGGATCCTGAGTTAGTTCCTCTGCCTCCTCCCAGCAGGACAGTCATGTGGCTCCTGGTGTCCTCTGTCCAGGTGGTCCATGCCCAGTCCGTGGTCTTGGAGTGGAAGCTGTACTCTAGCAGAGGCGCTGTGGGTCAGAACCAGAACCAGCACGACGCTGCGCTGCCTCTGCCTCGCTGGACCAGCGCTGTGGTTCACATCGACAACCCTCAGATCAGCTACACCGCCAAGGTGAGCCATCCTTCGACACCAGGCTCCAGTAGGTCCGCCTCCCCTCTCCTCTTTGATCCAGACTGGATTTTGTGCTCTCCATTTACTATTTCATTTTTATTACGAGAATATGGTTGACAACAGTTTTTAACGAGATGAGAACATTTAGACACCGTTAAACGAGAGAATTTTTAAGGAACGTGTTGAAAACGAACAAGGAGCCGTTTGCTTTCAGAGAAAGGAGTAAACATTGCTGTCAGCTTCCTGTTTTAAAGCAAACGCTCGTGTTTTTAGTTTTTTAAATCAAGATCACTGGCGATATTCTGCTATAACGTTAGGTGAAGAATAAAATACCAACGGCCATCTTTCATTAACATAACACATCTAAATATTCACGTCTAGTCGGTTGGAATTGAGGCGGAGTGAACTGATCAGCTGTATCTACTTCGTGCACGCTCCCGACGACGGGATACGAATTCTCGCAGGGATAAACGACAGAAGAAACATGGCAGTAGGCCATATATGACAGCATATAACAGCTTTTTTATTTCTTTTATTTCTTTTATTTCTATGTATTTCTTTTTAATGCTTTTTTTGTAGCACTTTGAGGCCTTTTTGGTGAAAAGTGCAGTATAAATTAAATGAATTATTATTATGTATTTCCGGTTGTTAGAGCCTGACCAAGCAGGCAGCGCCCCCTGCGGTCCGATCAAAGGTACTACCCAAAAGTCACAGATCATGTTTACCGCTGTGACATTTGTGTCAAAAGTGAAAATGAAGGCGTAACTAGTAAAGTTGAATTTGTGACTCACAGCAGAAGATTTGTGCAGTTGTATTCATTGATTTGTATTTGTGTTAAGGAAAAAAAAAATATTATTTTTTTATTTTTCTTTAAAGATTTTAATTAGTGTTGCAATCGATACCAACCGCACTAAAGTGGTGGTATGGGTAACGGCGAGAGTACCAACAAATATACCATTTTTAGAGCCTAAAGTTTCTTCAACTATTGTCACCCATTCCAGGTAGGCAAAAAGTTCTACTGGATTCACTTTGTTTTGACTAGTCTTTTTCCTGTGTGGAGTAAAAATGAGCACTGAGAGTTGATTCTTGACACCACGAACATTGAGTCTTCCCAACAGAAACACTTCATCAAAGGACATAAAGTTGTTCAGATAAACATGTCAGACAACTGTTTTCCGTTCACACCAGAGACAGGACGTGAGGATCTTAAACACAATAAGGACCTGTTTATCTATGTTTCCCCCTTATCTAACCTAGAGAGGAAACTCCTTTTCAAAACCTCCTTCCTTTCCCTACATGTCAGCACTAAGAATGAAGCAAAGCCTCTAAACAATCCCCCTATTCAGGAGGAGAAAAACGGCACACATATATTTAACCTTACTAACATCCAAGGAAAAAACCACAAATCACGCTTCACAAAGGTAGGCAGCAGCTTGACATGAAGCCATGATGGAAATTATTTTACACCCAAGTAGTCTGCAGTTCTTCATCTAACACACACATAAATTTCAAACAGACTCTGGCTGTGCGGTATCGGCCGATACCGATACCGCACAGCCAGGTATCGGGGCCAAAAAATGCAACACTGATTTTAACACACTTATTTGAATTTGTTTTAGATCAACTGTAGCAAAAATTTATGGAAAACACTTTTGATTTGTAATCAAGAATTTGAAGAGGTGTAACTTTGGTGTAATTGTGACAGATAAAGAAAAATCTACAATTACAAAACACCAAAGTGACAATCCACAAATAGTTTTGCAACAATAGTTGTGAAACATTTGGAGCAAAACTGAGAATTTGCGAGGTTTTTGATGTGCAACTTGTAGAGAAGAATTTGTTTACTTGACCAGGTGTAAAAAAAATTGCACTTGTGAATTTTTATATTTTTTTATTCTACAAATACAAAACTTAGACTGTAACTCCAAATTCACACTTACAATGCACAGATAGTTTTGAAACAAAATAACCTTTATAAAAGTGCCGTGTCCACGTTCGGTTTCCTAGTTGTTAATCTGAGGCGTTTTCTGATCCTTCCTTCTCTGCAGGTTCCAGCTGATGTCCAGGAGTACAATCTGACCCACCTTCTCCCTGCCACTCAGTACCACGTCTGCCTCACCGTGTCCTCCTCCCCGCCGCCCCTCCCCTCCGCCGCCGTCCACACCTCCTGCCTGAACTTCACGACCAAGGAGGCGGGTTTCTCTGTGGAGCTGGTGGCGTCTCAACCCGGTGGCGTGGCGCTGGCCGCCGTTCTGGGCTCCATGTTCGCCCTGTCCATCATGACGCTGCTGGTGGTGTACATGGGCCGCCGCGTCCAGCAGCACAAGTCCTGCGGCCATTCGCTGAAGAAGTACATGCAGCACACCGCCCATCCCACTGGACCAGATCGGTCCAAAACCAGTTGGGTACCCGTCACACGCAGTCGAATCCGACCCAAACCAGTTGGTACCGTCACACTGACCAGATCCGGTCCAAACCAGTTGGTACCGCCACACTGACCAGATCCGGTCCAAACCAGTTTGTACCGCCACATTCTGATCAGATCCGTTGGTACCGCCACACTGACCAGATCAGCAATCCAAAGCGGTTGGTACCGTCACACTGATCAGATCCTCGTCCATACGACCAGTTGGTACCGGCCAATATTGACCAGATCCGTCCAAACCAGTTGGTACCGTCACACTGATCAGATCCGACCCAAACCAGTTGGTACCGTCACACTGACCAGATCCGGTCCAAACCAGTTGGTACCGCCACACTGACCAGATCCGAAAACCAGTTGGAACCGCCAATGTAGAATCCGACCCAAACCAGTTGGTACCGTCACACTGACCAGATCCGGTCCAAACCAGTTGGTACCGTCACACTGACCAGATCAGATCCAAACCAGAGTTTGTACCGTCACCTGATCACAAACCAGTTTACGAAATCGTTGGCCAGATCCGGTCCACACTGATCCGAGACCGTCACGCATCCAGTCCGCCCAAACCAGTTGGCACCGTCACACTGACAGGATCCGATCAGATTTGTACCGCCACATTGGCCAGATCGGTCCAAACCAGTTGGTACCGTCCACACTGACTCGGAAACCAGTTTATTACCGTCACACTGACCAGATCCGGTCCAAACCAGTTGGTACCGTCACACTGACCAGATCCGGTCCAAACCAGTTTGTACCGTCACACTGATCAGATCCGGTCCAAACCAGTTGGTACCGTCACACTGATCAGATCCGACCCAAACCAGTTGGTACCGTCACACTGACCAGATCCGGTCCAAACCAGTTGGTACCGTCACACTGACCAGATCCGGTCCAAACCAGTTTGTACCGTCACACTGACCAGATCCGGTCCAAACCAGTTTGTACCGTCACACTGATCAGATCCGGTCCAAACCAGTTGGTACCATCACACTGATCAGATCCGTTCCAGACCAGTTGGTACCGTCACACTTTCGAGATCCGGTCCAAACCAGTTGGTACCGGATGCTGCTTAATTCGGCTCCAGACCGTTAGGACTGTAGTTTGGACCGAACACCTTCTCACCTCAGCAGCTGGACTGCGGCCGACCAGAACCGCTCCAGAACCAAGCGCATGATCAGGGACACATGTTTATCTACCTGCTTCTGGATGGAAACCAGGTGAAAGCTGTTTTTATCACAACTGAGGATGTTGGCGGGCCTTCATTGGAGCGCCCTCTGCTGGCAGGAACAGAGAGCTGCTCTTTAGATGTTATTTAATTGTTCTTCACCAAGGCTGGAGACCAATGGGTGGGGGGGGCGCTGGGGCCTGGTGGGGGGTTCTGTCTAAATCCACATTCTTTCCACAGCCTGCCGTCATATTTATTACTCACTTTATACACTAATGTTTATACTGAGATGATTTCTGACAATAAAACACACTTTAAAGATTCTGGTTCTGGTGAAGATTCTCATTTTAACCATGCAGTGATGTCACTACTGTTCATCCTGATCCAAGTTTCCCCGTCTGAACGTGGCTGAGCTCCAGAACCAGGAAAGGTCCATAAAGAGCCGGATGAGAAGACATGGGATGTTCTGTAGGAGAACGTTTGTGGGTCGAAGCAGGGGCGGATTTAGGAAATGTGGGGCCCTAGGCAAAGACAGGCAGGGGGCCCTCTGAATAGAGAAGACGACACAAACAGCCCCATTCTCCAGATATAGAAATGTTAATAGAATAGACATCCATTATCTGTTCTAGGTTGTGTCCCTCTCTTCTTGTCCCTTTTTCTTCTTGTTTTCCTCTCTATGTTTTGTACTCAGCTGACTTTTCATGCTGTCTCTAAAGGAATGAAAGATTTTTTTCCAAGCACTAAGCTCACTTAGCTGATTGCTCCTTCCTGTGTTTCCAAAAAGGCCAAAAGTAAATAACCCAGTCCTTCTTTTCACTGTAGACAAGCCATGATCTGCTTATCTGTTCTCCATTTTTCATTTGGATGAAATAATAGCTGCATGAATCATGACAGCAGACAAGATAGAGGAGAGCAGGAGGTGGGTTACCAATCTACTCTCCTGGAGAGCAGAGTTCGCTGCTTTTAGATGTTGTCTCCAAAGTCTCCAGTAGCAAGAAAAAGAAGTCTCTAGATTTCCATGCTAGTAGGAGCTTTTTAGAAATCAAAAGTGCTAGAGGGGTCTGAAAAGTGGCTAAATATAGCCGACTAAAACGCCAAGTTGGCAACACTGCTCTTTTGCATGGTTTGTTTTCAAATGGTTTGCTGCTGTCTGTTTGGACCTTTCTGGAACATGTGCAGCAAATGGACTGATCCAATATGGTGGACACTGAGGGGGCGGGGAGACACACTTAATATTATCAGCGTTCTGATGGCATTTTAGCGGAAAAAAAAATAATGTGCAAAAATAAGACATGGTTGTATTAACCATACATGTAAAATGAGTTTTAAGGGGCCCTCTGGAACTTGGGGCCCTGGGAAACTGCCTAGTTTCGCCTAATGGTAAATATCCCCCCCTGGGTCGTAGATTCCCAGAAAGGAGACCCCAATTCCTGAATCTGTTGGAGCAGCATCATACTGAACCCTACGGATGGAGGGTGGGGCGTCACTGGGGTTCACATCGATGCAGGGGAGTGAATACCTTCGGCATCTGTTTTCTAAATAAATTCCTTATATGAAGAAGGCATGCTGCATCGTAGGACATCATTATCTCAGAAAAAAATCCATCAAATCTCAGTAAAGAAGTCAGTTTAATATTAAGATTATACTTTATCGACCAAATCTTTAGACTTATTTTGTATTTTTTTACGTGTTTTTCAGATAAAGAAAAGGTTTTGGGAGACTTCCTTTAGTGAGTTGCGTTCTTTTCAGATTTAATCGGACAGATTCCAGCCTCTGCACCTCTTGGTGGAACCAATAGATATGATGTCAGACGGTAGCAACAGCGTTTCTATTGGTCCATGTGGAGACGTGTAGAGGGCACATCTGCAAAACTCTTTTCAAACATAAAAAACTGAAAAAGGAGTTTGAAAAAATATATATTAAAAAAAATAACATTTGGAAAAAAAATATTAAACCATAAAAAAACATTTGCAGACAATTTATAAATGTCTCTAAAATTATTTTTTGTTTTTGAGGTTTTTGACACTATTCCAAAAATTTAAAAAAAAATCAATCCGCTGGACTTTGTTTCCAAGTTTGAAGACGTTTCTCTTCCATCCAGGAAGATTTTTCATTCAAAATGTCAGAAATAGCGTTTAGTTCCAGGTTTTATCCAGCAGCCCAACAAAGCCTGGTTTTTAGTTTAGAAAACATGCAAATAGAAACGGATGAACGGGTCCCCCCCTTTGGAATGGGGGTCGTTTGGCTTCTTTGTTAGCCTGCAATGCCCCATACCTGTCTATGTCTCTGAAAGGGGGGGTCGTTCCCCTGTAAAGGGGTTTGGGGCTGCGATGAAAGCAGGAATGGATTCATCAGCGTTAGTGGTTCATTTATTGTTCAGTGGGCTGACAGAGGGGGAAACATGTTTATTCACTGCTTATGTAACTGAAGCCTTCCCAGAATGTTCAAATTTTAAAAAGAATTTTCTTTACTTTTTTAATTTTTGAATTGTGTTCTTTGCTTTTAATAATATTGGAATCAATTTCTCAGGTTAGTTTGGCTACAGAATATGACTTAGACAACATTTATTTGGTTTTGTACAGCTCTAATTACATTTCCATTCTATAAAGTTCAGCAGTGATCAAATGTAAACATTGTGGAAAACATGGTGCAATAAAACTCATTAATCTGGAAGTTCAGAGCATTAATATATATGGTTTAAATATGCACTGTTTTAGTTTGGTGTTATCAGTGTGATGCAGAGTCTGTGACGTGATTTAGAGTCTCAGCATTTCATCAGAGTGATGGCGGTGGGGAAGAAGCTGCTGCAGAACCTGCAGGTGGGCTCTTCTCATCCTCCGCAGGAAGTCCAAGCGCTTCTGGGCCCTTTGGACCATTGAGGTCAGAGTCGTCTCTGATGGATCCCGTATGGAAGAAAGGCTGGAATCCTGCGTCTAGTTAAACTAGACTGTTTCAGATTAAAGTAGAAATGCAGCAATCTGTGATGTTTTTGTTCAAGAAGAGACTGATGAAGCTTTAAAGGATTAAAAAGTCAGATTTTTTTAAAAACTGTATTTATTTTTTAAGAAAAGAGACGAGAAGAGCAAAGCTCTCTGGGTAGGATTACATCTATAGTCATAATCACAGCTTCAATGGAAGGAGGTCTGGCGCAGCAGAGGAGACATAAAAACAAAACATAAAACTGACCAACGTTACAATTAAACAAAGCTGTAAACAACCGCAACATTAAACACATCCTGAAATATAAAAACAAGAAAGACCCAATCAGGTTTCCCAAAGTTCTTCATTTCTTTAATAAAATTGACACAAAGTTTAGCCTTCACCTTTCCTGCTTGGAAATAAACTTCCTGAGAGAGACTGAGAACTGCTGCCCAGGTACCAGATCTGCTCGGAGCCCCGCCCCTTCAATATATGGCAACTCCATTTGGACAAACTGTAATGAACCCGGTTCTTAAAGATCAAATCGCTTTTGGAGTCTCAACATATTATTTCCTATATTTGCTATTATTTAACATTTCATTGGCGATCTAAAGAAGCCGAAAGTAGAAAACAATCATTGTTTGTCTGGAAGGAAAGACAGACTGAGCTCTGCCATTTAACAAGGTGACAAAAAAAGTCTCAGCTTATTTTTATTGTTTTTATTACTATCTGAGGGCAGAGGACAAATAAGACATCTTAATAAATGACTTTGGTGGAATTTTTAGACAAAGAAAACAGTTATTCTACTTGTAGAAAACGAATGTTTTTTTTGTTGACCTGAATTCAAAGTGGTAGGGAAGCGTCTGTTCCAACCGCTGCATTTCCGAATTTTCCCGAGTGGTGCATGAATTTAGACGAAGTGAATAAATTGAATGTGTGATTGGTCGCTTATCAAGGGGCGTGGATTGCTGTGGCGAAGGTTCTAGCAAGTAAAATTGGTTGTGGTCGTTTGTCGGAAGCATCTTGCTTCCGAACTCCTAGGACGGAACTCAATGGGAAAGGAATTGATTCTTATTTCAACCGTCGCGTATATTAGATGCTATGACCAAAAAGAATTTGATTGACAGATGACCGCTGATATATGATTGGCTGAATTTAGGTGTTCAGGCTGACGTAGAACTAACTGGTCTGCAGAAGATAACGGAAAAACACAGATTTTAAAACAGGATTTTTTTTTTAAATATAACTTTACTAAATCTTGGGACGATATTTTTTGACAAAGAATAAATTTATATACATGTTTAAGCTAGAATGATTTGACATTTAAATATGATTCTCTAAAACTTTAAAAGTAGTGTAGCTTAATCTTGCTAACTGACTGGGTTAAAAGAGGCTAACCTGTTAGCTAAGAAGCACAGCTAGCTACAGTGCTACCCAGCTCTTTATATCACGGTCTAACAGTTACTTTGTTCACCAGAAAAAGATTTTATTTTAGTTTTGTTATCGATGAGGTAAAACTTTATCCGTCATTAGACATGCTAACGCTGCAGATGCTACCAACTCGGCACACTGATGCTGCCTGATGCTGTTATTGTTTTCTTGGAAACCAGAATGTTTTACTCCTTGTGGCGACGTTCAGCCAATCATGTAGCGTAACGTCACGGGCAGGAAGCAGGACCCGAGCAGATCGGGTACCTACAGCGGTTCTGTTCACAGTTTAAAATCCAACCATTGTAAAAAGGAAACATTCACCCTGAAAGAGCACAGCCACGGCGGGATCCCACCAGTTTCCCCTCATTTTACTCATCTGCATCCATTTCATGTAATATGTTAAAAAAAAAAAAAAAGCTTTTTAGCATTTTGTATTGTTAATCTCTGAGGGAGCGAACACACGTCCCTGAGGAACACCTTGGAGTTGCAAACGACCCAAAAGCTCTTCAGGAAACAACAGAAGAGTTGGAGATTATCTTCAAGGTTTTTCAGAGTTTCTGCTTCACAGATGGGAAATATTTTATGTTTAGGTGAATGTCATTGGTTAACCTTGTATAAAACTGTTCATCAGTAGCAGGAAGTATGTTAACACCATCGCTGTTCTGTGTGGATTATAGACCTGAGCTCTTTTCACTGGAGTTTAAAGGAAAGAAACAGCAGCTGGAACAGAACATGTGGAACTGTAGAGATGGATGACCAGAGAGGAGCAGCTTGGATTATAAATAGGCAGCAAACGATGAGGAAAGTTCTGTTAAACTCCGCTGCGTTCCTTTATCCAGCTCCGGAACTTGGTCATGCGGGTGTAGACGCCAGGTTTGTCCCTTTGGGCACAGCCTTGGCCCCAGCTCACCAGACCCGCCACAAACACACGCCCGCTGGGGTTGATGACGGTCAGAGGCCCGCCGGAGTCGCCCTGCAGGGGGAGACAGTGAGGTCAAACTTTATCGGCTCTGCAGCAGCGTTGTTTCTGACGTCTTAGATTTAAGTTTTAGTCTTCAGGACAAAAACTATTATTAGTTTTAGTTGCATTTTAGACTAAAACTCAAAAAGGTTTTAGTCTATTTTCATGTTGCAAAAAAAAAAAGTTAATCTTTACAATTTTGAATACAAAACAGATTCTTTACCAGACTGACAGATCTAGCCTAGATACTACAGTGGCTGGCTGTAGAATGCTGCTGTGCAGTTCATCATTGCTGTTGGGCAGAAAACTTTCATTTATAGAATTAAGAACAAATTAGCGGACCGCGGCCCGGATCCAGACCCACTTGCAGGCTAATCTGGACCCAAACGGATTTAAAACATTTATAAATTATCGCATTTTGTGCGACGACAGTGTCTAATTTCACTTGCTCCTCTTCTCCTGTTAATACGGTAAAGCCCTGGGGAGCGTCCGGCTCCAGGCTGCACGTGATCCAAATGAGCCAATGAGCTGTCAGTCTGGGTTGCTGCTGCTGCTACTTTTAGACACAGCAGGCAAACCTGTGGCAAGCCGGGCGATGGGAAAGAAGGAGAAGACCATGAGAAAAAGAGAGAGCAGAGAAAGTGTGGACTGCTGGAAGAACTGCGGTGAACTGGTGAAAGAAAAGTGAAATGGCGTGCTCAAAGATGACCCTGCACATTTAGAGGATGTTTGGCTCAACCTGCTGCTGTGAAGCAGGATTCTCCACCATGAACAGAATCAACAATAAATCTGGATCCAGGCTCAAAATGAGCTCCTTGATATGTGCTTGAGAATGGCTTAGTCTCCGGTTAAACCCAGGTTTAAAGACCTTGCAGGGCAGCCTAAAAGCCCACTGCCAACATTAAGACAGAGAAAAGAAAGAAAATAACAAACCATCAGTTCAGGGGTTTGAGAAAATATGGGAATCAGGAAATTATCTATAAACCAAACTGAACGACTGTTGTTCTCTACTTAAAAAAACACTTATAATATGTAAAAAAATTTTTTTTTTAATATTCCTTACTTAAAAAGTCAATGTGCAACATGATCCATAAACACCTAATTTTATTATATACGATTGTTGTTCTCTACTTCAAAAAATACTTTAGATTTGAAAATGGAAAAAAAAATTTTTTTTTTTTTTTTTTTTATTTAAAAATTTTATGTATAACATGGATGCATAAAAAACAAAATTTATTTCAGTGTTAAATTCTGTTTAAAGTAACAGATTATAATTAAAAATGTCTCCAGATCTTTACTGGCGTTTGATCTGATGATGTGACCGATACACGTTGATTGCCGCATTTAACAGGCTGTTAAATTATCGCAGCTGTGAATGTAACACCTCGCTCCATTCATGTTGCTCCATCGTTTCCAATTTAATTATTAATCTATTTGGATTAATAATTAAACAGGAAATAATAATAATTAAAGAGTTGAGAGTTAAGCGCAGACCCTGATGGTTCGCCGCATGCAAAGAACAGCAGGAAGATCAGAGTTCAGTGCATATTACCTGCCGCTGCTGCCATGATCCACCTGTGGTCATGCAGAATGAGCACCGCTGCTCGCCAGGTGGGCGGGACCAACCAGGAGGCAGCAGCACGGCTGATGCTGCTTAGCTGATTACAGCACACCGATGCAGTTTAAACGTCTGACAGACGACCCGATAATTTTCATTTAGTCTCGTCTCGTCAACTGAACCTCAAACCCATGACTCGTCATGGTTTAGTCATCAAAGATCCACATTTAGCTCGTCAGTTTTCGTTAACGTCATGAAAAAAGGAGCATCAACGAAATAATTTAATTGTCGTCATCTTTGACGAAAAAAAAAAACCCTCCTCTGCAGAGGAGCTCAGGTTCTCCTTACCTGACAGGCGTCCACGCCGCCGTCCAGGATCCCGGCGCACAGCATCCTGTCTGTGACATCATCCTGCAGCAGATTCTTGCACGTCGTTTGGTTGATGATCCGGACCATCGCCTTCTGCAGGATCTTAGCACTGGAACCTGTAGGACACAGAAACGGATCAGCTCTATCCTTCATTTCAGTTTAATTTGTTTTAAGCACCAAACAGGTCGTTTCGGGTCACTTTAAGAGGTGATTTATGGCGGTAGAGACAGTTGACTATTGCTGCCTTTTTTTGTTGACTCTGTAGAAATCTGTTATAATAAGCATGGATGTGGCGACAGTGGAGAGAAAAACACCCTTTTAAGAAGAAGGAACCTCCAACAGAAGCAGAACCGGGCCTTCTGCTGATGCTAACTGGGGGTTTGAGACGTTAGCCGTAGCTGCTGCAGTTAGCTTTTAACTTTTTATTAAATTACGCACTAAATCAGTAAATGTTCCATATAGTGAAGCTTAAGGTCTAATGTTCTCGCCTCAAATGATCTTAAAATGTACTTTTATTGAACAACAGCAACAGAAAAGAGAACTTTTAACTTTCATATTTGGAGCTCTGTGAGCTCCTAACCTTGAAAGCTGCTGCCGCTGCAGTGCATGCTGGGACAGCTGTCAGTCTCCAGAACGGACAAGTCTGCTCTGATGCATGCTGGGTAAAGAGGGAGGGGCCAGAACAACATCCGGACTTTGTCTCAGCAGATGGCCGCCACACTGAGCCTGGTTCTGCTGGAGGTTTCTTCCTGTTCAAAGGAGTTTTCCTCTCCACTGTCACTACAAAGCATGCTTAGTGTGAGGGATTGCTGAAGAGTCAATGAGCTGATGTAATCAGCTGGTTTTCCTTAGATAGAAAACTTTGAATCAATCTGACTGGATGATCTGGTGGACTGGAAAGTGACCTGAGATGACATGATGTGAATTGGAGCTATAGAAATAAACTGAATAGAATTAGGCCTTAAAACCCTTTAAACTTTTCTTAGCTTGTTAACATTATTAATCGTCAATCATTGTTTGTTTAAAGCTACAGTGTGTAATAATTACAGGGATATACAGTCAGAAATGTAATATATTATACATAACTATGTTATTTATCGTCATCTACGAGCTCAGCCTCTTAACCTTAATATTTGGCGCTTGCCTTAGAATTCGTATATTTATAATTACATAGGAGGGTCTCTCGCAGCCATGGAGGCAGACATCTTTGGCTAGCTACGGCAGAGCAGAGCCATCAAACTAGCGATTGTGAGATCGCCAAAACTTCACAGCGATGTAGAAAAATAACGGGTATATTTATTATCTTAAGTCTACATGAAATCTATACCCTACACAGACTAATGAAATACTATCTGTAAAATGATCTATGTAAACAAACCTCATCACCTGGAGTAGGTAGGTGATGCGGACGCCGTGGAAGACATTTTGTCCCGGTAACGCTACGCCGTACTGTTGGGGGGAGAAGGGCGGGGGGAGATGTTCACATTGCTGCAGTCTGACCGCTAGATGTCGCTAAAAGTTACACACTGTAGCTTTAAAGCATTTCTAAGCTTTTCCACCAGTTTGTTTTAGGATTGCATTTTATTTAGTCTTTTACTGGGAGGAAACTATGTTAACTTTTTAAGCTAAGATCTTGACTTTACATAGATTCATGAATTTTCCATTGTCTGTTGCTGACCACATAATTAACAAGTTCCTTTTATGGTAAAGAGGAGGAACTCTGTTGGGAAAAATGTGCTACACTTTATTCTGTTTTTGTGTCTAGTTAATAACCTGAATGTTTTGCTTCCTTTTTGCACAAAATGAATCACATAAGCAGAACAGCTGCTAGACAAAGCTAGATGTAATCTCCTCTTACTGACGCCTTAAAGCTGTATTCAGTGTTAGATGGTTTGGTATGGGGCCAGGATCCTTCTACTCACTGTTATTTAAACAATCCTTCTATTTGTGGAAAACTGTCTGCATTGTTTATTTTTTTTTAGTTTTTAACAGCACTCGTGGCTCGTTTTTACGGACAGTGGGCTGGCAGGAAAGAGGGTATCAAACAGGGAGAGAGATATTGGGGAAAGGACCAGAGTTTGGGTTCGAACCCGGGTCGCCCGCATTGAGAACTAAAGCCTCCATACATGGGTTGTGTGCGCTAACCACAGCACCACCACAGCATGCCCTGCCTGCATTGTTTAATTAAACTGTGTGTCAGTTTTTGCTTGTGTTTCTCAGGTACTTAATGTCATCCTTTGTCTTTCCAGAACAGACAGAATATTGGCAAAGACTGTATCTATTCCCCCCTGCGAGGATTGATAAATGCAGCTTAAAATAAAAGCACAGATCTCTTTGTTAATATAAGACTTGGATGTTTTTTGATAACTGGATCATATGGATCTTGTTTAGCTTACAGACAGCATGGATATTATGAATATTGTTGACCCTATGCTGCTATAGGCTTAGACTGTTGATAGGACATAGGGACCCCTTTTTCCTCTTTTTCATCATTCTATCTCTATAGTTCTGCTGCTATAGGCTTAGGACTGCTGGAGGACATAGACCCCTTTTTCCATCATTCTGCTTCATTCTATCTCTATTCTCCCCACTCTGCAGAATCTGTTAGTTCAATCTCCTAACGTTCTGCTTCTCTGCTTTTTCTCATAGTAGCTTCATCTGGTCTGTTCCTGTTTGGCTGTGACTCCATCCTGAGAGAGAAATATCAGCTGTGCTGCTGAGAAATTGGCTCCCAGAAAGTCAATGACTGATGCAATCAGCTGATTTCTTTAGATAGGAATATTTTTACAAGTCTGTATCACTTGATCGAATTGTCTCTGGAAAGTGCCTTGAGATGGCGTGTTGTGAATTAGCGCTTTAAAAATTAAAAGAATTGAAATGATGGACCTCATTGATCTGTTGGATTTTCATAAGTTCAACTATCTACAAGATGGATGCATGGTTCTTATAGATCTTAACCATTTGGATATTTTGAGTCCTATGGACCATACACATCTTGTGGACATTGCTGGCTTTATGAATCTTTCTGATCTTATGAACAAAACTCTTATGAATCTTGTGAATCTAATGGATTTCACGGTTTTGGTTCTGTTTGAGTTTTTAGTTTCACTTTAATCCACGTTTTTCTTTGTTTTCTAGTTTTATGGGTTTAATTCCTATTTTGTTGTGTTTTCTGGATGTTTTTGAGTTCTTGCGTAATTCTTGTTTGCCCTCTGTCGCCCTCTTGTGTCAGTCTCCTTCACCTCGCTCCCTTCTAGTGTCCTCTTTTCACAGCTGCTCCCAATCTGATCTGCTTTGTTTCTCTCTCCCATATATGCACCTCCTGCTCAGTCACTGTTGCTGGTTTGTCGTCAGTTCTTCGCCCACTTGTTGTGAGCATTTTGTGGGTTTATGTTTTTGGATTTTCGCTTCTGTTGATCTTTTTTGGATGATAAATCTTCAAGCAGTGATGGGTTAATGAGGCATCTTGGAGCATTTCATTGCCAAACTGTATTGATCCTTTATTGATACTGTGTCACAGAATACTGACACCTGCTGGACATTTAAAGACACTACAGGCAGTTATTTGACTGAACTGACCTGATGACCCAGTACAATGATATCATTGAGGTTATTGAAGGTTATATTGTATTATTTCATATCTATGTTCTCAGTCAGAGGTTCTGCTTAACCTGGCCTCACCTCCTTCCACCATGGCGCCCCAGCCGGTGATCCATGCCTCTTGGCCTGCAGGAAAGTCGTCGCTGGAAGGCGGCAGACAGATGGGATAGATGTACTGGTTCAGGGTCACGCTGGAGTCCAGTTCCATCAGGGCAATGTCATTATCAAAGTTGAAAGTGTTGTAATCCTCATGGGGGATGATCCGTTTGATCCTCCGGGTGACTGTCCACTCATTGGTCTGACCCTGCACATGGAGTCCCAGGAAGGCCTCCCATTGGTTGGCCTCAGCGTACCTGCAGCAGATTAACTCGTTAAACAGCTGAGCCATCACCCAAGGTCAGAAGGCTGCAGCGCCACCTGCTGTTGGTTCGTTCAGAGAATTTTAAATCTGGGGTGTCCCAATCCAGTCCTGCAGAGTGGCCATCCTCTCTGCAACACACCTGGACTACCTCATCAGATTCAGCAAAGGTTCGGTTCAGATGCATCTCATCCAGACGTGTTGGAGAAAGATGCATCTAGAAGCTGCAGGACTGGAGATGGACATCACTGAGTGTTTGTGTTTAATCAGAGGTCACTAACAGTTTTCAACCAATCAGAGAGCGACCTGCAGACCAATCACACCCCAGATTAATTAAAACACTGAAAGCTAAATTACTAAAAATTAACCATTGAAAAATCAAACATTGCTACGGAAGGAGCAACAATTTATGATGACGATGCTGGTCACTACCCGATGCGTCCTGGAAGCACGTCCCATGATGACATCACGCAGTACAATGGAGGGAAAAACGTATCCAGTTCTCCCAGAAAACAGTTCAATATTTTCTAAACAATGTAGTTTAACATTCTTTAATGTTTTAAGAATATAATTAAGTATTTTCAGTAAAGTTATTATGTAGTTTTTCAGCGATCCGGATCTTATTATTCTGTTTGCGCATGCAGAGGACGGATCGGGTAGTGACACTGCTCTCATTTTATCCTGAAGCTTTTATTGAGAAATAATTCATCATCCTCCTCATCAGCATCATCATCATCAGCATCATCATCATCCACCATCATCATCATCATCATCATCCACATCATCAGCATCATCATCATCAGCATCATCCTCATCAGCATCATCATCATCATCATCATCATCATCATCATCATCATAGGCATCACCAACAGCCTCATCATCATTATCATCCTCATCATCATCATCATCCTCATCAGCATCATCATCAACAGCCTCAAGTAATCATCCTCATCATCATTATCATCCTCATCATCATCCCTCCTCATCAGCATCATCAAATACTTATCAAGCATCATCATCAACAGCCCCCCATCATCATCCTCATCATCATTATCATCCTCATCATCATCCTCCTCATCAGCATCATCATCATCAGCATCATCATCAGCATCATCATCATCAACAGTAATTAGCCTCATCATCATCCTCATCATCATTATCATCCTCATCAGCATCATCATCATCAAATCATCCTCCCGTCATCAGCATCATCATCATCAGCATCAGCATCATCAGCATCATCATCATCATCATCAGCATCAGCATCATCATCATCACGATCAGCATCATCCTCATCATCATCCTCATCATCATTATCCTCATCAGCATCATCAGCATCAGCATCATCATTATCATCCTCATCATCATCAGCCTCATCATCATCATCAGCATCAGCATCATCATTATCCTCATCATCATTATCATCCTCATCATCATTATCCTCATCAGCATCATCATTATCCTCATCATCATTATCATCATCATCATCATCATCCTCCTCATCAGCATCATCATCATCATCAGCATCATCATCATCATCAGCATCATCATCATCAACAGCCTCATCATCATCCTCATCATCATTATCATCCTCATCAGCATCATCAGCATCCTCCCGCCATCAGCATCATCATCATCAGCATCATCATCATCATCATCATTATCATCCTCATCATTATCATCCTCATCATTATCATCCTCATCATCATCAGCCTCATAATCATCCTCATCATCATTATCATCCTCAACATCATTATCCTCATCAGCATCATCAGCATCATCATTATCCTCATCAGCATCATCATCATCCTCATCATCATCATCATCCTCCTCATCATCATTATCCTCATCAGCATCAGCATCATCATTATCCTCATCAGCACCATCATCATCCTCCTCATCATCATCATCCTCATCATCATCATTATCCTCATCAGCATCATCATTATCATCATCATTATCCTCATCAGCATCCTCATCAGTATCATCATCCTCATCATCATCATCACCATCACCATCAATTTCCTTTGTCTGTAGCAATGTTTGAGTTTTCAGGGTTTAGCGTAGATGCGAACCATCACCAGTTTAACTCCATTACCCCCCCTTCATCCCATCGAGCCCCAGTTAACCGGGTTCTTACTCGTTCTGGACGCAGTGGGCGGCGGTCAGCAGCCAGCGGTCATTTAGCACCGACGCTCCACACGTGTGTCCCTGCCCTCTGGCGTGGAGGCTCACCTGCCAGGGCCACTCCCCCTTCCGAGATGCCTGACCGCCGATGATGCGGGAGCTTTGATACTCCCGCCTGCCACAATCTGAAAAAAAACACACTGGTGTTGGCATCGGAGTGAGGACCATTCCTAGCAAAATGAGACACTTCCTGTTTTTTGCTTTAGCTTAAGGACTAAGGTGAGAATTGAGTTTAAGTCGGGTATACACTGTACGATTTTTTTTTTATTGTTGCACGCAGCTACAGCTCAAACTACGATGAAACCGCAGGGTTTTAAAGTTCACAGCTCACAATGTTTGTCCTCACACTGTGCGACCCGACGCTCTGATGCGATCTACCTGCTCAAACTCTACGCCTAAAAACCAGGTGGGACTCAGCTCCGCAGTGAGAGGCGCTACTGCGACTCATCTATCTGGAAGCCAACGAAGTAGAAGGGGAACATGAAGCTCACTTCTGCTGTTCTCGCGTCCTCGTGAAACGTCACCAGCCTCAGGCCTAGCACTGTTCCAATTCACAACAACAGCAGACCGAGAAGCGGACAATGTCCCCCCGGATGTTGTTCTGGCCCCTCCCTCTTTACCCAGCATGCATCTGAGCAGACATGTCCAGACTGACAGCTGTCCCAGCATGCACTGCGGCAGCAGCAGCTTCCAGGTTAGCGCTCACAGAGCTCAGAGTATTAAGTTAAAGGTTCTCTTAACTGTTGCCGTTGCGTTCAATAAAAGTATGTTGTTAGATCATCTGAGGGGAGAATATTATACTTTAAGCTTCACTTTTATGGAACATTTACTGATTCAGTGCGTCATTTAAAATAGAGTTCATTTAGATGTTGAGAGGACTGCGGCAACCAGTGGAGCTCAGAGGGTAACCGCAGATGGGAAGGTTAGCCTGTCTGTGGCAGCCAGGGCTAAGGTTAGCCTGTTTGCAGCAGCCAGGGCTAAGGTTAGCCTGTATTTTCTGCCGACCTCACGATTCCTGATGGGGAGGTGGTCATTAGAAGCTGATCGCCCCTCGTATACCCCCTGGTCACTACGCCACGCACCATCAGGCTGAAAGTTTCGGCCCGATTATAAAATTCTCCCACTACTGGAGAATCGGCCCGAAAAGGGCAAAAAATCGTACAGTGTCCGCCCGGCTTACGGTTTAGATTAGGGCATGAAAAGGGTTAAAAATGAACGGGAATCATCCCACGGTCCTCGCTACATATAGCTAGATGAGAATGTGTGTGTGTGTGTGCTGAACCCACTGCAGTTCTCCTCATCAGAGCCGTCAGGACAGTCCGTCGCTCCGTCACACTCGGGGTTGGCTTTGCTGATGCAGCGGCCGTTCTTGCAGCGGTAGGTGGTGGCTGAGCACTGCAGCATCAGAGCTGAAGGAGACAAGTCAGCCATGACACAAACGTCCCTAAAGAAACGTCTGATTTAACGATGCAGCTTAACCAGCAGCAGCCCCCTGCATACCCAGTCAGACCAGCACAGTCAATACACGTTTATCCCTTTAGTTTTGCACCAAAAATGGACTTAACCCTATAATGCCAAATGTATCATATTTGATACATACAGTTTCTGAAATGTTTTGCTTCACCTTTTGCATAATTTAATGGTAAAAACTTTGCTGCTAAATCCTATTGTACACAATCAGATATACCTGATAACAGAGGGCAGAAGACTACACAAAAAAAATAATCTTGACTTATCACATAGTAATAAATTATTAATATCAAAAATGTATTTCTGTTTTTCTTTTTTACATATTTTGTTAAAAGGCCAAATAAGGACTTCAAACCTAAAAAAAAAATATTTCTATTTTGTTTTATTCTTGGATTAGGCTTTAAAGGGTTAAACTACCTCAACGGGCGTGTTTCCTTTTAGTCATGTACAAAAAAACAATTTAATTACTTACTTTTTGGTGGTTTTTGAAGCGTATGTCGATCTGACCTTAAATAGCTTTTTCTGTACATGACTAAAGGGATATATATGGAAGAGGATTAGGGTCACTGGAAAAAAATTTATTATTTCAGTATAATATGAGAAAAAAGTCAGAATTCTGAGAAAAAAAGTGTTTTTCCCCAAATTAAACTGAAATAATATTAAAAACTCAGTTTTTTTGTATTCCTTCAGTGGCCCTAATGCTCTTCCGTAGAAACACGCCCGTTGACGTAGTTTAAAGTTTATTTTTCATACAAAACAAAATTGTTAAAAGCAAATCTGACGTCTTGCGGATGCGTGTTGATTGTGGGTATGCTGGTCTGATGGGGTATGCTCATCTGACAGAACGCCGCTCTGCTGATCTCCTCTGGATCTGGTGAAGTCCATCTGAGTTTCTTACATTTTTCACACTTGGACTCATCAGAACCGTCGCCACAGTCGTTTTTGCCGTTGCACTTCAGGTCCTCTGCGATGCAGCGGCCGTTTCTGCAGGAAAACTGCTCTTTTTTACATTCTATGAGGAGGAAAAACATCATGAACTCAGAGTAACTCCAGCATGAAGCCATCAGAGTAACTCCAGCATGAAGCCATCATCGTTGCTTTACTGAAGCAGTTCCCTTTGGAAGGAGGAGGTTCTGCAGAATGTTCCAGAACTCACCACAGCCTTCTTCATCAGAGTTATCCCCACAGTCGTCCACGCCGTCACACTTCCACGCCTTTGACTTACAGAGATTGTTTTTACACATCATCTGCGTGACGTCGCACTCTGCGACAGAAAACCAGCAGTAATTCAGATATTTAATCACTTGTCAAGCATTTATTCAAATGAGAGGACATGAAAGAATTTAGGTAAAACATTGATTATTTCTGGCTGATATGAAGAGTTTATTAATATTTACTTTTATTGTCACAAGTACAGAGAAATGAAATTAACTCTCTTTATTTAACCCACCCCCTGTCACAGGGGCGGATTGAGGAAATGTGGGGCCCTAGGCAAAGACAGGCAGGGGCCCTGAATGGAGAAGCCGACACATAGAACAGCCCCATTCTCCAGATGTAGAAATGTTAATAGAATAGGACATCCATTATCTGTTCTAGGTTGTGTCCCTCTTCTTGTCCCTTTTCTTCTTGTTTTCCTCTCTATGTTTTGTACTCAGCTGACTTTTCATGCTGTCTCTCAAAGGGAATGAAAGATTTTTTTCCAAGCACTAAGCTCACTTAGCTGATTGCTCCTTCCTGTGTTTCCAAAAGGCCAAAGTAAATAACCCAGTCCTTCTTTTCACTGTAGACAAGCCATGATCTGCTTATCTGTTCTCCATTTTTCATTTGGATGAAATAATAGCTGCATGAATCATGACAGCAGACAAGATAGAGGAGAGCAGGAGGCGGGTTACCAATCTACTTGCTCTGGAGAGCAGAGTTCGCTGCTTTTAGATGTTGTCTCCAAAAGTCTCCAGTAGCAGAAAAAAGTCTCTAGATTTGGCCAGGGAGCTTTTAGAAATCAAAGTGCTAGAGGGTCTGAAAAGTGGTTAAATATAGCGACTAAAGCCGCTTAAGTTGGCAACACTGCTCTTGTGCGTGGTTTGTTTTCAAATGGTTTGCTGCTGTCTGTTTGGACCTTCTGAACATGTGCAGCAAATGGACTGATCCAATATGGTGGACACTGAAGGGGGGCTGAGACACACTTAATATTATCAGCGCTCTGATGGCATTTTGATCAAAAACATAATTAATGTGCACAAATAAGGAATAGTTGTATTAATTATACATGTAAATGGAGTTTTATGGGGCCCCCAGGACCTAACCTGACAGTACGTCAGAACAACATACCCTCTCTTTAAATTTTAGTTTCAAATATTTTATTCTTCATAATTTTATTTCTAAAACCTAATATTTTGCTTTGCTATTCTTATAATTTAGTTTGAAAATGTTTAAGAAAAATATTTGTTTTTATTTAGTCTGTATCTAATAAAGCTGCAACAATGAAATAGTTCAAATATAACAATAATGTACTTTTTTATCTCAGAATATTATAAAAATATTTAGCCCTTCATTTATTCTCTTGATGCCAGAGGAAGAGGAACAATCCTTATGTGATCAATCCAGTTTAGATGTATTCATTAACAGCATCTTAATTAAACTCACTGCAGTTGATCTCGTCGCTGTTGTCTCCACAGTCGTTGAAGCCGTCACATTTCCGATCGCTGATGATGCACATGTTGTTGCTGCACTTGAACTTGCCGGGACAAGCTGTCAACAACGTCACACACTGAACATAAACGGCTCCATCTCTCTGGAAAACTGTTTGATTTAGCGAAAATATCCGTCTTACGATTGGTGGGGATGAAGGCTTCGTAGTACGCGGTGAATCCCTGATAGACGAGCGACGTGTCGGACTGGAACCTGATGGTCATCTTGTTGCTCTCGCTGGTAAACACGTTGCTTTCTAACCTGTTTCCACACAACCTTCGACACAGACATAGGATCCAATCAGGTTCTTTGGTTGCTCCACAGTGAGCTTCTCACAGGAAAAGGCCAAACTAGTCAGAGTCTGATGTTTTATTTAACTACTGGAGGCTTTTTCCTGTTACACTGGAAAAACCATCAAGAAATATGTAAAAATGTCTTAAATTAAATGTATTTACCCTTAATTTGAGCAGGTAAATGAGGTAGTTTGCCAATGGAATGAGTGTTTTTACTCTTAAAATAAGATAATTATATAACATACAAATGAAATAAGTGTTTTCCTTATTTTAAGTGTAAATTGTCGTGTTCCATCTGCAAAATGTTTATTTTACATCCTCAATCCAAGAACAAATGCACTTATTTTAAGAAAAAAATGACATATCTAGATCTCGATTTTTTTTCCAGTGTAAAAGAGTTTTTCCTCTCCACTGTCGCTACAAGCATGCTTGGTATAAAGGGATTGTTTTTGAGTCAATGAGTCGATGCAATTAACTGGTTTTCCTTAGATTGAAAACTTTATTTAATTTTATTATTGAATGAAAAATACTTCCAGGCAAAGGAGCTGAGGATGGAGGAAATATCTTTTAAATAAAACAATAAAAGGAAGTTAAATCCTAGTTTGTAACATTGTCATCATCGTTTAATCTTCTACCTGCAGTTGTGGTTAAAAAGATGAATAAATATTCCTACCTCTGATCTTCGATCTCCACGTAATCACCGACACAAGTTGCTCCATCTTTCCCGACTTCAAACTTTTTGAACTCGACCTTCACAAACTTGTCTTCAGGAACCTGAAAAACAAACCCAGTCCTTTCAGAAATAAGATCCCAGGATTTTAAATGAGCAAAAGATAAGGATGGGAATGTTGTTCCAACTGAAAATACTTCCAAAAGCATTTCCATAGATCTGAAAAATGTATGTAATTGTTTAACATGTTCATAATCAGTCAGTTATTGGATTTTGTTTCCAAGTTTGAAGCCGTTTTCTCTTCCATCCAGGAAGCTTTTATCAATTCAAAATGTCAGAAATAGCGTTTAGTTCCAGGTTTTATAGCAGAGGCCACGGGTTAGCGGACCGCGGTCCGGACCCACCTGCTGGCTAATCCAGGCCCATCCTGATTTAAAACATTTATAAATTATAGCGCATTTTGCACGCACTACAGTGTCTAATTTCACTTATGCCTCTTCTCCCTGTTAATCACGGTAAAGCCCTGGGGGCGTCCCGCTCCAGGCTCTGCGCGTGATCCAAATGAGCCAATGAGCTGTCAGTCTGGGTTGCTGCTGCTGCTACTTTTAGACACAGCAGGCAAACCTGTGGCAAGTCGGGCGATTAATGTTCTCTACTTCAAAAAACACTAAAATAATTTTTTTTTTCATATTTTTTTATTTAAAAATTAATAAATAACATGGATGCATAAAAATAAATTTTATATCAGTGTTAAATGCTGTTTAAAGTAACAGATTAAAATTAAAAATGTCTCCGGAGCCGTACTGGTTGATGATTTTCTTTATTAGGATCCAACTGATTTTTAAATTTAAATTTTAGATCCTGCTTTATCCAGCAGCCCAACGAAGCTTTGTTTTTGTTTAGAAAACTTGCAAATTGAAACGGACGAACGGGTCCACCCCCTTTTAATGGGGGTCATTAGGGTTCTTTCTTCTGACCTCCTGATCTCATTTAACGACCCCCTTTCAGAGACATAGACAGGTATGGGGCAAGCAAAATCAAGGCTTTGATGGGCTGCTGGATAAAACCTGGAACTAAACGCTAAACTTCCTGGATGGGAAGCAAAACGTCTTTAAACTTGGAAAAAAAAGTCCAGCGGATTGTTTTTTAAAAACTTTTTTGCAGTTGTTATTTAATGCTTTCATCAGGAAATAGAACTCAGCCAGGAAGAAGTCGGCCAACTGATGGAGCGACGTTAAACTTCATGTAACCTTCAGACTAATTTCATTTCCCCTTTAGATTTGGGAATATAGTGTATGAAAGACCAAAAGCTATTTAGATAAATAAGAAATAACTTCAATATAACAACTGCACTACGGCTAGGATACAAATACATGAAACTCACTTTCCATCTCCACCCACCAAGTGTGAAATGGTTCCTTCCAATCTGTTAGACTTTAACATACCTGGATCAAACAGAGCTCCACTATAAGGAGAACCTTTCCTGCTACTTAAACCGGAGTCATTTAAACCTACCTGGATCTCCCAGGTACAGACGGCTTTAGGAGGATAGTTCACAGGAAATAATGGTGAAGAGAAGTTTCCTCTCTCCCCCATCAGCTTTCCTCCACATTCTGAGAAACGGAAGCAGAACAAACATCAGACACCAAATGCAAAATGGCAACCTGACAAAAACAGAAGCAGCTCTTCCTGCCTGCAGTGTTAGCTGGGATCTGGGAGTAGTAGGCTCTGAATCCAGGGAAGTTCTTCTCACTGTTGGTGACCAGCAGAACCAGCATGACGTTCCCCGACGACACGTAGGAAAGGGAGCCATGAGGGTATCCACACTGCCTGTAGGAAGAGAGCAGAAATCAGTCCTCAGGGACATCTAGATCAGGGTTACTGCACCTGTTAGACGGGACTAAATGTGCTGGTGAAGATTCTCAGTCATCCAGGTCATCAACATTAACAAAAACAATCCACTGGACTTTGTTTCAGAATCAGACATACTTTAATAATCCCAAAGCGAAATTACTTTTGCTACATGCTCCAGATATAAATATACAAACATTTATATATATATATATATATATATATATATATATATATATATATATATATATATATATATATATATATATATATATATACTATAGATATTTTTACTATGATTCAAAATGTCAGAAATAGCGTTAGTTCCAGGTTTTATCCAGCAGCCCAACAAAGCCTGGTTTTAGTTTAGAAAACATGGAATGAGGGTTTTCATTTGAGGACCAGAATGTTCACTCTTTGGACAAAGAAGACAGGTGAGAGGAACGTGAAGGAAGCCATCTATGTTAAGAAAGAAAAAACAACCTTTCAACCAACCAGATTTCAGCTTTCATAAACCTCCAATGCAGCGATAGAGTTGATTCCTTCCCACTATCATCGCAGCCCCAACACCTTTACAGGAGAACAGGCCAACAATTCCCTCTAACGACCCCCCTTTCAGAGACATAGACAGGTATGGGGCATTGCAGGCTAACAAAGAAGCCAAACGACCCCCTAGGTTATTTCTGTCGGGCATGGAGTTATTAGCTGTTGGTTGAAATTTATGTTGTGGTTGGTTGGCTGCCTCGTCTGCCTGGCTGTGTGTTTCCTGGACGGGGCCGCCTGTGGAGCTGGTTGACAGTTGCCTTTTGTATCTATATGCTTCTTTTTCTATGTCTGCTTCTGTCTCCTTGAACCCCAGTGGGCCTCAGCAGATGGCTGCTCACACTGAGCCTGGTTCTGCTGGAGGTTTCTTCCTGTTCAAGGGAGTTTTTCCTCTCCACTGTCGCTACAAGCATGCTTAGTGTGAGGGATTGCTGAAGAGTCAATGAGTCGATGCAATCAGCTGGTTTTCCTTAGATAGAAAACTTTGAATCAATCTGACTGGATGATCTGGTGAACTGGAAAGTGACCTGAGATGACATGATGTGAATTGGAGCTATAGAAATAGACTGAATAGAATTGAATTAAAGGAAACATGGATGTAGTGCTGGAGCACATCCAGCGATCTTTCCAACCCTTAAAACCTCAAACTTTTCAAGATGGTTAAAAGAGTACTGCTCTCCGCATCATCATCTGCCATGCTGTTTGTTTTTCTTGCCGATTCTGTGCAGCAAGAAGCAGAATAGTGATCTATGTCGGTTAGTAATGGCCGCTCAGACACAGATCGCATTTGATAAGATCAGATTAGTATCGGATCCAGGCCACAGAGCCAAGAGGCCTGGGTCGGATTGGAAGAAATCGGATCTGTGTTCAGACTGCCAATAAATGATTAGATCCAGGTCGCATATGGGCAAAAAAATTGGATTTGGGTCACTTCAGGCTGCGGTGCGAACGTAGCCTAATTGTTGGTGAAAAGCTAACTGTATTTTGCTGAAACTGTTACTGCTGTACTCTGGCGTCTGCAGTCTGTGTTTAACACAGTTCTGCTTCGTCTGAGATGCGTCCTAAAGGAGTTCCTCGGACTCGTCCTTCCATAAAACAACAACTAGAGTCTCTCAGCCTCAATCAAGAGATGCTACGAGGACATCAGGACCAAACTGGGAACCAACACAATCATCTTTAACCCCACCCACTTGTGATGTCATACACCTGCTGCCCCCCCAAAAACCAAATGAGGAACTGACTCTGTGAGGAGTTGGGACTCGATGGGAAGCAGCGAGTCGTAGATCTGGATGAAGTCCTTCTCACAGTCATCCTCCAGGATCAAGGTGTGGAAATCCAGACGGACTCTGTGTCCCTGTTCGGCCCGAAGGCTCCACTTCTGGGACGTGTTGGGAGGATAAAAAGAGTCTGGGAACCCGGGAGAATCGATTTTATTCTTGTTCTTGACGCGCAGGTTGATCGGCACTTTCTCTAAAAAAAAACAGATCATGTTTGGGTTAAAGGTTCAACTCCAAATCCACTGCATTTCCTACTTCATAAGAACCAGAACCAATGTTCTGTTCCGGTATGGAGAGGTTCTCACCGGTTATGTTGGTCCTGCTTAGCCGTGGATCCAGAGCTGCCAACAAAAGCAGAAAAGATGTCAAACAGGAGCCAAACGGGCCGATCAGAACCAACACAATGCAGGTGAGGAACTGCTGGAGGTGTAGAACATGGTTAGCATGAAAAACACCTTCATTCAGATGTTGGTTTTTAGGCTAAATGTTTCCAGTATTTTATTTTTATTGTCATTACACAGTCGACGAAAATTTGTGTTTTAATTTTTTCACTGATTAAGGCTAAAATACATTAAATCACAGTGAACGTATTAGTTTTAGGTTTAGATAATTAGTTGTTGCCATGCGGCCGAGTTGTTCAGCAGGATGAGTTTCAAAGCAGAGTTTCTAATAGATTCAACCTTAAACTTCTATTTCAACGGTCCCCAACCACCGGGCCGCGGACCGGTACCGGTCCGTCGGTCATTTGGTACCGGGCCGCACAGAATATTTATATAATTTATCGATGATCAGAGTCTGAGTGATGTTTTATTTAAAAAATATAAAAAATTGGGGTATTCTCTCCCAATTCCATCAGTCGTTGCATCTGTGCCTCTTGACACAGGTTAATTCAGGTCAAGACGCATCCTACTTCCTGTTAGAGCGACCAAAGCAAAGCTACGGAGCAGACTGGACATCAGGAGCTCACTTCGTGTCATTGTCTCCGGTTACGCCTCGATGGGACCGGCTTGTTTTGGAGAAACAAGCTCAGGTTTCCCACTAATTCAACATAATGGTGAGTTTTATTTCTAGGCTGTTTTTATTTGATTTTATGCCAGCCAGGATCATTTTAATCGATCATATTTACCCCCCACACTTTAAAGGCCGATCCTTGAAAATATTGTCTGACATATAACCGGTCCGTGGCGCAAAAAAGGTTGGGAACCGCTGCTCTATTTCATAGTGAAAGAATGAGGAGAATCGATATAATTCTGTTTTCCTTTTGGTTTGCTTTTAAATTAGAAATAATAATCAGAACACCTGTCCTTATTTTTTGTGGGATTTTTATGCTGAAGTTGTTTCCAGGTGATGTAGAATCTATATCAGATGGTTCTACGCATGAATACAGCAGTAATATACTGTTAGAAAATGTAATTTGTATTTTTGAATACTTAAGTACTTTCAAACGTGAGTATTTCAACATTTTAACTTGAGTGGAAGTATGAATAGGTATATTTTACTTGTAGTTGAGTGAGTATCGATACTTTCACTCAAGTACTACTCGTGAGTACTTCACCCACCGCAGGCAGATAGCGCTGAGTACAGAGAATTAACATTAGATTACACATATTTATTCAGATTAAAAACTCTTTAAAATGAACTCAAACTGGATTGAAATATGCAAAGATTGATATTTTACAATTAAATATTAATATGATAAAGACAGTTTTATATTAATATATTATAAAATTAGGTTTTACAAATATTTATATAGTATGTTATTATTATTCAGTATTTTAAAGATTTGACAAAAAAAGTCTTTACAATGACAAAAAATTAATAAACAAAATAAATAGTAATTTACTCTGTTTTAAAATCACATTACTGCAATCCTTTAAAATACTGACTAATAATAATATACTGTATAAATATATAATATTTCTAAAACCTAATCTTATGATATTTTAATACAAAACTTTTTGTTTATCATATTAATATTTAATTGCAAAATATATAACTTTGCAAACATCTCATCCAGTTTGACTTCAGCTTAAATGGTTTTTCATCTGAATAAATATGTGTAATTTAATGTAATTAGATTACACATATTTATTATGTGTAATCTAATTACATTAGATTACCATAATGAATGTGTGTAATCTAATGTAAAGGTCATTTTAGAATTTTTTTTGGTCTTTTAAGGGGTTGTTAGAGACTAGAGATTATCGTAATATTATCTTGACTCGTCTTTCATGTGATTAAAATGAGATCTAAGGCGTTTCCTATTCTTTCTGACAGCACTGTGGTCTGATCCAAGATGGCCGCCCTCTAGGCATGTCAGCTTCGCTGCCAACAAAGAAATTATTTTCAAACGGTATAGAGAAGCATTGTAGAAAGTTTTGTTTGTGTTTTTTGTTTTGTTAATTTGTATATATGTATGTCGGTATATGTGTAGGTAGGTATGTATTTATATGGATATATATAGCAACATAATTATAAACATTGTAAATTAAAGAAATGCAAGAATTAAAGGGGTAGGAGCACATAAGTTTTACTTCTTCCTACTCCTTTTCGCACATGTAATAGAGGTATATTATTTAGGAAAGAAGGGTAACTTGTATGTTGTTTTTCTCTCCAATGTTTTTAAACATTGTTTTATTGTTTTTCTCTTGAATGTTCGAAATAAACAATTAGAAAAAAAAAAAAAACAGCCTCCATTGATGCTTCTACCTATATAATGTACTCTGTTGAACTCATTGGTTCAAACACCTGTGTGAGCCATGAGGAGAGCATCTGATGCTTGTTGGAGAGGAGAATCTCAGCAGAGTCATCTCAGAGCTACAGGAATGCAGAACCGTCCCTAATCAAGCCCCTCCATCTCCTGTGCTCCGGTTCGTCATGGCATTAAACTTCCAGGTGGTTGATGGCGGCTGCAGAATGGAGAACCAGAAGCAGCTCTAAAGGTCACCAACGGTTTCAGGAAGTTCCTGCAGTCACGCTAATAACTTCCTTCTCTGACTATCAGGAACCGCTTCAGCTCGGACCTTAACCTGGGGCCCAGATCAGGTTCTGGATCCCATCAAACCTTTTTTTAATTCATGTTTTTGTTTGAAAAAGCGGCAGGAAATAAAATCTGAGGAACTCCTTGTTAGGTTTATTCAGTGATGATTATAAAGTTAATGTGTGTGCATATGAAACACTGGAGAAATGAGATGCTTCAATGTTTACTGCAAACTGTCGTGCAACGGTGGTAGAAAACTGCTGATGTTTGTGCAAGGCTAATCACAGTTATCAGGAGACCAATCTATTGTGTGATTCAATCAGAGGAGCATTTCGTCCTACGACCTCCTGATCAACTGCCTTGTCAGAACACTCTATTTTGTAACCCACCCCATGTGTTATGATCTGCTAATAAAAAGGCTCTGCAAAGGAAGTCCGTCAGAGAGTAGATGTAGCTGAATGTAGCTCTCTCCTTCTGCAGAAGCCGTTAAAAAATCCCTCTTCTGTGTAGAGTCACTTCCTTTTTTACGAACCTACATTTTTGAACCTAACAATCCTGGGTGAGGATCATCCAGCTGGATGAGCGCCCAGCGTGGTTCTGCCCTGAGGTTCTGGTAGAACAGCCGTGTAACAAAAGGTTAGTTTAGTAAGAACCATCCAGTCTGGTCCAGATCCGAGCAGAATAACATGAAGGTTCAAAGTGCTGCTGGAGATTCTCAGTCATCCAGGCGACGGTGTAACTTTGTAATGAAAGTTGGTGATGCTCTAAGGGTGGGGGCGCTCTAAGGGTGGGGGCTGATGGAGCTACAATTACTCCACCCGAACGCTTTCATTAGGTTTTTATATTTTCCAAAAATGAGCTCAAAAATCTGTTTATTGAATGCTTTCCTGTTGTTAAGAACATAAGAGAAGCATAAACACTGATATTTATGGATAGTTAAAGAGATGCCATATAGTGCATTATATATATATATATATATATATATATATATAAATAACAGCCGATTCTGATGCCAAAATCAAGCATCCTTAGAAATACAATTTAAATTCCATCCATCCAAAAAATATTATATGCTGCATTTTAAATATAGCTTTTTTTTTTCTTGAAAACTTTCTGGTAAACTTGGAGATATTTTTTATTGCACGTTGCATATCGCAGTAAATCCGTTTCACATTTAAATCTGCAGCTCTTCCTATTTCTCTCTGTGCTCTGTTTAAAAAAAAAAAAAATTATGGACCTCTTTACTAATATAATGATGCCAGAAACTACATTTCAAGATCTGTTGAAGCTCTGCAGTCTGATTCTATCTGGACAATAAGAAAATGTGTTCATTTTAAGCTGTAACTGGGAGTCCTGGTCCTCTGAGAAGCCAACATTTATTTAACTAATAAAGAAGAACACAACTTTTAAACTCTATTTTCTCAAGCTTCTTGCATTATAATACTAACTAGAATAAACTTACAACCTGATGACATTTTCGGCTGAAAATGCTTCGTATTTCTAACAAATAGGGTTTTCAGTGGAGTCTATTATTTTCAACCAACCCGTCTACTAACTTTTTCTTAAACATACATTGCATGTCTTTCCTACAACCATGTAGCTACTTTGTGCGCTAAACAGAAGTCTGAAAGCGACAGATCTGATGATGTCACACCGAGGCGGGACAAGGGAGCAGAGTGGAAAAAAAAAAACGCGACTCAAAACGTTCTGAATAAAGTTAGCTGCACCCAACTTCAGTTACCTTTGGCTAAAGTAAATGAGCAGAAAGGGAGAAAAAGCAGAACGTTACACCTGTACATCCAGGTCATAGTCATTCAAAAAAAGTTGCAAGCTTTTGAACACACTTCGCTTCCCATCCAGGAAGCCTTTTCAATTCAAAATGGCAGATTTAACGTTGAGTTCCAAGTTTACAGAGTAGCCCAAAAACTGTGATTTAATTAAACCAGAAGAACGGGTCCGCCCCTTAGGAACGGGCAGTCATTTGGGTTCTTTGTTAGCCTGCCAAGCTAACAATTGCCCCTAACGACCCCCTTTCAGAGGCATAGCCCAGTATCGGGTATTGCAGGCTAAAAAAGAAACCAAAGCCATTATGCATTCCTAAGGAGTGGACCTGTTCTTCTGGTTCAATTTGATGTTTTCTAAGGTGAAACAATTTTTTGGAACTCGACGCTATTTCTGACATTTTAAATTGAAAAAGCTTCCTCAATGGGAAGAGAAGCATGGTCAGGGGATTGTTTTAACTTCTTTGGAATAAAGTCTCAAACCTTGAGAGGAGACGCTCCTGAGGGTCAGAGCGTCGGTGGGTCTCAGGATCAGTCGTCCTCGCTGGGCCTGCTGACTTCCTGTCGACGGCTCCAGGGACTCGATGGCTTCGTTCAGTGAGGCCTGCTGGGGGGCGGGGAGTACGAACTCTGACTCGTAATACGCCACGATGCTGTCTGGGCCGCCGTCTCCATCGCTGCAGGAGACACACCGTGAACAGAGGAGGAAACATCTCCCACCACCATCAAGCGTCCTCTCGCTCATCATGAACACCAGAGAAACTTCAGAGAAGAACATTTCTCTGAAGCTTTGGTGATCTAGGAGGAGAACATGTGCAGCATACCTGAATGCCTGGACCGAGCAGCGTGTGAAGTATTTGTCCAGGACAGAGTTTTCCGAGTACATCCGTCTGAGCTGAAAGAGAAGGAGTTCAGTCAGAAGGTTCCACCTCCACCTGCAGAGGAAGTGATGGTCACGCGCCGCTGGTTCTCACCTCCTTGTTGACCTGATCGGCCAGCTTCTTGAACTGGAGGCTGCTGGGATCCTCATACTCCGGAAGGAAGGGTTTGGCACTGATCCCCACAGAGCCGATGTAGACTTTTTTCACCTTGACATCTTGGTGTACTGAAGAAAAGACCAGAAGAGAACCTCAGCCAGATGTGAATGCAGCAGCTGCTAGGGTCTGGGATGTTTGGCTGGACGCCGTGACAACAGAACCAGCGACTCATGACATCCAGGTGAGATCTATGTCCTCCCTGCTCTCTGCCAGACTGAAAGAAAGACTCTATTCTGCAGTTTGTCCAGCTGCCAGCAGGGGGCTCCTGCTGTTCCAGGCCCGTCCTCTCTGCTGGACATGGAGACGAGTCCAACGTCTGGCTTCAGAGGACCAATCAGAGTGGACGGTTCTGAAAACAGACTCAGGTTCTGCTCTTAATTCATTGAAGAAGAGATGAAAAATATTCTGGTGAAGATTCTCAGTCATCCAGGTCAGTCATTCCAATCAATCCTCTGGACTTTGTTTCCAAGTCTGAAGGCGTTTCTCTTCCATCCAGGAAGATTTTTCAATCAAAAATGTCAGAAATAGCGTTTAGTTCAGGTTTTATCCAGCAGCCCAACAAAGCCTGGTTTTAGTTTAGAAAACATGCAAATAGAAGCGGATGAACAGGTCCCCCCTTTGGAATGGGGGTCGTTTGGCTTCTCTGTTAGCCTGCAATGCCCCATACCTGTCTATGTCTCTGAAGGGGGTCGTTAGAGGGAATTGTCGGCCTGGCTGAAAAGGCAAGGCATTCTTTTTTCCCCTGTAGAAGTCCTTGCCTTATCAGCCAGGCCAACAATCACTCCACTCATATCTGGACTGGGGGTTTTGTCCTTAGGATGCACTACAACGCTATTCCTGACATTTTGAATTAAAAAAGCTTCCTGGATGGGAAGAGAAACGTCTTCAACCTTGGAAACAAAGTCCAGTGGATTGTTTTTTAATTTGTTTGGAAGTGATGAGAAGTTTTTAGGATGCAATTAAACATCTAACCCACTTCTAAAGAATGAGGAACCACAGGAGGAGTCCTAGGAGGGTGTGGATGAGGACAGAAACCTGCAAACCGGTTTCAGCCTGAGGGCGTGGCACCGCCCTGACGTCTGTAAAAGGAGAAGCGGTAGAACCGGTCCGACGAGCCAGAGCATCATAGTGCTAATTCCTGGCTGTTATACAACCAAAACTACCAGCTGACTCACTTCCTGCAGGGACAGAACCAGCTCCTAACCCTGACCCGTTCCCCCAGAACCCCACAGCAGCTCACAGTGGAAACGCCACACCAGCAGTCCGGTCAGCAGAGCCAGCAGCCCAAGCACTAGCCCGAGTCCAATCCACAGCCGCCTACGGTTGTACGGTTTCTTCTCCAGACGCTTCTGATCAGAGATTGGCAGGAACTCCACCGTCGTGTCCCAGTCCTACAGAGAGAGAGACGGGACATTTCATCAGCTCTGACAATCCAGCTCAATGTTTCCACCAAACCCGAGTCAGAGGTTGATCCAAATTCTATGGTTCCGCTCACATCTTTAAAACATGCAGAAACCTTCTTCTGGACCGGTAACAGAATTTCTGGAACATTTTGTTCCTTTTTATGAGAAAAAAAATTATACTAGGTTTCAGTTAAACAGAAGCTGAGCAGAGTTCCCTTCCTCTGGTGGAGAAACAAGAAACCAGCGGGTGAGGAACTCAGAAAGAGAACTTTGGTGAAACAAAGTTTAAGGATCGGGGGGGGGGAACTTCGGAGGAACGCAGGACAAACGAAGAACTAAGTAACTAAGTAAGAACTAAGTAAGTTGGGAGTAACCATGAGGAAACGTTGGAGGAATTCTTCAGAGGAAGAAGGAGAATCATTTTAGGAATTTGGAGGAATTCCAGAAGAACTTTGAAGGAACTTAAGAAGGTCTCTGGAAAACTTTGATACAAACCAAAGCAGTTCTGCATAACATCAATATTTACGTACGTTAAACAGGTTTAGTTGTTATTTATCTCTAATTATACATAAGACTCCTAGATGAGACACACACCTTTATCTTCTACCACATAAACCGGAGAAACTGTTCTGAAAACGGCATCAATTCTATGTTGTCATCTTTATTGTTTGTTTGTTGATATAAATTATTAATCAATCTATTTTTGTTGTTATTTTAAGGTTAATATTCAAACATTAAGATTTTAGCTTTCAGAAACATACAAAGCAGCGATAGAGTTGATTTCCTCCCAGCCCCTTTACAGAACAGAAGACCTCGACTATTCAGCCAGGCCAACTATTCCCTCTAACGACCCCCCCTTTCAGAGACATACGACCCCCATTCCAAAGGGGGGGACCCACTCATCCGTTTCTATAGCCCCATTTACACTACCCCTGAAAAACCGATCCAGGCCCAGACCCGGTCCGAGCTTGGATCGGTAACCAGGCCAAGCTCAGTTTTGACGACCCGTTCACACGTCACACTTATCTCGGTTATCTCGACTCCTCGCCTCCTAGTGACGATGTGCGGTATTACTGCTAGGATTGAAGGAGGGACTCAAGCAGCTGGTGGCGTAATGCACCAAACGCTGTTTGTCAACCGCCGTGAAACCCAAGAAGAAGAAGACGAAAGGAGGAGGGAATCAAGCAAATCAAAATGGCGGCGCCCCGCCACATTCAGAAAGTTATGCTTGATTATTATTGCTGTACTTCCGTGTTTGCGGTGGGTCAGGCGAAGACGGCAACCTTGCGCGGATGTACTTGAATGGAGTGTGAATCGGCATGTTCAGCCAGTGACGGCGATGACGCTCTGCTCATGGCGCGCGCCATGTTATCAGAGAACCGAAGCCAGAAAAACCCGCGAGCCAAACCCACCTCGGGGAACTGGTCTGCAGTTAGCGCGGTCCGGTTATGTCTATCTCGGTTCAGTTCAGGTTGTTTCCGCTTCACACCGCGACAAGTTATCTCAGTTACTGAGCTTGGACCGTCTTAGGCTCAGTTTTTAAGGGTAGTGTAAACGGGGTATATATTTGCATGTTTTCTAAACTAAATAAGGCTTTGTTGGGCTGCTGGATAAAACCTCTACTTATTGGATCCAAGGATCCAGGATGAACTTCCTGTGGTTCTATTAGTGAATCTAAACTCTGATGAACTCCTTCAGTTCTCCTAAATGGGTCCATTTAGCGGCGCTGATGGAGGAGCAGCAGAACTTCTCTGCTGGATCAGAAGGAGACGATGAGAGAAAAGTAGAAATGATTAGAACAGAATAAAAGACAAGCTAGGAGTTAGCATGTTAGCTGGATGAAGTCATGACCTTCATGGAGCCGAGATCTAACATTCCTCTGAGAGCATCCAGAACCAGAACCAGAACCAGAACCAGCTGTTCAAAATCTCTGCTAACAGAACAAAGTCTCTTCCAGCTCTGATTGGTGGATTAAACTAAAAACAGAGAGCTAGCTCACAGTTAGCGTCCCTTACATTGGAAGGAAGCTAAACAGTCTGACAGCATGTCACAGCGACATACCCTGTCTGGTAATGATGGATCTACATCTCTATTGATTGGAAATAAGAGTTTATTCATCTTTTTTTGACAATCTAAGAGCTTTCTGCTTTTTATATCTAACAATTGGTTAGTTAAGGTGTAAGAAAATGCTTTCTTGTTTACTCAAATCAGTATTTTAATGCATCTCTAGTTAAATTATTAAGGTCATTCAAGCAGAGAGTATCTGTGCTGCCACCCTCTGGTTTAGAGGGGAACTGTTTATTCCAGACCAGGTGAATGACGTCCGCATGTGAATAACCCCTCTAAGCCAGAGGGTGGCAGCAGTGATTCTCCCTGGTGGAATGACCTAACTAACTTGACTAGGTTATTAAATAATTATTTAATTTAAAATTGATTAATTTAAATCAACTGACTAATGATTGATAAGCATCCATTTCATTAAAAATCTGAGCTAAATATCATCCCTACTGACCGCCATAGGGCGGTGCTGAAAGCACTGAATGTTCACTAATGTTCACTCCATGTGGCTTTGGCCCATTCACCATTCAGAAGATTATACCAACACCTGTGACACCCCGGGTGACCAATCAGAAGCTACATATGACAGCATCATCCGAGCTCTGTTCCTCTTCTGGTGGAACCAAGGTTTCTGACTGAGAACCTCTGACAGTCCTTCTAGATTCATAGAACCATAGTTACATGTGTCACTTTTATTTTCTACATAAAGGGTATATTTATATTCTAAGAAACGCTGGATTTAACCAACTGCTTGGTCGAGCCTGTTGGGGATTTGATTGGGTTGTTTTCATTGGGTTGTTTCAGTCGGGTATGAAGTTATAAGCTGTTGCATGTAATTTCTATTTATATGATGTTGGGTTGGTTGGTTGCTTGCTTGCTTGGCTGTCTGGCTGGCTGGTTGGTTGGCTGGTTGGTTGGCTGGTTGGCTGGTTGGTTGGTTGGCTGGCTGGTTGGTTGGCTGGTTGGTTGGTTGGCTGGCTGGTTGGTTGGCTGGTTGGTTGGCTGGTGGGTTGGTTGGGTTGGCTTGGCTGGTTGGTTGGTTGGCTGGTTGGTTGGCTGGATGGTTGGTTGGCTGGTTGGTTGGCTGGCTGGTTGGCTGGCTGGTTGGTTGGCTGCTGGTAGGTTGGCTGGTTGGTTGGTTGGCTGGTTGGTTGGCTGGTTTGGCTGGCTGTAGCTGGGTTGCCAATTGGCTGGTTGCTGGCTGGTTGGTTGGCTAGCTGGTTGGTTGGCTGGCTTGGCTGGTTGGTTGGCTGGTTGGTTGGCTGGGTTGGTTGGCTGGTTGGTTGGCTGGCTGGTTGGGTTGGCTGGTTGGTTGGGATCTGGACGGTTGGTTGGCTGGTTGGTTGGCTGGTTGGCTGGTTGGTTGGCTGGGTTGGCTGGCTGGTAGGCTGGCCTGGTTGGTTGGTTGGCTGGTTGGTTGGTTGGCTGGTTGGTTGGCTGGTTGGTTGGCTGGCTGGTTGGTTGGCTGGTTGGTTGGTTGGCTGGTTGGTTGGCTGGCTGGCTTGGTTGGCTGGTTGGTTGGTTGGATGGATGGCTGGTTGGGATGGTTGGTTGGCTGGTTGGTTGGCTGGCTTGTTGGTTGATTGGTTGTTGGTTTGGTTTGGTTGGTTGGTTGGCTGGTTGGTTGGTTGAATTTAGTTGCTGATCGCTGGTTGGCTGGCTTCGGTTGGTGGGTTGCTTTGCTGGCTGGCTGGCTGGGGTTGGTTGGCTGGTTGGTTGGTTGGCTGGTTGGTTAGCCAGCTGGTTGGTTGGCTGGTTGGTTGGCTGGCTGGTTGGTTGGCTGGTTGGTTGGGTTGGCTGGTTGGTTGGCTGGCTGGCTGGTTGGTTGGCTGGTTGCAGATGGCTGGATGGATGGTTGGTTGGATGGTTGTCATGGTTGGCTGGTTGGTTGGCTGGCTTGTTGGGTTGATTGGTTGGTTGGTTGGTTGGTTGGTTGGTTGGCTGGTTGGTTGGTTGGTTGGTTGGCTGATCGGCTGGTTGGCTGGCTGGTTGGTGGGTTGCTTTGCTGACTGGCTGGCTGGTTGGTTGGCTGGTTGGTTGGCTGGTTGGTGGTGGTTGGTTGGTTGGCTGATCGGCTGGTTGGCTGGCTGGTTGGTGGGCTTGCTTTGCTGACTGGCTGGCTGGTTGGTTGGCTGGTTGGTTGGTTGGCTGGTTGGACCCAGCTGGTTGGTTGGCTGGTTGGTTGGCTGGTTGGTTGGCTGGCTTGTTGGTTGATTGGTTGGTTGGTTGGCTGGTTGGTTGGTTGGTTGGTTGGTTGGCTGGTTGGTTGGCTGGTTGGTTGGTTGGCTGATCGGCTGGCTGGTTGGCTGGCTGGTTGGTGGGTTTGCTGGCTGACTGGCTGGCTGGTTGGTTGGCTGATGGGCTGGTTGGCTGGCTGGTTGGTTGGTTGGTTGACTGGTCGGGTGGGCTGGTCGGGTGGCTGGCTGGTTGGTTTGGGTGGTGGGTTGCTTTGCTGACTGGCTGGCTGGTTTGTTGGCTGGGTTTATTGGTTGGCTGGTTGGTTGACTGGTTGGGTGGCTGGCTGGTTAGTTGGTGGAGTTGGTTGGGTGGTGGGTTGCTTTGCTGACTGGCTGGCAGCTGGTTTGTTGGCTGGGGTTAGTTGGTTGGTTGGTATTTTGTCCAATATTTAACCAGCACTGGCAAACTACCCAAATAAGTTTTTTACCCCACATTTTTATAGTGCATAATTATATTTGAACTTTCTTTTTTTGGTTCCAGTTGTATTGAATACTGACTGGAGAAACAAAAACATGTTGTTTTTTTACACATGAATAAGCTTATTATTAACATATAAAAAAACAGGAGCTCATTAGGTTAAAGAAAAAAAAAAGAAAATATCTGTGAAACTTTTCTGATTTCCGATGAAAAGAGACGTAGATCTATCATTAACAGACAGGGTATGTTTTTAGTCTAATCAAGACTTTGTTCTGTTAGTAGGGTCAGAACACAGAAGTTCTAGATGCTCTCAGAGGAACATTTAAACTTTGCTTCATGAAGGTCATTAGCTCAGGAAAACCTAGGGCCCCAAGTTCCTGGGGGCCCCATAAAACTCTGTTTCCATGTATGGTTGATACAACTATTCCTTATTTCTGCACATCAATTATGTTTTTGATAAAAATCCTTTGGCTAAAATGCCATCAGAACGCTGGATATAATTAAGTATGTATCAGCCCCCTTCAGTGTCCACCATATTGGATCAGTCCATTTGCTGCACATGTTCAGAAAGGTCCAAACAGACAGCAGCAAACCATTTGAAAAACAAACCATGCAAAGAGCGGTGTTGCCAACTTAGCGCTTTTAGTCCGCTATATTTACAGCCACTTTTCAGACCCCTCTAGCACTTTGATTTCTAAAAGCTCCTAGCGTGAAATCTAGAGACTTTTCTCTGCTACTGGAGACTTTGGAACAACAAATATCTAAAAGCAGCGAACTCTGCTCTCCGAGCGAGTAGATTGGTAACTTCGCCTCACTGCTCTCCTCTATCTTGTCTGCTGTCATGATTCATGCAAGCTATTATTTCATCAAATGAAAAATGGAGAACAGATAAGCAGATCATGCACATACTGCTGTCTACAGTGAAAAGAAGGACTGGGTTATTTACTTTGGCCTTTTGGAAACACAGGAAGGAGCAATCAGCTAAGTGAGCTTAGTGCTTGGAAAAAAATCTTTCATTCCTTTAGAGACAGCATGAAAAGTCAGCTGAGTACAAAACATAGAGAGGAAAACAAGAACAAAGGGACAAGAAGAGAGGGGGACACAACCTAGAACAGATAATGGATGTCTATTCTATTAACATTTCTCTACCTGTAGAATGGGGCTGTTCTATGTGTTGTCTTCTCAATTCAGAGGGGCCCACTGCCTGTCTTTGCCTAGGGCCCAACATTCCCTAAATCCTCCCCTGGATGGAGACATGCTGGTGACACTGGTTCACTTTTCCTCACAGATTTTAACTGAAAGCTGGTTCTGTCTGAGGGCAGAACCAAGGCCTGCTTCCTGTTCTCTGCTGCTGCTGTAGTTGCTTCATGTCTTTTTGTCTCAGTTTTAACATTTAGATAAAACTTCTGTTTTTTCATCTCAGGATGGATTCAGAACCTGCCGAGGATCGAATCAGTTTTATTAGGCTGCAACAGAAAAACTGATTTTTTTTCTATTTCATTTTAACCCTTTAAAGGGCAACTTCACATTTCTGATCCCTTGCATTCCCCTTACAAATGGAGTTAATAAGCCTCGTTAACAATTATATTTAGGTTTATAAACTAAAAAATGTAAGTGCCAATATCAGCATTAATGCCTCTAAGGTTATGTTGGACCAAAACAAATGTGTTTCTTGTTTTTCATGAATTTCTTCTAGAAGCATTTTTGTTATTTTTCTTAATATTTTCTTGTTATTACATTGACATTCATTTTTGGTATGAAAATATCCATATTTTTGGAATGTTCCAAATATAATAAGGTCTCTGCCTGGATTCCAGTAACACTATTAGCTGGAAATGTTGATTTTCAAAGTATTTCACTGAGTATAACCCTATAATATATATTAACCCTATTATTAATATGTAATAGTGGAGGAGTGCTGGCCTAGTGGTTAGGGCATAAAGCTTGGAATCCTGAGGTTGTGAGTTAGAAACCCCACACTGCTCCCTGGGCGCCGCACTATGGCAGCCCACTGCTGCCCATGGGGGAGGGGTTCAATGCAGAGGTAGATTTCTCTAACGTGAAATCAATACAGTTCAGTTATTCTTATAATTAATAGTAAAGAGAGGAACCAGAAGAACTCGGAGACCCAGAGAAGATCGGAACCAGTCTGACCGAACCTGAGATCAACACCATCAGTTCTACTGGGTTCCCTTTTTACCGAATATCCAACAGAACCCAGAAGGTTCTGAAAACAACAACCATAAAACCCAATTCAGAGGCTGGAGGAAACGGCAGCCTCTACCGCAGGTGAAACCATGACGTCATAGAAGGTAACAGGTGCCGGACTTACCTCGCTGGGCCTGAACTTCAGCCCAGAATCCAGCCCTTCCATAACTCCGAGGTTCTGGTTCGGAGAGCCCGGTAATGTCTTAGAAACCTGCTGATGATCCTGGGTTCTAGAACTCTGAAGGCTCCGCTCTCATGGCGGCAGGTCCAGGTGAGTCTGGGAGGGGGAGGGGCTTCTGAACGACCACGGTACCGAGTTCTGACGCAGGGAGCCGGTTCTGGTTGGGACTATTACCGGGAGCTGGGTTCGGTAACCGGACTGAAAGTAAAATGGATCAAAACAGCAGGAGGGGAGGAGTCAGCAGAGGAGACACACCTGTTAGCTGAGCTCCCATCAGCCACTGCGCGCAGCTGCTTCACCTGGAGCTACAGAACTGCTCCGGTGGTTCTGATCAGAGGACCGGTCCAAACATGTTCAGTAAAGGATGGAGGCAGCAGCCATGTTTTAAAACCCGAATTTTCTCTATGAACTGGTTCAAACACACAGTCAGAACTAAACCAGTACAGAACCATGGCTGGAGTCAGAACCAGTACAGAACCATGGCTGGAGTCAGAACCAGTACAGAACCATGGCTGGAGTCAGAACCAGTACAGAACCACCATGACTAGAGTCAGAACCACAGAACCATGGCTGGAGTTGAGCCATGTTGAGAAATGTTAAGGGAGGTCTGGGAAGGTTTGGGAAGATTTAGGAAGGTCTGGGAACGTTTTGGAATATTTGGGAAAGACCAGGAAGGTTTGGGATGGTCTGGGAAAGTTTTGGGGGTCCTGGGAAGATTTGGAAAGGTCTGGGGAGATCTGGGAAGGTTTTGGAAAGTTTGGGAAGGTTTAGGAAGGTCTGGAAGGTTTTGAAATGTTTAGGTCTGGGAAAAGTTTGGAAGGCATGGAAAGGTTTCGGAAAGTTTGGGAAGGTTTTGGAAGGCCTGAGAAGGGTTGGGAAGGTCTGGGGAGATCTGGAAAAGTTTGGGAAGGTTTGGAAAAGTGCGGGAAGGTTTTGGAAAGTTTGGGAAGGTTTGGGGAGATCTGGGAACATTTTGGAAGGCCAGGGAAGGTTTTGGAGAGTTTGGGAAGGTCTGGGAAGGTTCTGGAATGTTTAGAATTTCCAGGAAGATTTGGGAAGGTCTAGGACGGTTTTGAAATGTGTGGGAAGGTCTGGGGAGATCTGAGAAGGTTTTGGAAAGTTTGGGAAGGTTTTGGAATGTTTGGGAATGTTAAGGGAGGTCTAGGAAGGTTTGGAAAGGTCTAGGTAGGTTTTGGAAAGTTTAGGAATTTCCAGGAAGGTCTCGGAAAGTTTTGGAGGGCCTGGGAAGGTTTGGGAAGGTTTTGCATTCTTTGGGAAGATTTGGGAAGGTCTTGGAAGTTTTTGGAATGTTTGGGAAGGGTTTGGCATGTTTGGGGAGGTCTGGGGAGGTTTTGGAATGTTTGGGAATCCTGCCATCTGCTGCGCTCTTGAATAAATGGAAGATGACGAGTAGAAAACGTATGTATAGAAACAAGATTCCTCAGTCTTTCTGTCTGAAACATTTTACCATAAAAAAATAAAGTGAAATTATTCCCATTTAGCGAACTTTCATAATAATACTCATCTCTGCTAAGATTACCTCCTACTACAACTAATAACAATAATGCTTAAAATATAATTATACATTACTATCCACTTCTAATGGTTTTTAAAATAATTTATCATTCTTATAACAAATAATATTTGTTATAACTGTAGATAAATATAGACATAAACCCAATTTAACTGTAAAGTTTAAGGTTTTCCAAGGACAGCTTTGTGTTTGCGTCCCAATGCGGCTGTTCTATCTGCTGGTCACTAGATGGCAGCATTTCTCCAGCTTTTCCTCCTCCTGCTCCCTGTTGTTTGGGGTATAACCAGCAGGGGGAGCTGATGAGTTAGAAAGAAGTCCAGCAGACACCTTCAGTTTCTGTTGCTCTTTATTAGTGGAATGGAATATACAGCTTTGTGCTTTAAAGCTGTTTTCTCCTTCATTCTGTCACCACCCTTCATCCACACAGAGACTGAACTTCATCATCATCATCATCATCATCATCATGGTCTGTCAGCTCAGAGTCAGACTGAGGTGACAGAAGGTCACCTGTTAGGTCAAAGGTCAAAGCTCCAGATAAACTTCAGTGACTTTTCAAAGCAAAACATCTGAAAACTGTAAGAAAATAAAATCAATTCAGTTTGTTTGTTAGAATAAAGCTGGAAAACGTCTGAGATGGTTACAGCTGATCATGACGGAACCTTCTAACAAATAGGAAAACAGGTTTAAAGCCTTTTCATTTGTTTTAAATTTTCATTTTTGTTTTTCTCCTGATTTTCTCCATTTTGTGGCAACAAATAGGATCATATTTACTTTCTTTAAGCTTTCATTTATTTCTGTTTCCTTTGATCATTTTTAAGTTTTTCGATATTTCTATAAATGAATTCAGCTTTTTTTTATCCATTTCCTTTACCAATATTATTCTACTCATTTCAATCTGAGCCGGATTCTCATAAATCTTGATGCATCTGGACTCTAAAGGCTTCGCTGGGCGTTTGTGCCGCTTGGGTTTGGGTCTGGAAGCAGAACCAGAACCTGCAGAGATGTTTCTGAGATGAAAAGTCTCCTGTCTGAGTTCAGTCTCGTCTCTCTTCACGCCTCTGCAGGAGAAAACAGGTAAAATACCTACAACGGTATCCATGCATTATTGTGACTGCTCACCACACACACCCACACATCCTGGAGGAGCATGCCTGAATCAGACTCTTTTGGATAATCTGCTTAATTTCTCCTCAGTGGAGCAAAAACTCATCCGGAAAAGTTTTAACAAAGAAAGGAAGGAGGGAGGGACAGAGGAAGAAGAGATAGAGGAGGGAAGATAGAATACGGACGGAGGGATGGAGGAAAGATGAAGAAAGGAGGGACAGAGGAAGGAAGGATACAGGAAGGAGGAAAACGTCAACAGAACCGACAGCATCATGCAAATCAACAGAAGATGAGATTTTCTTCCCGCTGTGTTTTTTTTTTCTCTTATTCTCAGATAAGGTAGATTAATGTTCAGCAGTGCTACTTCTATGGTACGAGGCTCATGCAGGGAGGAACGTCAGGCAGAACCCGACGCCTTCCATCTAACCTTTTACGCCTTTTTTTGGTCTGTTTGTTCCAGAAGATGCAGAGATCGTTTATGATACAAAATATGTTACAGTGCGTCAGTCTGGTCTCTGTCTCACAGTCGATGGAGGAACTCAGGTCAGCTCAGGTCTCATGGGATCAAAGGACGAGAACTTTCCTGCCTGGATCTGGAGACTTGGGAAGCCTGATGGGGCCACAATGAGGCTGATTGGTCAGAACGCCTCCAGAGATCAATGGGCTCCTCTGTTACCAAACAAGCTCTTCATTTATTGCTGCTAAAACTGCTTCTGATTCAGATGATCTGGAACTGTAAAGAAACGAATCAGTCTTCAGATCTGAAGGAAGTTGTCTGGTCTCTCTGGACCCGGAATACATCGGACCTTAGCGCTGTGCTTCCTATAAAACCAGCCCTCCAAAGAGGCTCCTTTTCCCACCAAAGTGGTCTGCAGGTGGCGCTGTACACTACCAAACCGAATCTGGACCTTTAAAGAGGAAGGCAGAACCAAATCCAGAGCTGCAGGGTAAGAGATCACCAGGTATGTGTCCGAACGTCCGCCCTAACCCCTACATATGGCGCTACATGGTGGTTACGCCATTTTAGATGGCTGTCCAAATCTCTAGTGAATGAAAAAGTAATGCACTCAAAACTTCCCACAATGCACCTTCAAAAGTAACAATCATCCATGGTCATTAGTAGTGTTGTACCAGTATCGGGCGGGGCCCCGATCCAGCACTAGTGTAATGGTGGTATCGGTATCAGCGAGTACCAACTCCATCCGACACCGCAGCACCATTTTGAGAAACCTAAAAGTTTCTTCGCTAAGCCCCAAGTCCAGCCCCGAATTCCATGCCGTAGGAATTCAAAAGTTAAAGTAGTATTTGAGCACCATACGCTTTTCATTTTTACTTTTGAGTAAAAGGTCAACCTTTGATTCTTCCAACTTTATCACAAGAGTGTTTTAAACTGCAGTATCTATACTTCTACTTCAGTAACAAATGTGTGTATTTTTGACACCACTGGCACTGATCTTCATATAGACACACACGATACATGACACACTGGGTGCCATTCCGAACTTAGTCCCGACCCACAGCGCTTGAGGTCGAGAGAGTTTGATCTAACGTTGCTCCATAGTAGCGCAGGTATGCTAGCACAATATCTGGCGGGTCAATTAAATTGTCAGGAAGACTTTATAATGATAGTGAACAGATGATCAACGATAACGTAATCAACCACGTGACTACAAAGCGCGCTTGGGTGGCAACAACAATGGCTGCCGCTGGAGAGTTGAGGTGAGTAGATTCTGCCTATTAAGGTCTGTTCTAGAAGATATCGACAACAAATTAATTTTTAAAAAAGGAGGAACAGAGAAACGCGTTTCCTAGGCTCATCTTCTATTCCTAAGTAGTGCAACTGCACGCTTTGGATTTTGTTGACAACAACTATGCTGCATTAAGCATACATAACTTTAGACTCCGTTGCTCTGATTGGTTGTAGGTCTATCCAATTGAGTGCAGAGAGGCATATTTTTCCCTGGTAGATTTCAAACACATAATCACAGCTCTATGGAGCAGCATCAGACTCATATTCTGGCCTAGAATTGAGTGGGACTACGCTCAGGCTATCGATACTGCACAGCCAGGTATCTGGTATCGGGGGGCAATGCTAGTCATTAGACCAGCAGATATATCCCAGAATGCTTTGCGAAAGCTCTCCTCATAAAGCATTCTGGGATTTGTCGTGGCAGCGAGAGAAAGAACAACAGATGTCGCGGGCACCGTACGGGCAGACGGAGTCACATGACCTATGGGAGCGAAAAGTAGCAATCATCTGTCCAAACGGTCGTTTAACTGACTTCACTATGAAGTTCACTACATAGTCCTCGCTAGTATATATGATGTAGGGGTTAGGGTGGACGCTTGGACACTTTGGGATCACTGGTTTCTTAGGAAGTGTCAGCCATCTTTAATAGAGCAGAACCAGCTGATTGGTTTAGGCAGGTGGGTCTGGTTGGATTCAGTAGAAGGAGATTTATTTTTGTTTTGTCTCGAAGTTGTGGCAGGAAAGCAAACGTCCACCGGATCAACGGGACCTTCAGCTGAGGAGCTTCAGTCGTTTCCTCTCGGTGAAAACATTTCCTCCCTGTGTCGGTTTGTTCCCTGCAGCGATCACTGGAGACTTAAACTGTTCCTGATGAGGTTCTGGTTTCCTAACGTTGCATATTTTAGAGAGTAGAAGCTCCCTGGTCCGGATCGAACACTTCGGAGCTACAGCCGGACCGGAGCAGTTCAGATCGGAGCCTGTTGATACCATCCAAAGGCCCTTCAGTAAGTTCAGATGATTCTGCTGCAGAGGGACGGAACGAGCTCAGTTCGGTTCAGGTCCGTCGGTTTGAGGAGCAGCTGGTTCCTGAGAGTTTTTTTTTCCTTCAGAACCAACTGGCCAAATCATTCAGTCAATAAGGAGATATTCCAAACATGCTGGAAATCCTGAGGATTCCTCTTTCCATCTTACTTAAACACTGCTCAGGTTTGTAGCAGGCAGGCAAAGAAAATCCAAAACTTGAGCAGCTATTTTCCCGTTTAAACAAAGAAATGGGAAGAATCTAGAAGAAACCAAAGCAGCAGCTGGTTCCCGACAGTCCAGGGTGATCCAGCCCTGGATCGGTACCAAACCAAGACCTCTAAGGATGAACTGTGTGTGAAAAGCAGAGGAATCTCCTCCTACCCAAACCTCTTCCCGGTACGAGTCTTTCTCCAACGGTTCTGCAGCTTTCACTTCTTTTCTGCGCTCATTCTGAACTTCCAGCAGCTCCATGATCCATCAGAGTGGTCTCCAACTGTTAGCCTGTGGTTCACTGAATCCAGGTTCCAGAGGTACGGAGGGGAGGATTATTGAAGGCTCTGAATCAGGGGAGGAGGAGTCAAAGGTTATAAGGAGGAGATTTTGAAGCTTTCGTGGGTGTAGGCGGTGGCCTGGGTGTTCCGCAGGATGCCGGGGATGGGGGCCGGCGATGGCGGGAGACTCTCATCCGGCGTATTGGCGGGAGGAGTGGGGATGCTGATGATGGCGGCGGTGAAATCCTTGCTCGCCACAGTTCAGCTTCAGGTCGTCAGGCTGGGCGTTCAGACTGGATCGACTGGGAGAGAAAAACAGATGGAGACCAGAGTCAGGAAGTTCTACCTTCTGACAGATTTAGTGCAGGTTTAACAGATCTAATGGGTCTTTGGGCCAAACCAGAGTCCTGCAGCCTAACAGATATGACTGACCGCCAACAGACCTCTGGGCTCAACCTCTGGAAGGTTTGGGAAGATCTAGGACGGTTTGGGAAGATCTGGGAAGGTTTGGGAATGTTTTGGAAGGTTTTGTAAGGCATGGGAAGGTTTTGGAAGGTCTGGGGACGTTTTGGAAGGTTTGGGAAGGCCTGGGAAGGTATGAGATCATTTTGGGAAGGATTGGGAAGGTCTTGGAAGGGTTGGGAAGGTTTGGGAATGATTTGGAAGGTCTGGGAAGGTCTTGGAAGGTTTGGGAAGGTCTGGGAAGGTATGGGAAGGTTTTGGAAGGTTTGAGAAGGTCTGGGAATGTTTTGGAAGGTTTGGGAACGATTTTGAAAGTCTGATTAACTACTGATTAATGCTAAATTTATTAAATCACTGCAAGCGTGTTAGTTTTAGGTATAAATAATGATCCATTGATTATTCCTGCTGATTGGACTTTGCTTTAAACATCTGATTTACTGATGAACAGCCTTTTGAGGATTTTGATCAGCAGTATTGGTTCATTCTTGTATCGTTCGTGTTTCTAGAGGGTATTTACGTTTGGTGCGGTATGGTTGTGGTTTTGAACTGCAGGGTGTCCAGTTCCTGGACGCTTCCGCGGCTCACAGACACCGTGGAGTTCGCCAGTCGCATGGCGGCTCTCCTCCGGACCCGGCGGGGGCAGCATCCTGTGGAGTTGTTTTGCGCCCCCTGTTGGCTGGACAGGGAGGTGCTGCGGCTGGTCCTGAAGCCCACCGACTCGGTCATACAGAGCTCGCTGTAGTTCATCTCGTCGGTGAACTCGTGGTTCTGTGAGGAAGGATGGAGAAAAAAAACAGACATTAATCCTCCGTTATGGTTGATGGCCTCTGCTGGTAAAGTCCTGGGAATCCAGAGTGCTTCACACTACATTCACACATTCTGGATATCTGACTGCAAACGGCAACAGAGGTCAGGGCCAAGGACAACGCCCCCCCCAATATATACATTTAACATGTGTATTACATGTGAGGGATTGCTTAAAGAGTCAATGAGTCGCATGCAATCAGCTGGTTTTCCTCTTAGAAAGAACTTTGAACCTTTAATCTGACTGATGATCTGGGTGAACTTGAAAGTGACTCTGAGATGAGCATGATGATGGAACAGCATTATAGAAAATAAAACTGAATAGAATTGAATTCAACAAAAATATAAAAATAAAATCCCACTTTTTTCTTTACATTGAATGTTGTTTAACGTTTAGTGGCAAAATGTTTAATTTTAATCTAAAAATTTTCAATTTATATATTCAATCTATTTCTACAGCCTATAGCTACATATAAAAGCTGTATATCTTCATTTTCTATTGAAATCTATATCTTCTCTTTCAATCTTAATTGTAAATATAAATCTTAATCCAAAATCTATATCTTATATCTAAATTAAGTTCTAATCGTAAATCTTAATTTCAAATGTTACATTTAAAAGTGAAGCCTAAATATGAATATAATTTTAAATCAAAATTTTGGATTTAAATATATATCTTAAAAGTCTTACCTCTATCTTAAATATACATTTTTAATATAAATATATATCTACAATCTTAAGTCTAAGTGGGGACGTTAAAGGGGTGTGGTTAAACTTATTTTAAAATCTATGTGTTTAATCCAAACATTCAATCTAAATCCAAATATAGCAGTGAAACGAAATTTTAATTTAAATATATATACCTTTAGATATTAATCTGTTTTTTTAATATGATACTTAAGTCTAAATATGTCTTAAATCTTCATTTTAAATCAAAATCTATATCCTAAATCTTATATCTAAAACTAATTTCACATGTAAATCTTTATTTTTCAAAATCTAAAATATATATATATTTTTTTCTTTTTTATATTTAAATAATATTTTTTTTTACCATATTATAATTTACCATACTTTTATAAAAAATAAAATAAAAGATCTAAATATATATATATATATATTTTTCTTTTTTATATTTAAATAATAATTTTTTACCATATTATAATTTACCATACTTTTATAAAAAATAAAATAAAAGATCTAAAAATATATATTTATATATATATATATTTTTTCTTTTTTATATTTAAATAATAATTTTTTACCATATTATAATTTACCATACTTTTATCAAAACTAAAATAAAAAAAACTAAAAATAAATATATTTAATTAAAATG
>JAGKQL010000065.1:7198596-7210194 GCA_018398635.1 Cyprinodon brontotheroides | reverse complement strand
ATCCTTTATTCGGATCATTAGTCGAGTCGTTGGACCAAAGATGGAGAAATTTGCAGATAGAGTAACTTTGAGTTAAAATGCAGCTAAATGCAGGTAATTCAATTCTCTGTTGGAAAAATAAACTCAACATTTTATTGCTTAAAATGCATCATCAAAGTGTTCTGTGGAACATGAGGATTCAGGCTAACACCTTCCTGTTCAGCTGGACGGAACGTCTCTACAGGCGAAGCTGCTTCTGAGGTGGAAAAGAGTCACTTTCAGACGACATTACGGACGTCTAGAGATTCCTCTTTGAAAACCACTAATGTCTGCTGGAAGTTTAAAAAAGTAACAGCTGCTTTTTACATCTTATATGGGAGCGAGCTTTGGTCAAACTGTTCTGGTTTTCAATGGTCAAAAACTCAGGACACCTTCAGTCGACGGATCTGATTGCCCCAGGACGCGGGAGAAGAAGCGTTTATTTTATAGATCAAATTGACATGCTGTCCTCAGTACACGTAACACAGCGCTGAACATTTCAACAGAACACATCTAGCTTTTTCTCAACTCCTCATTCAAATCTGGGCGTTTATATAGTTTCAACATTGCACTGTGTGGATGTATGTGCACGACTGGACGCTCTGATTAGATTTCCTGGAAGTTCTTGGCCTGTGACCGGATTGCGTGCGAGTGGGCCTTTGAGTGGGCCCAAAGACTTTGTTTTTTCCAAAGTACTTTGACTTCCCGCCTGTGAACACATTGTTACTGCCAATATGTGTACGTGGCTTCCAGACTGCTTGCTCTGTGTTCTCAATTATTGTGAGCTTAAGGTCACGATGACCTGAGGCAACACAATTCGCTTCTACAAAACCATTCTGGGACAAAATACTTAAACTCCTAGAGACACGGATAGACGTCAGTCTCCCACTATGTCCTCTTCTATGTCTTCTTGGAGACAAAACAGCAATACCCCGGCTCACGAAAGAGGTAGACTCAGTGTTGATGGTTGGGCTAACCTCAGCCGCAAGAATTATACTGAGACACTTTTTTCCCTTCTTCATCATCCAGGAGCAGCTTTTATTAAAAAACTTAAATTACAAAAAAATAAATAAATAAATGAAAACTAAGGTAGAACAAAAACATTTACACAAAGCTGGTTGAGATTCTAATGTGACTTTTAAACATTTAAAAATTATTGAGGTTATAGTGGCAGACGTCTTTAAATAAAAGGGTCACCAAACTTCGTCTAATCTTTCTCATAACCTCAGACATCAAATCTCATCTCTTTCTATCGGTGCACTCACTCTATGAAATGGAATCCCTATGTAGAGGTGCGTTCAGGAGCGCTGTGATGCAAAGAATGCAAAACAGCGAAGTTACACCTGCTATGGATGCACAGTGAATATTGCTGGAGTTAAAAAACTCAGCTGATATTTTCTATCAATCAAGACAAGGTGTGGTTTTGGTGAAGAGTGAAGCAGAGCAGCATTTTGACATTTTATCGTCAAAACCGTTCAGCTCTGTTTGACTTTCGGAATAAGACCCCAATAAGTCAACACTTCATCTTTATTCGTTTCTAAAGTTCCCAAACTAGCTGCACACAATCAACAGAGCTGCTATTCCAACTATTATCTAGCTGGAGGTGGAGCTGTCAGTTGCTGACATGCTGCACAAATAAACGGCATAAACTGAACGATTCAGTTACCAAATCTTTTTAAGGAACTGATCCTAAACTGATTCCAATCGAAAGGCGGATCATTTACTGAGAGGGATTTTAGGGAGTTCAGCAACCTGCAAAAGTTTACTGAGTTTTTTAGATCTCTCTCTGAGGCTGGGGTTCATAATCACTCCACCCCATCATGGACGACCCGGGGAAGTTAGCAACACGCAAGGTAGACATAATGATTCAAAAACAGCTTTAAAACCATGGAAGGCATTCAGCAGGAACTCTAGCTGTTTGAATATAGGAGTTTTGAACCACAGTGTTCCTTTGGTACCTCCATTTTAATCCAGACAGATTTCAGAACTTTGGGCGGTGTTCTGTCTGATGAGCATACCTGGTCAGCCCAGCAAAGCCATAGTCAGTTTATCCTGGTGAAGATTCTCAGTCATCCAGGTCATAGTCATTTCAAGGTAAAGCAATCCTCTGGACTTTGCTTCCAAGTTTGAAGACGTTTCTCTTCCCATTCAGGAAGCTTTTTCAATTCAAAATGTCAGGAATAGTGTTGTAGTGCATCCTAAGGACAAAACCCCCAGACCTGTTCTGAGCAGAGTGTCTGCAGTTCAATGCAGTGAGGAATGCTCTGATCTTTATATTGGAGAAACCAAACAACCTCTCAACAGACGCATGAACCAACACAGAAGAGCGCCCTCCTCTGGACAAGACTCTGCAATACTAAAACCTTATGGACAAAGGACATTGAGGATGCTATGTCCAAGTTTGAAGACGTTTCTCTTCCATCCAGGAAGATTTTTCAATACAAATTGTCAGAAATAGTGTTCAGTTCCAGGTTTTATCTAACCTGACTCCTCCAGCTGGATTTGCTCCACATATCCATCTGGAAACCTTCCCGTTGAAGTAATTTTTTGGGAAGGGGCTAAAATACTGGTTAGCTGATTGGCCTATGTTGGTGATAGACGGGCCAAATAAACCAATCAGATCAATCGAAGCATATGACGTACTAACAGAGCGACGCTGATTAAGAGGAGCCAATTGATAGATCAAACTCTTGCTGAAACCAGTCGGGAGAAGAGCAAAACATCTTTTCCTCTGAGAAAAGCCTCCAGAGCAGTGTTTTTGCTCTTCTTTCAGTGAAGAAATACTCTGTAATTCCATAAAACTTGCTCGATAGCCACGCTTCGACGCTAGTTTCATCGCTGAAGCCGCCATGTTCTTTAGACTGAACTGTCAAGCTTCTCGTTGTGTCACACCTCAACCCGCCTCAAAGCCAACGCTGATTGGACATTCGTTTGGTGAACGGCTCCAAATTTTCTTTAACGGAGAGTCTCCAGACTGATCTGCGAAAGTGAAACCTTGAAAGTTCAGCGAGATCAGGATGGTCTCACGAGGCTAGGTTTTATCCAGCAACCCAACAAAGCCAAAAACATGCTTAAAAACATGCTAGAAACGGATGAACGGGTCCCCCCTTTGGAATGGGGGTCGCTTTTGGCTTTTTGTTAGTCTGCAATGCCCCATACCTGTCTATGTTCCTGAAAGGGGGGTCGTTAGAGGAATAGTTGGCCTGGCTGAATAGGTGAGGTCTTCTGTTCTCCTGTAAAGGGGTTGGGGCTGCAATGATAGCAGGAAGGAATCAACTCTATTGCTGATTGTAGGTTTTTGAAATCTGAAACCTGACCCCTCCCTGTTTAAGGTTAGTTTTTCTTTCTTAACAAAGATGGCTTCCTTCACGCCCCTCTCAAACCACCTGTCTTCTTTGTCCAAAATGTGAACATTCTGGTCCTCCAAAGAATGTTTAAAGGTTTGAAATGTTCTGGGATTTTGTGTTAGGAGAAAATCCTGTTGAAAGACTCCAGCAACATCTAGGATGGAGATGTTTTTGCGTTTAATCTTCTCCCCGTTATGTTTTGCTACGTGTCTTTTTGGATTTCCTTGCTCATGGACAAACGCCCAGCTTGGGTATCAAAAATTCTTTGTGCTTTCCATCGGTTTTATTCGGGACATGCTCTGCCCCGTGTCGTAAGGTTCTGATGGGCGGTGTGAGTCAAACAGAAGATATTGAGAGAGTGGATTTCCTTAGTTAAAAGTGTTTCCAACACCAGCAGAGAGCAGTAATGCTCCTCTGATCGCTGCTTAAAGTGTTTGAAAGTGTGCGTCTGCAGCTGCTAATGTTTAATAATGGATGGCAGCATTAGAAGCTTGTAGCTGCTTCATGCAGGGAGGCATTAGGAAGTTTAGATTGTCTTTCGCTCTCCTCATTACTTCCTGCTCTCTCCACACATTCACTTTATTGTTTTCCACTTCCCTGGCCTCTCTGTTCCAGCCCTGCTTCCTCCAGAGGTCATTATCTACAGCTGCTGGAGCCAGGACTCCACCCTGCAGCGGGACAGGACGGCCGCCAGAGTGAAGGCTTGACACCAAGCCAGAGGGAGCGATAGGGGAGGAGAGGAGGAGGAAAGAGGAGAAGGAGAGGAGGTCAGAAGGGGAGGATGAGGAAGGAGGACGGGATGTTTGCAAAGATACGATCTGTGTGAGTATATCTGGAGATCAGGTGAAGGAAAGGTTGCTGCCATCGATCCATTCACCTCCGCAGTCCTTATTTTTAGCTTTATTTCATCTATAAACTGCTTTAAGACAAACATTTATGTTTTACCTCTATAACCCCCCCGTCTTTCTGCTAAATCAGGTCCTGGAAAACAACGATAAGTGAGTTTAAATCCTCCTTTTTGCTTATCTGGCTCAATCTGAATCCATCAAAGAAAAAAAATCCCATCCAGAGTGGAAGTGTGTCAGCGCTCTTCATCATCAGGTCTGTCTGAACAGAGCTGGCAGTGAGGAGGAGGAATCAGGACGCCTCCTGTCAGAGGGACGTCTCAACGTTCCTATTTGGCCCCCAGGAGACACTCAGTGTCCAAATTCAGGGGCTGCTTCCCTCTAAGGGCCCGGCCCTTTGGAGGACCTGAAAGCCAGGGAAAGCTGGAAGGGATCATCTAGGAACTGGGACTGGAATTCCTCCCTCACCTTAATGTAACGTTGGTCGGCTTGAAGCCGTGACTGGGGGATTTACCTTTTAGGCAATACTAGGTAGGCAGTGCCAGGGTCCCCAAGTTCCTGGGGCCCCATAAAACTCTGTTTCCATGTATGGTTAATACAACTATTCCTTATTTATGCACATTAATTATGTTTTGATAAAAATCCTTTTGCTGATAATATTAAGTGTGTCTCAGCCCCCTTCAGTGTCCACCATATTGGATCAGTCCATTTGCTGCACATGTTCAGAAAGGTCCAAACAGACAGCAGCAAACCATCCATCCATCCATTTTCTATTCTGACATGCTGATCCCAGGCGGGACGGCGAGGAGTTGATGGTTCCTATCTCCAGCTGTCAATGGGTGAGAGGCGGGGTCTACCCTGGACAGGTCGCCTGTGCATCGCACAAACAAACCATTCATGCACACACACCTGAGGAGAATTTAGAGAATGCTGGAGCTTGGCCTGTTTTCCAGTGTAGTCCTGTTTCTCTGACTGTGACTAACTGGATGTGCTTTCTCTCATCCTCGCAAATCGCGTGCCTTCTAAGGTCTAAGGCGCGCTTGATTTTCTTCTTACCCAGTTGTCCAGGAATGATATTAATATTATTAATAAGTATTTCATGCTATGACGCTTATACTTATTATTGCCCGTGGGTGTAATGGCAGATGGCAGTATTTCGTATACATCGGGCCACAATTAAAAATTTTTTTGACCATGTCATCAGAGGGGCTCCGTATAATTGAGCAATATATGAAAAAAAAAGAACTATGAACTTAGTTCATTTTGGAAATGTGAACTTAGTTAAAAATTTGAATTATGAACTATGAACTGAACTAGTTCATTTTAAAATGCCAGTGAACCGAACTTTGTCTGTTTGCATTCACGTGGAAAGAGAACTTTCCCAACACTGAAGGGGAGAACATGCTAACTTCATGCTCAAAGACCCCGGCTTGAGAATTGAACCTAGAACCTTCTTGCTACAAGGCAGCAGTGCTACCCACTGATAAATAGAAATTTTCTATTTTGGGAAAATATAAAGCGTACATTTCATGTTTAAGCCAGACAATTTAAAAATTTCTCTATCAGTATAATGGGTCTGTTTTATGTGTTGTCTTCTGAACTCAGAGGGCCTTCCAGCCTGTCTCTGCCTAGGGCCCCAGATTTCCTAAATCTGCCCCTGCGTGATGAGGCATATACTGTAGATGTAGAAAGAATCATTCCTTCAGGGCAGCCTGATCTGATTCCTCCCAAGCAGCTCATCCTGACAGCAGTTTAGTTCCTCTAATCCAAAATAACAGAATAAAAAAAGGAAACCAGTTTCAGCAGAACCGGGCAGAGACGAGCCTCTGAGCAAGGCATTAATCTGCAGCGCTGCAGAGTTGGAGTCCAGTAGGCCTCTGGAGGCTGAAGACCGGGACCAAGGGCCCGCCGTGCTCTCTGTGGTAAATATTTCATGGTGGGGATTATGTCATCCTGAGCTCAGACATCAACGACCAGAGTCACCAAGACAACCAGAGACAAACGGGATTAGAACTAAAACAGGAAGAACGGCACCAAGAAGGACAAAAATAAGCTGAAATTTAAATTTCTGATTTTCCTGGAAGCTAAAAAACTGCAGTCAGACAGATAAGGTGATAGCTGCGTTCTGATTGGATGGGATGGGAATCCATTAGTGCTGAGTCAGACTGATGGGGATCTCCTCCTGCAATAAGGGAGGCAGCCAATCACAATCTAATATAAGGACAGACAGCCAATGGAAATTAGTTTAGAGAGGAGAGTAGAAAGGTCAGCAGCTCTGGACGCTGCGCCTCAAACCGAGGAATCTGGATTTTTTTACTGATTCTATAAACATTTCCATCACTAATCCCAGGGCGTGTTTGTTTTCATCTCTGGCCTGACCCTCCCACACCGCTGCACGTGTCGGGGGAGGGGCCGTGTCACACAGGCCAGTAAAACTTTAATTAAGCAGAAACTTTCAGATTGGAGAAAAAAGACTGAAAACTGTATTTTATGATGAAACAAAGATCTGAAGAAATTAATTCTCTTTTCCTCCTTTAAAACGCTTTAAGTCCGGCCATTTCTTTTTATAGAAATGGCCAAAACAAGATCACATGGTGTTTCATCCACACGCCTTTCAAATGGAGCTTTAAAGTTTCTTAAACATGTTTCAAAATTATTTCAATATCATCTGATAAAGAGTAAATTTATATCCAGGTTCAACACTGCAACATATTCTCATTATCAGTTCGTATGAAATCGTACGAAAGTTATGCACACTATTTCGATGCGTTTTGGACGTTTTCCTCAAAAACCACATCAGTGTCGCATGCGCCGGCAGACAGACAAAAAGCAGATCCGCGGACGGACGTAAAACTGGGAAAAACAGTGCAATCATCACTTATTCATGTCTCTAACTACGTTTGCTTGCTGCTTTATATCTTAGGCCCCGCCCACACACGGTCAAACCCTGGCCTAAACACACTAATTTTTCACCAAACCAGCCTCTCATCCATACGAAGCTGGCGTTTCGGGGTCTGTAAACGATCTTTTTTTTTATTCAGCCTTCAGAGTGGGAAGATTTCGAAACGCCCGTTGCTGCTTTCCATCTTTAAGCTCTAACCGCATTTTTTTTCTTACACGCATGCGTCATAGCGCCGCCTTCTAAACACGCATGCGTGGCACCTACAGTATCACAACAACAATGGCGCCGTATTGTGTTGAATGGTTGCTGCTCATGCTACTCACCCTGCTGTCGGGGCTTACAACAGAATCTTCTTCTTCTGGAATATCTCCAGGAAGAACAGAGCAATATCGACTCACATAGTTCAGCACCTGAATTTGACTGAACCACCAAAATGGACCAAGCAGGGCAACCATGTATAAATATTAGTGCGCATGCCCCACACATTTACGCCGCCATTTTTGCTTTGGCACCACAGCCAGCTTACAGGCCTGGCATACATTTTGCAGCGTTTTCATGCATTCGCGGATGGATCACATTTATTTTACGCCTCCGGGCTTTACGACAAACGCTCTGGAAAATATTAGCATTTCTCGTGGTTCGCTTTTGACTTGATCAGGAGAGCTTAATTTTAATGTTCAGCCCAGAGAACGTTTAAGCCAGCAATGCTAGCTGAAACATCGAATTCGGTGCTGCCCAAAAACGATGAAAATCCTCTCGCCACATTTGAAAGACTGCTTTTCGTCTAAATTCAAGAGGGCCAACAGTATCATCATGCAATGCCAGATGTGTCTGCCAAAGGTGACTGAACTGGCAGCATTCAATAACTCCACATCTAATCTGCGGAAGCATGTTTTGGTAAGTATTTAGTGCATTGGTACTTCAAACTAAGTTTTCACGACTAATAGCCAATTAGCAAAACAACCTGTTTCATGGCATTGCTAATTTTGTCTAGCACAGGGGTCGGCAACCCGCGGCTCTGAGCCGCATGCGGCTCTTTCATCCTTATACTGCTGCTTCTGAGTGGCTTGGGAAAAATAAATTGCTAAAAAAAACAACTAGTTTCATTTAAGGCCCCGCCCACATCGAAGATCGCAACCCTGGCCTAAACGGTCACAAATTTTTCACCAAACCAGCCTCTCTCTCCATACCAAGCGGCTTCAGGGGTCTGTAAACAATCTTTTAATTCAGCCTTCAGAGTGTGAAGATTTTGAAACGCCGTTTTCGCGTTTCCATCTTTAAGCTCTAACCGCATTTTTTCTTACACGCATGCTATCATAGCGCCGCTTCTAAACACGATGCGCCGAATACAGTATAACAACAACAATGGCGCCAGCGATTGTGTTGAATGGTTGCTGCTTGTTGCATGCTACTCACCCTGCTGTTGGGCTTACAACAGAATCTTCTTCTGGAATATCTCCAGGAAGAACAGAGCAATATCGACCACATAGTTCAGCACCTGAATTTGACTGAACCACCAAAATGGACCCGCAGGGCAACCATGTATAAATATTAGTGCGCATGCCCAACATTTCGTAAGCCTATTTTTGCTTTGGGCACCTGGCGCGCCACTTACAGGCCTGGCATACATTTTGCAGCGTTTTCATGCATTCTCCTCGTGGACGATCACATTTATTTTACGCTCTCCGTCTTTACGTGCAAACGTTCTGGAAAATATCAGCGTTTAGTTGTTCGCTTTGACTTCTTGTGGACGGGTTGGCAACAGTTTTTTTTAATGTAACTAAGTAACTTTTACTTAAAATACATTTTAAATCAGCTACTTATTAATTTACTTGAGTAATTTTTCTGATGGGTGATTTTACTTGTACTTGAGTAATATTTTATCCAAGTATTGGTACTTTTACTTGAGTATAATATTTTAGTACTTTTTCCACCTCTGCCTATAAATCAGACATGGTGGCATGTAAAATATTCTTCTATGCATTTCTGTCAAACAAATACAAACATTTATATTTCCAATTTATAGTTAGGGAGCTGAACTTGCTTTAATTCACATTTCTATCTAATTTACTCCTAAAACCCTCAGGGCTTAAGGGCTTAAATGAGGTCATTTCCAGATGTTTTACCTGTTTCAGGTGAGTGGAACACCTGGATATACCTTCCTAAACTCTGACCCTGAATGCAGCTAATCTGGATTTTCCACCCGGGCCCCGTCGGCCCCCATATTGAGCTTTAATCTCTCTGATCTGACAGAGACTCCTGGTTGGTTTCTGCTTCAGGAAAACCAAACTGTTCTGAGGAGGAAGCAGAAATACTTCCACTGCAGCTTCTCCAAACACCTTCCCTCCACTGCGGTGAAGACGAGGGTCAAAGCAGGCGAAGAGAAGGAAAACAGGAGCTTTGTTCCTCCTCTTCCGCCTCCAAACGGTTTGACTGGTTCTTCCCAAGGACAGAGCTATCGACCCGTGGAGTTTGATCACCGGCTCAGTTTGTCTTTCCTCCCTGAAACATCTATTCTGGGTTCTGCTAAAAGCCTGACCGCTCTCCTCCTCGTCTTTCCTCCTCCTCTTCTGATCCGTCGTCTCCTTTCCATTCTCCTCCTCTGGTGTAATCTTCAGCCATGTTTAATTGATGGAGTGATGATGAAAGTTGCAGGAGGAGGGATGGTTGTTCCATGTTTTTCCTCCTCTGGAGGAGGGCTCTTCAGACAGTTCAGTCCTCCATCCTCTCCTCAATCCCTCCTTTCTTCAGCTCCTTCTCCTCCAGTCCTGATAGAAAATCGTGACTCCAAATGTTTAAAAGTGGCTTTCATAGTTTCCCTTTTTTTCTCTCTAAATCAACAATGGCAAAAGTATTGGCACCCCTAACAGTTACTGAAGAGGAAGAGAAAGTTTTCCCTGAAGGGTTTGTCCTCTACAGCTGGGGTTCCCAAAGCCGGGATCATTTTTAATTTACTTTTACAGATTTCCTTTTTCATTTTCTTTATAATTTCTGTGTTTTAAACTGAGTTTTCTGAATTTTATTCTCTTCACATATGGGGGGTGGGGGGGATTTCCTTTGAAGTGAGGAGTCAACCCTCCATAACCGGAGGAGAAACACGCCACACCCACAATCTTAGCTAGTTCCTGATTGGCCCTCTGGCGATTGTGGCGTGGAATAACATAGCGCAGACCACGCTTATTGGGCATAAATCAAAACTATCTGCATCAAGCTCACTGCGACACACTACTGCAGGAGGATAACCAGACCTGAACTCTTGGAAATTGGAAAAAACAAGAGAAGGGAGCCGAATGCAGCTGTGGCTATAAAGCAGTGAACCTCCAACAGCGTATGAATGGGAATGAGGACAGGCCTGACATGTATTGATTAGACTGGGACCAGTCAATTGTACAGTGGAGGACCGGTGGTCTGTCAGCTGAGCATACCCATAGTCAATACCAGTTTATCTCTTTAGTTTATCCCTTTAGTTAATCTATTTAGTTTATCCCTTTAGTTTATCTCTTTAGTTTATCTATTTAGTTTATCTCTTTAGTTTATCCCTTTAGTTTATCTATTTAGTTTATCTCTTTTAGTTTATCTCTCTTTTAGTTTATCCCTTTTTAGTTTATCTATTTAGTTTATCCTTTTCAGTTTATCTCTCTTTAGTTTATCTATTTAGTTTATCTTCAGTTTATCTCTTAGTTCCAGTAAAACACAGTTTTATAGTTTTATCCCTTTAGTTTATCTATTTAGTTTATCCCTTTAGTTTTATCTTTTAAGCTTATCTATTTAGTTTATCTCTTAGTTTATCTCTTTAGTATCCTTTTAGTTTATCTATTTAGTTTTCTATCTCTTTTAGTTTATCTCTTCTTTTAGCTTATCTCGTAGTTTATCTCTTTAGTTTATCCCTTTTTTTGTTTAGTTTATCTATTTAGTTTATCCTTTATTTATCTATTATTTAGTTTATCTCCTTTTAGCTTCATCTCTCTTTTAGTTTATCTATTTAGTTATCTATTTAGTTTATCCTTAGTTTATCTATATTTAGCTTATCCCTTTTAGTTTATCTATTTGAGTTTATCTCTCAGTTTATTCCCTTTTAGTTTATCTATTTAGTTTTATGGTTCAGAGACCACCAGGGGTCCAATAAGGAGCTTCCTGCTGTTATTGGACCATCAGCTGAGGCTGTTTAGACCAGCAGCGTGACGTGATGATGCTAAGATGTGTCTCTGATGAGAACTGAGCTCTTTGAACCTGAACGTCTGTAGCTTTAAATAACAACTCAGCACATCTGAAAATAGATTCTTCTGTTTATTCCCAGCCATCTATGTTTAAATGCTGCTTCTTTTGGTCTCGCTCCTGTCCTTCTCCACCAGTCAGCCCAGAACATTTCATCTCCACTGATGACTGAGATCAGAAACTCTCTATGTGAGATCGCATCTATGTTGTTGTTTCTAGTAGCATAGGAGAGGCTGAGGGGAAATAATGCTGTACCGACCATGATGCAGCC
>JAGKQL010000065.1:7148066-7186737 GCA_018398635.1 Cyprinodon brontotheroides | reverse complement strand
TATCTGGTGTTTGTCACAACGCGCTATTATCCAAGTCATCTTGAAAACATTCTTCTTCCAAATGTTGGCTACATATTACGGGTTTTTTCTCTGGCCAGAAGTTCGATGGCAAATCCTCCCTCTTCAAGTTGGCGATCCAACGACCAACCCGTCCGTGGAGGATCAGGAATCAGAAAGGTGGAATAACTCTTTTTTTTCCACTTTTACCCGATGTATTCCAGCATCCAGCTGCCATGCACGTGGGCATTGTCAGTTTCACTGTAGCTCTGGTGAATTTCAATTGTGAAGTCCTCTGGAAATCTTCAATAATTGTTGTTGATTGCAGATGTGTCTAGTAGTTCCCATTGATTTAGCTTGTAAAGCGGGGAGAATGGCGCTAGGCTTACCGCACCGTGACGTCACTGCTGGAAGATGGCAGGAGGGAGGGGCTACTATATTTGGGCAAAGATGGCCGCTCCCAGACTCAGTCATCGTGACTAAAATTATTCTTTTTATTTTTTACTTGATTAACACTAAATTAATCAAATCACTGCGAAAGTAGTGGTTTTAGGTATAAATAATGATCCATTGATAATTCCTCATTTATCGAACTTGTGTGAGTGATTCTTCACAGAGAAAATCTCCTGAACCAAAGAGAGCAGAGAGAGAAGCAGCACCTGAAATGGACCAGAACCTGAACCAGTTTTTGCTCCTTGGAATATTTACGGAACGATGGATTTACAGTCGGTCTAAAAACACTTCATTGTGGGGAAATGAAACGTACTTGCAGAGGTTTTTTCAAGTTGTTGGTCGAAGATGTTAGTACCTGTAGGCAGGAAGGGTCTGCTGAGGGGCTAAAGTTCTGGTCAGTTCCTCCTGTGAAGGTCCAATCTGAGCGTCGGGTTGGAGGACAGAGTGGAGCACGGATTACAATCGCAAACCTTTGGTTTAAAGTCCTGCAGCCCAGCTGCTCCACAGCAGACTGAAGTTGGTTTAACGGTGTCCTTTATGGATGCTTTTGATATTTTTCCTCATTGTCCTCTATGTTGTATTCAGATGCAGATGTTTAACCAAACATTTTTACGGTGGCCCTGAAGTGCAAACTGCAACTACGAATCTAAAAGCAACTACATAAAGCAAAGCGCAACTACATTAAGGAAAACACAATTACATTAACCTACGAGGAGAAAGGTGACCTCCAGTGAAACATGAGACATGGCTGATTGGGCGGCGGCGTTTTGACCCCATGAAAACATGGATATTGTGGTAGCCCAACGCATAGCTGCGTTTATGGAATATTTTGAATCAGGACATGCGTGCGGTGATTACTGGATATGCTCAAGACTAATCCGCGAAACTTCCAGTTGGTTTTAGCGTACGCGAAGACACACTTAAAAGCTGGACTGTTCAGGCGGCGCGCCCAACTTTCGGTTCAAAGAGGGTCAAAGCGGCGTCGTCCAATCTTGCTTGATGTCTCATGTTTTCCACTGGTACCTACCTTTTCCGGTAGGGTTAATGTAATTATGTTTTCCTTAATGTAGTTGCACATTTTGTAGTTGCAGTTTGTACTTCAGGGCCACCGTAGTAACCACCATGAATGCTGTATAGAAAATACAGAAATCACTTACTGAGTGAGGGCTCCTATGTTTTCTCCACTTGCTTGAGATGCAGCACATTAACACCTTTATGGTGGAGAGACACTCCATCATCTGCAGCAAAGCATTTTAGCTTCACCATCATGGTTGTGCATAGGAAAAGGCGAGGGAAGAAATATTATTGTCACTCTGAGAAGCAGGACAGAGCAGTAATGCGCGTCCTTCAAACCAGAGAGGGTCCCAAATTAGGGATCATCTCACACCTCACCGACAGGCGGTGCAAAACATTTGCCCTTTAGAGGGAGGGAGGGCCTCATTGAGGGCCCAATCTGAGGCTCCTTGGAGCAGAGATGGGGACTCGAGTTTTGTATTGACTTTCGTACTCGAGGTCGCGCAATATGTCGCATGACTTCAGACTCGACTTGGACTTGCATTTAAAGGACTTCAGACTCGACTGAGACTCGTGATTTCCGACTTGTGAACAATATTTTATTCCAGTGTAAAACACTTGAATAAGTTTGTTTTAATAACTTGACTGATCGCCGCTCGGCTCGCCTTAACCGCACACAGAAGGGTAAAAAACTCAAGACCAAACCGTGAAGCACTCAAGTTCAAGTGTTTTGTTTATACAAAACACAGCAAAGGTGGCATAATAAAACAGTCCTTTTCCCCTGATAAAACCTAAAATCCAAGAGTTTTCCTTAAAAATCAGAGGCTGGAAGTTGGGCTCCCGCTCGTTATGCTGCTTCTGGTGCAGTGATCAGCCTGGAGCACCCACTGGCTGATCCCCAACTGACTCTGCGGCCCTCCAGCACTGTTCCACTCCTGGGAAGCCCTTTCCAGACCGATCCAGCAGCTAAAAAGGAGAAGAAAGGAGAACGCCAGCATCCACGCGCATCCAGCATCCACGCGCCGAAGTCGGAGGGCTCCTATGTTTTCTCCACCTTCCAGGCTTTTCGCCAGCATGCAGAGCGCACATACGCTGCGCAATTAATGCACCTCCTTTCATTCAGTCCAGTGGCATGGATTGTCACAAGTCCAAGCATCTGCAGGGAAAATTCAAAAAGTCTAAAAATTTTAAAAGAAACATCAAAAACATCAAAAGCTCAAGAGAAAATACAAGTCATATCTGCTTCTCCAAACATACAAAGCATAAAACTAACATTAAAATGAAGAAAACCATAAACCATATTTTTCCTGTGCAACACACTGACGTCACCGACGCAACAGTTACGTGGACGGCTTGGGATTGTGATTGTTTTTCCACAGCGTCCTCATTTTCAATAAAGAGCAGACATTTACTGCTAAACTTATCTCTTTTTTACAACACAAAATATAGAGGTAAATACTGTAAGAAAATTTATCTGGAAAAAAATTTTTTGTGCTTTTTTAATTGTATTTTCATTTAGCAGTTCCAGGGGTAATGATAATTCCATAGATAATATAGCGACCTTTAAGCTATACAGTCTCAGTGAGGAGGATAGAAACACAAGGAGGAGGAAACAATCAAGCATGAAAGGTGTGCACTTTTTGATGAGTCCAGAGTGATTAGAATGTTTTTGTGCGATTAATTGATTATTCGCGACGGGGCCAGGCCTTCTCAAGGCTTGAGACTTGACTTGGACTTGAGCTCTCAGACTTGAGACTTGACTTGGACTTGAGCTCTCAAGACTTGAGACACCAGTGACTTGGACTTGAGCTCTCAAGACTTGAGACTTGACTTGGACTTGCAAAAAATGACTTGTGAACATGTCTTGCCTTGGAGGCTCCATGAAGGTCTCAGAAAGGCTAAACTGAGTCCCAAATGTTTAAAATCGCCCCCAGTGAGGGCCCAATAAGAACTCCATAACTGTCCCATAGATGCTCCATTAGTGTCTGAACTCACCTCAGGTAGGACCATATCTTCCATTTCTTTGAGACAGAGCTTCTCTTCTTTTGTTGGAGTGTAGAGTCAATGATGTGCTCAGTTAAAAGTTGGTTTATTTCTTTACATGTAGCAGACATACAAAGGAATCAATATTAGTTTCCTCTCCATCGCTTTCAAGGTTGGGTGGAGGATTTGGAGGACAGAGATCAGGAGGCACAGGTGAGTCTTAAAGTTTTAATAAGGGCAACTTAGGCAAACATTTGAAAGTACAAAAAATACAAGGAACCAAATAAACCAACTAAAGAGAAGGAAACAAAGGGGAGAGAGGAACCAAGCACAAAGGGGAGCAACACACAGCAACTAAAAGACGGCTTAGACTCCAACAAATCCTGTTTTTTGCCTGAAAACATACACAAATAGAAACCAGAAGAACGGGTCAGCCCTTGAATGAGGGGTGGTGTTTGCTTTCCTTTGTTAGTCTGCAATGCCCCATACCTGTCTATGTCTCTCTTCCCCTGAAAAGTCGTTAAAGGGGTGTTGGCTTTCAAAAACCTAGAATGCAGCAATTGAGTCATAGACAGGTCCAATTGACCCAGAGCCGAATGCTCTGAACGTACAGCTCCGTCTTCATCCCATTGCTGCTGAGATCCCCAGGTAGGAGCAATGGCAACGAGGAGATAATTATCTTCATCTGAGCGCTGAGAAGCAGTTTGATCCAGGTGTGTAGAAGACATGTCTGAACCCCTCTTTTATTTTATGACCAGTACACTGGGAAAATTATCTAGAAATAAATTACAATTTTCTTAAATTAAGTGTATTTACCGTGATTTGAGTAGGCAAATGAGACGAATAGATCAATTAAATTTTTACTCTTAAAATAAAATAATTAGATAAGATTTACTTGAGAAAATAAGACTAAACAATTGTGATTTCTTATGTTTTTAATTTTAAGTGTCTTGTTCCATTGGCAAGATGTCTCTTTTTGTCTCTCAATTCAAGAACAAATGCACTTATTTTAGAAAAATGACTTATCTAGATTTTGATTTTTTTGCAGTGTACTTTAAAGGATTCTGGGACCTTCCTCGCTGGAGGGGCTCTGGGCAGAACCAGGATTCCATGATAGGAATGTCTTCTATGGGTCGAACAAAGATGGATGAATGATCAGATCCCCACAGATTTTATATTAAACCTGGAAAAAGGAGGATGCTGCTGCTGAAGGTTCTCAGTAATCCAGGTCAGAGTCATTCCAAAAAAGAACGTTAAAATCAATCCACTGGACTTTTGTTTCCAAGTTTGGAAGACGTTTCTTTTCCATCCAGGAAGATTTTTCAATTCAAAATGTCTGAAATAAGCGTTGAGTTTGCAGACATCCCAAGTTCCAAAAACTAATTTCCGCATCGTGTCCCATTCATGAACACTTAAGATCAGCAACTTTTCAACAACGGTTTATTAACTGACAGTAATTTATTAAACACTAAACAGAACAGTGTTGGTCTTTTATTTTCAATTTTCAATACTTTGAATCCTGTAGCCTTGAGCATCAGTTGTACTTTCTGTTTTTCATGGGATTGCAGCATAGAGTGCACCTCACCATGGTGACATCATTCTTTACCATGGCCGGTTCTAACGGGGGCCAACTGGGGCCAGAAATCCTAATGATGATCTGCGCTGAAACAGACATGGTTACTGATGGGTCCTTTGGATCTACTTCCTTCTTTTTCTTTACAAATTCAGTATTAATAATTATCCAAAAGCAATAAGGTGATAGCTTCAGTGGTTCTGAGATAGGATCCCAGCTTTGTTCTGCTAAATGTTCTTTTTTTTCACAACAAATAAAAAAAAATCCTCTAATTTTTACAGATGAATTTAACAGTTTTTTTTTAGTTCTACTTCAAGTTTTATAGAAAACTGGTTTGAACTTAAATTAAGTCAAAAATATGTAAACTTCCTAAATTTTAAATACATATTGACCTCATAAGAAATAGAATTTCTATTGAACCTAATTGAAAAAGGAAATTTCCCTTCATGCAGCTCTCTTAATATATTTTGAATCCCTTCCGTTTTTTTATTTCATGCTTTTCTGTTCCCCCATTAAAACACACGCTGGCTCCCTCCTGGCCCCCCCTGGTACATTTGGTCTAGATCCGCCACTGTTCACCTTCACTAGACGTGGATATACTTTTAGTATATTCTGCTGCAAAGTCCTATATATTTTTTTTTTTACCGAGGATTGAACCTCTTAACTGACACTGACTCCGCCAGATGGATTTGCTCCGCATATCCATCTGGAAACCTTCCGTTGAAGTAATTTTGGGAAGGGGCGAAAATACTGGTTAGCTGATTGGCCTATGTTGGTGATAGACAGGCCAAATAAACCAATCAGATCAACGAAGCATATATGACGTACTAACAGAAGCGACGACGAAAAACACAACCAGAAGCCAGGCTACTCTTGCTTCTGCAGGTAAAGGCTCATTAGATCAGCAAATAAGCAACATGTCGGCAAAGGATGTTTGCCGTTTATGTAAAGATAATTTGCGAATAAAAGGCACAATTTCAGGTGCCCGGTCCATATTCCAAAAGAAGAATGAACTGTCGCGCTTCTCGTGGCGTCACACCTCAACCCATACCTCCAAAGCCAACGCTGATTGGATGTTCGTTTGGTGAACGGCTCCAAAATTTTCTTTTAACGGAGAGTCTCCAGACTGATTAGCGAGTGAAAGCTTGAAAGCTTCCTCGCGAGATCAGGATGGTCTCACCAGGCTAGGAACCTCTGCTGTCCCAGGATGCACAGCTTTAAGTGGTAACTAGGTGACTGCCAGAGAGTAACCAGAGAAACTTATCGGACTGATCCAATCAGCTCTCTGGTTGAGAGAGATTTAGCTTTCAAAACCTACAATGCAGCAGTTGAGCTGATCCCTTCCTGCTATCATCGCAGCCCCAGTCCCTGTACAGGAGAGCGAAGGACCTTCATCCAGGCCAACAAAATTCCCTCTAATGACCCCTTTCAGAGACATAGAGACAGGTATGGGGCATTGTAGGCTAAAGAAGCCAAACGACCCCATTCCAAAGGGGGGGACCCGTTCATCCATTTCTATCTGCATGTTTTCTAAACTAAAACCAGGCTTTGTTGGGCTGCTGGATAAAACCTGGAACTAAGCGCTATTTCTGACATTTGGAATTGAAAAATCTTCCTGGATGGAAGAGAAACGTCTTGGAAACCAAGTCCAGAGGATTGATTTTAATTTTCTTTATCGGAATGAGGACGTTATTTTCTTGCTCTGTGACGGTAAGAGCAGAAACCTTTCTCCGACATTTAGAAGAGGTATTTTTAAGCCGGGGGAGTTTTCTTCTTTTGCTCTGATGCTTTTCCTTTGCAGTCGGTGACCTTTGCTGCTGCTTTCCTGTTTCTCTGAGGTCATTCATGTTTATTCATCAAGTTTCTCCACCACATGGCTGGCGAGGCTCTGAATCCTCTCGACCCAAAAGCACAAGTATATAAACCCTAAAAGAAAGATTTTTATTCATCATTTATTTGTATTTTAATATTTTTATTTCTCTCTAATCCGTTCCATACCAAAAGAAAACACCTGGGTCAGGATGGGCGTGGCTGTTACCATGGTTACATACCTTCATTGTCAGACTAGCAGCTGGAAGATGTTCTGATAATCTGACTAAAGCCTCATTTCATGGGTCAGAAAGCTCCAACGAAACCCATGATGCATCCTTATATGATGCAGATAAAAGTTTAATTAGGGTCACAGTGTAGTTAAAGGAAAAGTTCGCTCATATTCAGAATACAACATTTAAAAAATACTTTAAATATGAAATTATTCCATCCTGTTCACTAATTGATCAGTGTTTTTAATTCAGAGTAATTTTCATTAATGTTCTTTACTTTCATCCAGATACGGAAGATTAGGGCCACTGGAAAAAAATAAAAAGTTAACTGATTTTTTAGTTTATTTCAGTATAGTATGGGATTAAAGTCAGAATTCTGAGGATTAAGTCAGAATTCTTACTTTCCTCTCAGAATTCTGACTTTTTTCCCATGTTAAACTGAAATAAAATTTAAAAATCAGTTTACTTTTTTTTTTTCAGTGGCCCTAATCCTTCCTCGCATCCAGATTACCATCCTGCCTTCAAAGATATTTCTCTGTGGGAGCCGCCAGACCCCCACATACCGGCGCGCTGTCACTGGGAATCTCCCCAGCAGCAGCTGCCTCAGGCCCGCCTCGCCTCTCAGGGTTTCCCCTCCTGTTGGTGGCGGCTGGAAGTAGATGTTAGCGTTTTCAGGTCTGTGCTACAAACTGGTAGTGCAGCAGGATAATACAAGCCAACATATTCTGCGAGCCAAATTTCCACGCGTATTTTTGGGGCCACAATTTAGAAGCGTTAATAAGACTGTTGTTTCAGAGGGAGTGATCATGGCTTCGTTGCATCAGCAGTCAGCGCTTCTGACTTCCCTGCCAGCTCCCCAGATCAGCGTCTCTGATTGGCTGATGAGGCGCATCCAGCAGCTAAAGCTCAATTTTTCCAGCTCCAGCAGCTGCTGCCATGCGAAGCGCTTCACGCGCCTCAGATGCTTGGCAGTAGAAGCCGCACTGCAGGATGTGCTGCTCCTGCAACTCTAGAGGCGCTGCATCTATAGAGTTTGCAGGGTAAAGCCGCCGTTTCTGCTACTCAGATGTCATAGTGTGAACGTAAGCATAAGTGTGTTGGTGCTACATTCCTGTTGACCTTCTATCATTTATTTGATCTAGGAACTGAACGTTGAACCTGGAAGATTTAGTTTAGATTAGGAAACTGTTTCTGGGCGTCTGTTAACAGGCTGGTTTTAACTTTATCTGCTCATTCCTGAGAAGAACCAAAGATCTGAATGAATGAGGACACATCTAGAAGTTTAGGAACTAGATTTTTCCTATTTCTTTTTCATTTATATATATATTTTGATGATTAGAAGAGTCTTCATCCATTTCTTCGTCTGGTTCTAATGATTTATCTCCTGATGAGCTCCAAGTCTTTCAGGCTGGATGGCCTCTATTCCATCACACCCTAATCTTTAATCCAGATCCTCTGCGCAGATAGCTGGACATCTCCTCCTGTTCGCCGCCATGTTTTAGGAAGCAGGCAGAAAAAAATAACAGTTTCAACTGCTCCCTGCTGCCCCCCTACTGACCACTCGTCAGAACCAGGTCCAAATCACCCGCTGATTTAAAAATACCAATCAGTTTGTTTCATTTCCATTCTGTCCAGTCCGGGGACATCTGTCCTCTGCATCTAACCCGTCTCTCAGGGCCCAGCGGCCTCCTGGTTCTGATCCTGGTTCTGGTTCTTCTCAGGGACTTTCAGATCCAGCAGAGGAGGAGCAGTCAGGTGCTGCAGAGATGATGTCAGTCCAGACTAGGTCTCTGGATTCTGGTCCAGGAAGCAAACCTCAATGTGACCTGCTGGGAAAAAGAGACTTAAGCTTCATTTCCTCTGTTTCTCTTATTTCCTCTCCACTGCCTCTTCCTCAGACTTTGCTTCTCCTTTTTACTGACCCTCTGTCCTTCACCTCCTTTCTTCCCCTCCTCCTTGTTTTCCCTCCCCTCAGCCTCTTCCCTCCCGTCTCCTGACCCTGACTGCACCATCTCTGTCTGGCTGACTGAGCTTCAGCTCAGCAGAAGGAGAGAAAAACTTTTCCTCTCATCAATTATTTCCTCTCAGTATCTGAGTGCGCCTCCTCTTCCTCATCTGTGTTTCCTCTCCTGCATCCAGCCTCTCCTGGTTTTCTATCCTCCATCTCCTCCCTGGCTGAATCGTTTAGAACCTGAGTGTCTTTGCAGCCTGAGCTAAGATGGTCCAGAAGTCCCTGAAGTCTCTAGGTGACCCTGGAACAACGGAACATTTTGTACCCGACCTTCTAAGGTCGTCCTGAAAGAAAAGATCATCTCCTTAATTATGAAGTTGGAGGAATATTTGTGACATGTTCCCATGAAGCTTCATGATTGTGTGAATTAGATTGAGAAGCAATTTGCCCAAACTTGACCAGCGCCTCATATAGCTTTTATCTCACCATCACTGCTTTTGAGTCACTTTGCTCCTTTGTAGCGTTCAGACCAGGCAGTGTCTGCAGTGGTTTCGTGAACCACTTTGCATTTCAGATGCTCAGCGTTTACACCATGTGGACATCATCAAATATAGGATGTGTCAAAACTGCAGAATGGGAGAATAGGGGCAAGAATGAAGCAGAGCTATTTGTAAGGGGTCCCTATATTCCTCCAGCAGTCTAAGCCTATAGCAGCAGAACTATAGAGATAGCTCATCTGTTTAGTCTGATTGGGAAAACATCAAATTGGCTGCTGTGAGAATGAGATTTCAAAATATAAAGAGTGTGTAAATGTGACAAATACTTTTCTTTGGTTTAACATTGTGATAAACGTCTCTGCAATATATTTTGGAGAATTTCTACACTTGTGGATAGTTGCAAATGGGAATGAGAAAGGTGGATTACAGTGAAATGTGTGACAATATGAGCTGAAAGATCATCATTTAAGAAGTGTAAAATAATGAATAAATCAAATACATTTTACTGTTATTATGTTAAGACCTTCTAGTTCAGGAATCATCTAAAAGCTTCTTCCTCCTGTTCTGATTTGAGGGTCAACCCCGACCTCGTGTAGTTATTCAGTTTACCTGCTGTGGGACAATGAACGACATAATAATTGAACTTTATTGATCTCACACTGGAGAAATCTACCTCTGCATTTAACCCCTCACTGACAGCAGTGAGCTGCCATTGTGTGGGGTTAAGGGTCTTCAACTCAGGAACAGAGTGGCAATCTGTGAGGATCAAACCGGATGTTTGCAACCTTCTCCAGGTACAAGCGCACTGCTCCTAACCCCCTAGGACTCCATTTTCTTTTTATTCTCTAGTCTGGTCAACTGGTTCCTCACAACTTCTTACGACCTTTTGGTGGCGACTTTCACCTCCATCTCTTCAGTATTACTGCTTGATATCACCGTTAAGCAGTTCTCTCCCATTTGAGTGCTGCTTAGAGGCTGGGAGTTGAATCGAAGCACTCCAGTCAGCATCCCAGAGATGAACAGAGCTGATTTATGATGAGAACCCACAAGAGCATCAGGCGTTCACTGAACCGGACGCCCGAACCCTAAGCCTGCATACTCCGGTTCTGTTCTTCCCGGACACTTTCGACGCGGTTGTCGGATTTTCTGGTGGCGTTCAGGTGAATCTGATTCCTCAGGCTTGGTTCAGGATGAAGCTGCACTGGAACCTCAGAGGCTGCTTTGAAATATTTATCCAGGGTTTAACACGGCCAGAAATAGAAGAGAGGAGGAGGAACTGGGAGAGGGAGAGCAGAAATAAAACCAACCGAATGCTGGAAATAGAAAGCGAGATGAAACACCTCATGATGCAGTTTTTATCTGTCTGCATCACACCGCTGGTCAATAAGAAGGAAAAACGCACCTTATGTTCATCTAAACATCTAAACTCTTTTGTCTCCTGAATATAGAAATGTTTAGTGAGTTTATTTCAGAGTGAAGAGGATGTTTCTCCCAGTTCCTCCACGACCAGACGACTGATTCCAGTTTAAGACAAGTCGTTAAATTTCCCAGTATTTCGCTGATAAATGCTCTAAGCAGCATGTTTACCTTTTGTTGATAAGAAGACAGTTTATTGCATCAGCTGTTTGCTATGTGGCCAGGCAGCCATTTTTTTTGCATTCTTTGCTGATGGCTTTTGGTTTGACTTTGGAGGTGCTGGGATGGATGGAGGAGGCGATGGAGGTCGATCTGTGGCAGAAGGAGGCGTGGTTTCCTGATGACCTAACAGCTTCAGGTCTTTGTTCCACCTGCAGATCCGGTCTTCTGTCAGATACAGATGCTCAATACGCGTGTAAAAGATGTCAGATTAGCGTTTATTTTGTTTTGTACGAAAAATAGACTTTAAACTACCTCAATGAGCATCTATCCCTCTAAAAGTCATGTATAAAATGCTTAAGATCACCACACGCTGCAAAAAACACCAAAAGGTAAAAGGGATAAAAAGGGCTAAAGGGATACATGCCCGTTCTGGTAGTTTAAAGTGTATTTATCATATAAAACTAAAGGGATAAACTAAAGCGTTAAAAGGGTTTTGAGTATGGGTATGCTGGTCTGATGGGGTATACTGGTCTGATGGGTATGCTGGTCTGATGGAACACCAGCTCTGCTGGGCTTCCCTGCTGCTAGCTCGGTTAGCCCATCGTCACATTCCTGTTGATCAACTGCTCCACTTTCTTCACTCTGTGGTTTGTGGCGAAACGAAACATGTTTGTCGATGCGAACAAATTGCATCCTGTCTCTTATACCGCTTTCCCACTGGCTAAAAAATCAGTTTAAAGGAAAAGTCCGCCCAACAAGGAATAATTAATGGGTCAGTATTTATACCTAAAACTAATATGTTCCCTGTGATTTAATGAATTTAGTGCAAAAAATAAAAACCATCATTTTCATCACAATCACGGAGTCTGGGAGCGGCCATTTTTGCCCAAACATAGTAGCCCTCCCTCCTGCCATCTTCCAGCAGTGACGCCACGGGTAAGTGTAAGCCTTAGCTGCCATTCTCCCCAAGGCTCAAGCTAAATCAATGGGAACTATTAGACACATCTCTGTAATCAACAACAATTATTGAAGATTTCCAGAGGACTTCACCATTGAAATTACCTCAGAGCTATAGTGAAACTGACAATGCCCACGTGCATGGCAGCTGGATGCTGGAATACATCGGTTAAAAGTGAAAAAAGAGTTATTCCACTCTTTCTGATTCCTGATCCTCCACGGACGGTTGGTCGCTGGATCGCCAACTTGAAGAGGGAGGATTTGCCATCTAACTTCTGGCCAGAGAAAAACCCGTAATATGTAGCCAATGGCCATTTGGAAGAAGAATGTTTTCAAGATGACTTGGATAATAGCGCCAGACAAACAAACGCCAGATACAGCACTGGGACTTGATCAACAGCCGATACCGCGACCGCGACAATGTCACTAACCAGTAGGTGGCAGTAGTAGTTTTGACAAACATGGATGCCTCCAGTAAAGCATCATTTCAGATTTAAAACTGTTGTTGTGAAGTTTGAATTCTGAATATAACCAAACTTTTTCCTTAAAACCCGAACACTGACACTCACACTGATGCGTTGCCCGCCACCCAGGTCAAAACGACTTGGCAAGACCACAAGTATAATCGCTTCGCTCTTACATGGGCACGCTGTGGAAATGACAGAGTTGACTCTTCAGCAATCCTCACACTAAGCATGCAACAGTGGAGAGAAAACTCCCTTTGAACAGGAAGGAAACCTCCAGCAGAACCAGGTTTCAGTGTGAGCGGCCATCTGATGATTCCAGGCTAATTGGGGTTCAAGTGGAGACAGAAGCAGACATAAAGAAAAGAAGTATAGATACAAAAAGGCAAATCAGTCAACTCAGCTCCACAGGTGGCCCCGGCCCAGGAAACACACACAGGTAGACGAGGCTCCGAAATAGCTCCCGCCAAGCCGAGGTGATGAAGATAATATCCAGTTAGTCACAGTCAGAGAAACAGACTACACTGGAAAACAGGCTGATATCTAACATCCTGGTGCAGGATCAGGAGCTTTGATCCACCTAAAGGTCACCATTTAAATATCTGTCTAAACAAATGCAAATTTGATCTATTTTTGAAAAAAAGACCTGATTCTACATAGAAAAATAATCTGTAATAACTGCCATAATGTTGACTAGAAATCTAGTCCAGATCTGTAACAACCCATGTACATCTATGCTGCAAGCTTCTACTTATGGTAGGTCTAGAAGTCTGAGACAGAGCAGGTGAACAAGCAAACATGGACCTTTGATAGTAAAGCTGCAGGAAGAGGCTGCATCATGGTCGGTACAGCATTATTTCCCCTCAGCCTCTCCTACGCTACTAGAAACAACAACATAGATGTGATCTCACATAGAGAGTTTCTGATCTCAGTCATCAGTGGAGATGAAATGTTTTGGGCTGACTGGTGGAGAAGGACAGGAGCGAGACCAAAAGAAGCAACATTTAAACATAGATGGCTGGGAATAAACAGAAGAATCTATTTTCAGATGTGCTGAGTTGTTATTTAAAGCTACAGAGACGTTCAGGTTCAAAGAGCTCAGTTCTCATCAGAGACACATCTTAGCATCAACACGTCACACTGCTGGTCTAAACAGCCTCAGCTGATGGTCCAATAACAGCAGGAAGCTCCTTATTGGACCCCTGGTGGTCTCTGAACCATCACTTCATGATACCAGACGGTCCAGCAGGCTGACCCGCCCTCAGCAGGACCGCTGTTCTGTCAGACCAGCAGACTCCATCAGACCAGAGCATGATGTCAGATTTGTGTTTATCCCTATAGTTTTGTGTGAAAAATAGACATACAAGCATGCTATTAGCGTTTATCCCTTTAGTCATGAACACAAAAACACCGAATGTCAGATCGCCATACACCCTAAAAACATCAAAAGAATGTGAATTAAATGTTTTATGCACATGACTGAAGCTGGGATATACTGAGTAATTTTAAAGTCTATTTTCATACAAAACTAAAGAGATAAACTAAAGGGATTACCAGCTAAAGTGGGATAAACTAAAAGGGACATAAACTAAAAGGGACAGCGAGAGCTTAAGAGATAAACTAAAGGGATAAACTAAAGAGATAAACTAGGGGATAAACTAAAGGGATAAACTAAAGGGATAAACTAAAGGGATAAACTAAAGGGATAAACTAAAGAGATAAACTAAATTTAGTAAACTAGATAAACTAAAAAGGGATAAACTAAAAGGATAAAAGATAAACTAAAAGGGAGGACAAGCTAAAAGGGATAAACTAAATAGATAAAACCTAAAGGGATAAACTAAAAGAGATAAACTAAAAGGGATAAACTAAAAAGGGATAAACTAAATAAACTAAGAGGGATAAACTAAAGGGATAAACTAAAAGGGATAAACTTCAAGGGATAAACTAAAGAGATAAACGCTAAAAGAGGAGAAGGATAAACTAAAGGAGATAAAAGCTAAAAGAGGATAAAGCTAAAAGGGATAAACTAAAAGGGATAAACTAAAGGGATAAACTAAAGAGATAAACTAAATAGATAAACTAAAGGGATAAACTAAAGGAGGATAAACTAAAAGGGATAAACTAAAGAGATAAACTAAAAGGATAAAACTAAAAGGACTAACAGGTATTGACAATGGGTTTGCTGATCTGACAGAACCACGGGTTATTTTAAAGGCTCTGGGTTGATCTCTGAATCACTGAGGTTATAATGGATCATCAGAGCGGCTCAATCAAGTTTTTGCTTCTTTTGGACGGCAGCTCAGATAAACACGCTCCTGTTGATGTTTATTAGCTGTTGGGAGGGAGCGGCTGGAACAACGACGGGGAACCGACCGTGTAAACATGAGGAAACCTGTGGAGAGCAAACACGCTCTGATCTCAGCAGGTCTGCAGCATAAACAGGATCCATGGAGAACAGAGCTTTAAAGGAGCTGGCAGGTTTCGAACAGCCAAAGCTTGTGTGTTTAACGCTGTTCAAACAGAACCAGGGGGCTGGATGCGCGCTGATAAGGGGGGGGGGAGGTCAGCATGAGGATACACCCCAGTGAGGGAGGGACTGAACTGCTGAAACTAGCCCCTCCTGGCTGATCTCTAGGATGATGGCGGCGGTGGTTGTGTCATGGTACGGGCTACAGAGGATACAGGGTCAGCTTCTCCAGGGGCATCACTGAGAGGATGGAAAGCCTCGTTCCAGAGGAGGGCACAGCTGGACCAGCAGGTCCTGATGGGTTTAAATAGACAAACCATCTTACAGGAGGAAAGAAGGACGCCTTTGTGTCTCTGTGTCTCCACTGTCCGTTCACCTCAATGAGCCTCAGACGGATCTGAGCCGCGGAGCAGCAGGAACCTCCAGTTCTGCTCGCTTCTCTACAGACGAATCCATAAATCATGTAAAAGAACATTTGGTGAGACAGTTTGTCCAACTGAGTGTCAGAGACTGCAGAGCTACTGAAATATTAACCAGCGGAGACCCAGTTCAGCCCTAAACTCCCTGCATCCTTCATGCAACCCGACGTCTGCAGCTGTGGCCTCTGCAGGCTCCGCCCTCCTCTAACCACCGTGTGAAGATACCTGCCGATTCAATGCGATTTCAGTCAGAAATTATCTGCTTTCTAGAAACATCCTCTCTGTCTTCTGTGAAGCAGCAGATTTATTTCATTTATAAATTCTGATCCATCACATTTATTCACTGACATCTGGACAGAGCAGCTCTTCTTCTAGGAATCTGGACCAATTTAGTCGTCCTCCAAACTTCTGATTTTGATCAGATTCCATTAAAATCTAAGTCTGCCCCACCCAGTCAACCTGATTAAGACTCTATAAAATTTTTTTAGTTTAATTCACTAAGTTAACATTTAAAATATTTTTGAAATATATGTATTTTTTTTAGGTGTGAAAGATATATATTTAATCTTTAATGACTAGTAAAGCATCATCCCATTTTTTTCTCATATTGGTGACATATTTCCGCCTCAGGGCGTAAAGATTTCTGTCCATTGACTCTGGTGAACAGTTGTCCATCCGCAGCAGCTCCTCTGCAAATCAACGGTATAGGAGAGCTCAGGGCGCAGCTGCTGGTGCACCCTAAGGTGACAGGAAGTGTATTTGCTCACCATCGCCCGCCACAGCGGAGGCGTTTAGCAGGTGATTGACAGGTCGAGTCGTGGGAGTTGGAGACGCATCAGAGAGAGAGAGAGAAATGGTGCAAGAAATTTCTTTTTCCAGGACCTGGTTTAGCTCCAAGGCTAGGCTAACTGCGTCTTGGCGAGGCTGCTAACTGCGTGCAGCCGAAGGCTAACTGCGTCTTGTGGCGAGGCTAACTGCCTGCAGGCGAGGCTAACTGCGTGCAGCGAGGCTAACTGCGTGCAGCGAGGCTAACCTGCGTCGCGGCGAGGCTAACTGCGTGCGGCGAGAGGCTAACTGCGCGCGGCGAGGCTAACAGCGCCAGCGTGGCGGCGAGGCTGCGCACTGCGTCTGGCGGAGGCTTACTGCGTGCTGGCGGAGGCTTACTGCGTGCTGGCGAGGCTTGCGTGCGTGGCGAGGCCTAACTGCGTCTTGGAGGCTAACTGCGTCTTGAGGCCCGAGGCTAACTGCGTCGCAGGCGAGGCTAACGTCTGGCGAGGAGCTAACTGCGCTTGCGAGGCTATCTGTCATGCTGGCGGAAGGCTTACTGTGTGCAGGGAGGCTTACTGTGTGCAGGGAGGCTAACTGCCTGCTTGGCGAAACTAACTGCCTGCTTGGCGAGGCTAACTGCCTGCGGCGAGGCTAACTACACAGCGAGACTAACTGCAGCGCAGAAGACTAACTGCGTGCAGCGAAGGCTAACTGCGTGCAGCGAGGCTAACTGCGTGCAGCGAGGCTAACTGCGTCTTGGCGAGGCTATCTGTGTGCGGCGAGGCTTACTGTGTGCAGGGAGGCTTACTGTGTGCAGGGAGGCTAACTGCCTCTTGGCGAGGCTAACTGCCTGCCTCTTGGCCGAGGCTAACTGCACACACAGCGAGACTAACTGCATGCAGCGAGGCTAACTGCGTGCAGCGAACTGCGTAGCGAGCTAACTGCGTGCAGCGAGGCTAACTGCGTGCAGCGAGGCTACACTGCGTGCAGCGAGGCTAACTGCGTGCAGCGAAGATAACCTGCGTGCAGCGAGGCTAACTGCGTGCAGCGAAGATAACTGCGTGCAGCGAGGCTAACTGCGTGCAGCGAGGCTAGCAACTGCGTGCAGCGAGGCCCCAAACTGCGTGCAGCGAGGCTAACTGGGCGGGTAGCGAGGCTAATGCGTGCAGCGAGGCTGGACTTGCGTGCAGCGAGGCTAACTGCGTGGCCCAGCGAGGCTAACTGCGTGAGGTGAGGCTAACTGCGTCTTGGCGAGAGGCTTACTGTGTGCGTGAGGCTTACTGTGTGCAGGGAGGCTAACTGCCTGCGGCGAGGCTAACTGCCTGCTTGGCCGAGGCTAACTGCACACAGCGAGACTAACTGCACGCTAGCGAGGCTAACTGGCGTGCAGCGAGGCTAACTGCGTGCAGCGAAGATAACTGCGTGCAGCGAGGCTAACTGCGTGCAGCCAGGCTAACTGCGTGCCCAGCGAGGCTAAGAGCTTTTATCCTGCTTTATCCTGCCTCCTTTTTCAAAGGTTAGGATCAGATCCAGCGTGGATAAAGACAGCTAGGACGGATTTAAAGCATTTTATAGAAAAGGAAAAGAAGAATGAACAATCTGGGAGTTCACGTGGAAAACATTAGAATATAGTAGCTTTTTCTAGATGTTTGTTATTTGCATAGTTGCTGTAAATAAACACATTCTCAGAAAATAAATAGTTTTTATATATTAGAAAAAGTATAAAGCCGACTAATAGCTCCTCCATGATTAAACTGGTGCATTTTTTTTAGGTCTGTGACGCCAAATTGGATGAATGAAAAACCAATAAAAACCCAGATTTACCTTTACAGCATCGGAATTGCAAGATCTATGTACAGAAAGTAAACCTGGACATGAAATTAGGTTTTAGTTTTTATAAAGTGTTTTTACAATGTTTTTATTGTTGGCATTCATATAAATATCCTGATGTGAGAACTTAGTGTACGTTTGATTGCTTTTTGGTAAAAAAAAAAAGTCTGTTTTGAATTTCTAGCCCCTTATGGAGAAAACTCCACCGGCTGTCGCTGCTGAGAACATAGAACCGCTTCCTGCTGATGAAGCTACCTGTTCCAGTGACACCGTTTGGTCCAGCGGACCAGAATCAGCAGCTGAACCGAGCTGAAACCTGATGACCGACACAGGCGGGAGGGTTTGGCTACTTTTGCTGAAGTGAAACTATTTCGGACATTCCTGGGAGCTGATAAACCCTGAAGAGGAGGAGGAAGAAATGGGAGGAGACAGATAGGTTCCTCTGCAGCTGGAAATCAACTGGTTCCTAGAAACAATCGGGTCCAACTGGATCAGAACTCTGTAACCGGTTCTGTCTTCGAGCTCCAGCCCTTCAGGGTCCATTAGAACCATCTGTCGGTGAATCAAGCTTCCTAAAACCTTCTGATTCCTGCTCTTCATCCCAGAGTTCTGGTAAAGAACTAGAACCACTCTAACCCAGGTTCAGATTCTGGTTCTGGTTGTGTTCCACCTCACAGACTTAAGCTGTTTGGTCACCAGGACCTAAGGTCTTCAGCAGGGTGGTGGCAGCATCATGCTGTGTTAAAGATGGGCGACCAGTCAGCAGACAGATGGGACCCAGTTAAACGTTCCAACTGGAGACGGACTGAGGCAGCTTTTAAAGGCTGACACCGTCATTAGTTCAACTTTGAGTGATTTCCTTCCTCCTTTTACAGGATTAAAAGACCAAATGCTGATAGAATTAGACAAATAGAAACAGTTATCGACAAATCCGTCTAAATATTAATATAGATGTGATTCTAAAGCTGCTGAACCTGATGGGAAATCTGCAAACACGTACCGGCTGATGCAGATATGGATTAATCTAATCCTTTAACAAACCTGCAAACATTCATACGGAGGGTTCAGCATAAAATCAACATTAAATGGGTTTTAGAAGGTCTAGAAGCACTAGATCTATATCCAGTCATTCAGCATAGATCCTGCTGCACGGCTCTACATCTTATTTTGGTGTTTGACCAATTAGATGAACCCTTGGATGATAGATTACCTGCTGGAAATTAGATAGGGAAAAAAAGATTAAAAGCTAATTGAAAAGTTAAAAAGTTAATAAGCCTAGTTAAATATATTTAGGTTTATAAACTCAGAGTGTTTTTCATTAATTTCTTCTAGAAGCATTCAATTATTTTTCTTAATATATTCAGGAAGTTGTTTCGTTTCTTCTTATTACATCGACATTAACTTTTGGCATCAAAATATCCTTATTTTTTAATGTTCCAAAGATAATAAGCTCTCTGCCTGGATTCCAGTAACACTATTAGCTGGAAATGTTGATTTTCAAAGTATTTCACTGATGCTTAATAACAGAAAACTCTCAGAACTTCTTTAGAGAGAATCGATTCTGTACGGAAGCCCAGAGCGGTCAATACTTTTTCTCATTATCTAAAAATAACGAAGCCGTTTTCTTGTGATAACGAGATGATTTTATGTGTTAAAACTAATTACCTGCTTCAATACCACAACAGTGGGAGAGGATTTAGAAGCCTTCAAAATTGGGCAGAAATCAAAAAATATCCCACTGCTGCGAGGATAACCAGCGCTTTAGGCATGGCAGCGTATGTGTAAAGGTCTGGTTATCCTCCTGCAGCAGCGTGTCGCAGATATGTTTGATTTCTGCCCAATATGGAAGCGTGGTCTGCGCTGTGTTATTCCGCGCCACAACACCAGAGGGCCAATCAGGAACTAGCCTAGATTAGGGTTGTCAAAGTATGATACTGAAGCGTTGTATCGGTCACAACACTCATTTCAAAAGAATATCGATACAGCCATCTAAAGTGCAGAATAATGGAAAATGCACTTCCAGGGTTTACTGTGTGATTGAATAATTCTGTGCATTTTTCAGTTTTAGACTTTCTGTAACGGGTGCAGCTGCTGAGAATGATTTTTGTTTAACTGGTTTGGCTAGTGTCATTGTTATGTCTGCAAAACATAGACAAGGAAAGAACACTTCATTTTAATTTACTTTTTTATCAAGTTTGCTTAATATTGTGCCCAGCAAACAACCTAAAATATTATTCTTATTGTTTTTTATTTATTTCTTGTATTTTTAGTAATGAAAATATTTCTGTTGAATTTTAGAGTCTTTGGTTTTATCCTTGTGGTATAGAAAGAAAATGGTATCGAGTATCGAATATTTTACTTAGTATGTCGAGAGTTGAAAAGTTTAGTATCATTGACAACCCTAGTCTAGAAATACGGCCTAGATGGAAGTGAGGGGCAAAGTTTGTGCGTGCTTGCGAGGAGGGACATGAGGCCCAAGCGGGGGATCCAGGTGGAAAAAGGGTCCCAGCGTTCTCAGCGCTCCCTCGCTCTTCTAGCTGCTCCATCTTCACCAGTCGTTTTCCAATATGGCGGTCAGACAAACAGAACAAGCTGGTAAGGAACCAAACAGGAAATTACGCATAGTGTTTCTGAGCATAAACCAGAAGCTTAAGTCTGTAAATAATCTTATGTTCAACTTTTATGGAAACGAGACGTTGTTGGTTTGATGATTTGCTTCCACTTCTGATTCCTAAGCAGTCAGATATGCCTCCAGGTGTTTCACTGTAACAGCTGCATTAACCCCTAAAATGAGTCCAGATTAAGGATGTTCATCAAAAAACAGATTTGTTTCTACTGTATTCCATTTAATCCAATCCACCGCCTGACAATAAGTGAAAAGAAAGAGGAAACTAAAAAATTGATTATTTGCGAACACGCGGTACGGCAACTGGACAACTACGACCCCGCAGGCATGGATGGACTGGGAATCCTGGGCTGCTGGCCGGCCTGATCATTACTCTGACAGGTTAGTCACCTCGTTATCTAGATAACGGTATTCTAGAGATAACAAGATAGTTATCTCATTATATCAAAAAGGCAAAGGAAAAAATAAGGCCGCTCTCGGCTTCCATAAATTCTGTGTTTGTCGAATTTAATGCTAATTTAATAATATAAATAAAGAGTTTCTGGTTTATATACCAACAATTTAAATAATAATTAGTAAAGATAATCCCGTTGGGAGAATCACTGGGAAATTCTTGTAGAATTACGTCTGCAGGTGAACTAATTAAACTACACCGGAAATAAATCGAAATCTAGATAAGTCATTTTTTCTTAAAATAAATCACATTTGTTCTTGGGTTGAGGAAGTAAAAGAGACAGCAGACACTTTGCCAATGGACCAAGATCATTTACATTTAAAATAAAGAAAACATAATTTAATTTTCTTATTTCAAATGCATATTATCTAATTATCTTATTTTTAAGAGTATTAAAAATACTCATTCCATTGGCAAACTAGCTATCTAACTTACCTCCTCAAATTAAGGGTAAATACACTTAATCTAAAATTTTTTTACTTATCTCTAGATCGTTTTTCCAGTGTAAGGGTGCCTAAAGGGGGCGGAGCTAGAGGGCGGCCATGGACACCTCTTGGCCACCCTCTAGCTCCACCCCTGCTGTAAATCCTGATATTTTTCCGAAACCGCAGCTCTGTTTGCTTTATTTCTCTAAGCAGTGACGATGTTTACGAACGAACGCATCGATCTCCCAAAGACAGGAAGTGATGAAAGCAGATTAAATCCTGAAAACAAATAACTGGGTTTATTGAGACACTCACTCCCAACGGGGGAAACATCATTACTCTAAATCAGGATTATTATAGAAACAGAATGAATAGATCTGCCCTTTCATTGGGCCTATATCAGTTTGTGTCCATGACGATGATGATAATGATGATGATTCTACCTTCCTCTTTATTCTGAGATAATTCTGCCTGTTTCAGATTTCAGAATGACGACGCATGACCCGAACAGCGGTACCACAGAACCGAACCATTAAAGGATCACAGCCAGGCTCTCTGCTGGGGTTAAAGGTCAAACTCTCTGATGTCGTCGGTCCAGAACCGGCTCCAGAACCTTTCCGTCCCCCAGGGACAGAACCCGAAAGATCCCGGCGCCAAGCAGAGAAACTCTACGGCTGATCCGACCCAGAGCCTGAGGCTGGCTGGCTGAGGACAGGCGTCCCTCTGTCCACACAGAGACATTTGAGAGGACAGAACTTACGTCTGGAGTCTTTGATGGTTTTCAGGGCTGACTGGAGCCGGTCCAACATCATCCAAAGTCCAGAAGCAGGCAGCAAAGGAGAAGCGATCAGAAACCCAACTTCCTCCCTGTCCACCTGTCTCCGTCTCTCCGTCTGTCTCTGTGTCCCTCTGAGGACGGCTGTGCCTCCAGCAGCAGGCGAGTCGCTGTGAGTTTGAGCAGAGAGAGGAGCAGCAGGAGGGGGCGGAGCCACAGCTGGGGGGCGGGATGTGCCGTCCGCGGTGCGTTCAGGCGCTGTCTGTGAGTGTGGGTCCCCTTGCTGACGGGTTGGTTCCATCCTGCTGAGATGACTGTGGAGACGCTGCCTCCTGGTGGCGGCGCCGCCTCTTAACAAGGACTTTATGATAGGCGGTACCGGATTGAGCCGGTTTAATAATCAGAACCGGTCCTGAGCGGACTGAACCCTGAAGGCTCCATCAGTTTCGTTCTTTATTGATTCTTTCTGCTTTTTATCCTCCAGATTTTAGCTTTTTTTTTTTTTTTTAGAACTTCAAATCCAGCAGAACCGAACAGAATCCTCCTCTGGGAGCCCAGAACCAATGTTCTACCGATACGGAACCGCAGAGCAGAACTGCTCAGAAAGCTGATTCATGCTTTTAATATTGAGCTTCGGATCATTTCCGGGTCAATCAGAACCATCAGAACTTCTCTGTCTGTGAAGACGAACAGATTTCTCACTCACCTCCGCTCACTTCCTGAGACGCGATGACGAATCCAAAGCCTTCCCCCGGCCGCCTCCTCAGCTCCACCTCCACCATCTTGGCTCCTGCTCGGCCATCTTTGGCCCTGGCTCCTGAAGCTCCGCCCCCAGGGGCCGGCCCCGCGCTGTCCTCCACACCCTGCAGGTCGCGGGGCTCCAGGGTCAGGGTCACCGGAACCGAATCCAGGAAGCTGGTGCTCTGGATGAGGGCGGAGGCCGAGGGGCCGTTTGGAGTCTGAGCAGGAGGGGCCCCTGGAAGACAAAGAGCAGGCCCCCCATTGGAGCAGGAGGACATCTGATGAACCCAGCAGGTTCTGCTTCTTACGCTGCAGCTTCATTTTGGAACCATAAACTGATTTACCTTTGTGGACCCCTGACGGTAGCAGCTGGCTCTCCTGTGGACCCTCAGGGGCCAAGCCGGCCTGGCTGAGGGGGGGGACGCCCCCCAGAGAGGCACCTGTGGACGGGGAAGGCAGCTCAGTGGAGGACTGAGTGGTCAGGATGTGGGGGGAGGACAGCGGCTTGTAGAGGTTTGGCGTGACGAGGGGGGAGGAGACGGGACCTGGGGGAGGACAGAGACAGAGGGACCGTTCTGACATTCTGATACCGGGTACAGGAACCAAGCTTACTGGTTCCACTGCTGGTTTAACTGGTTATTACAGGGACAGAACCCTGGGAAGGCCTGCTTACCTCCTCTGTGGACCAGCAGGACCACCTCTCCTTGTTTGGTGTGTTCCTGCAGGACTCTCTGGACCTGGAAAACAACGCATGCCTGGTTACTGGACCTGTCTGCAAACATGGACGTCCATGGAACATCTTCCACGTCTGCAAACATGGACGTCCATGGAACATCTTCCACGTCTGCAAACATGGGCGTCCATGGAACATCTTCCACGTCTGCAAACATATTACGGGTTTTTTCTCTAGGCAAGTTGCGATGGCAAATCCTCCCTCTTCAAGTTGGCGATCAACGACCAACCCCGTCCGTGGGGAGGATCAGGAATCCAGAAGGTGGAATAACTCTTTTTTTTTTCACTTTTTACCCGATGTATTCCAGCATCCAGCTGCCATGCACGTGGGCATTGTCAGTTTCACTATAGCTCTGGTGAATTTCAATGGTGAAGTCCTCACAAAATCTTCAAATAATTGTTGTTGATTGCAGAATGTATTACTAAGTAAGTTCCCATTGATTTAGCTTGGAAAGCGGGGAGAATGGCGCTAGGCTAACACTTTGTGGCGTCACTGCTGGAAAGATGGCAGAGGGAGGGGCTACTATATTTCAGAGATGGTAAAAAAGTACTCACTTTCCCATGCGCAGGTAAAAGTACAACGAATACTTTGTGTTAAAATCACTCCTCTGGTAAAAGTGGAAGTACTGATTAAACTTCTTTACTCAAGTAAAAAGTAACAAAGTACAGTAGCTTGTAAATATTACTTAAAGTATAAAAGTAAAAGTAAAAACCACTTTTTTCATGCGGTTGCCTACCATTTTAAATGGATGTCTGCCAATAGGACTAGATCTCCGTTGTGTTCATTTTTCAATCATCTACGTGCGTCCATGCTACTATGCTACTACGCGCCACCGCCACCAAGCTGCAATGATTTTGCATGCCAATGAATACCGCCGAATCTGTCCATTCATCTTGTAGTGGTGCGTCAAATGCAACGTAGATTCCCATCCAATTAGATTGAATTTGGTATTGATGGCGTGAAAAATAATAACGGTAACTCCATTGAAATGATTCAAAACTAAAAAGTAATGAGACAATTTTTTAAAATGTAAGGAGTAGAAAGTACAGATATTTGTGTAAAAATGTAAGGAGTAGAAGTAAAAAGTCGCCATAAAATAAGTAGTAAAGTAAAGTAAAAATATCAGAAAAATCTACTTGAGTACAGTAGCGAAGTATTTTGTATACGTTACTTCCCATCTCTGCTAGATTTGGGCTAAATGGCAGCTCCCAGACTCAGTGATCTTTTTTTTTTTTTTTTACTAATTAACGCTAAATTCGTTAAATCAAGCGCGAAGTTATTAGTTTGGAGGTATAAATAACGATCGTTGATTATTCCTTGCTGATCGGACTTTTGGTTTTATTTGCATTTACTGCTATAGAGTGCTGCCAGTAGATGGCGCCATTTATTTATTATGTCCGCTCATTGCATCGGTGCTGGATTTCTATTATGGATGTAAACACCATGAGGACGGACAGCTGGTGGTTATGACCTTATTTTTATCAGGATCAAAGGGTTTTTTCGTAGAGGCGCATAAAGTAACGCTGACCGTTCATCCCACCTGGCTGCGGCTCCTCAGATCTTCTGCACTTTAGAACGTTTTATCGCGTTTTATGAAGGAAATCCAGGATCTGCGTTTGAACCACGTCACACCTGAACTGAACCGCCGTTCTCGCTCACCTGAGTGAAGCTGAGGCTCTGCACATCGGCTCCGTTGATCTTTACAATCAGATCTCCAGCCTGCAGCGAGGGACACTGCCTCCGATCCCACACCCGCTTCACCACCGCCTGCTGCCCGCCCTGTCCTCCCGCCGTCACGCTGAACCCCAGCCCGCCGCTCTCACTGTGTCTGAGCGCCACAGGAACCAGCTCTCCTCCATGTGCTGAACCCGGTGACCCTGCACCAAGAGGTAGAACCAGACCTCCGCCTCCTCTGGAGGACGAGGAGGTCAGCCCGTGGTTTGCTGGACACCCGTTAAAGCCACACGGCGGAACGTCTCTAGATGGCATCACGGCGTGCGAAGTCTGAGGCATCTGCTGGCATGGCGCAGGAGCAGAGGGAGCAGCGGAGGAGGAGGAGGGGTTATCGCTGCCGGTGGAGGTGAAGTTCTGGACGCGACCCACGTCCAGCTGAGAGAGGGTCAGTTTGGACAACATGTGGGACGAGGAGGAGATGTTAGGGAGCGTGGACGTGGACAGGTCGCTCTCTGAAGACTTGGAGCTCTGATGAAGGAGGAGCGAGGAAGAGGAGAGGGTGGGGAGGGTGCTGCTGTTGTAGCGAATCAACGAAGACCTGGGAGACACAGAGAGCGAGAAGAAAACACCAAACTGGTCATATATTTAAATCATCTAAACAATTAAAAAGAGAGGTCACCTCTTTAACTTCCCTTCTCTGGTTTCCAGTTAGTCCCTGAAACCCCGTCTACTTTTAAGGCTAGGCTTAAAACTTTCCTTTTTGATAAAGCTTCTAGTTAGAGTGGCTCAGGTTATCCTGAGTCTATCTCTACCTAGATATGCTGCTATAGAAACTGAGCTGCTGAGAGGGACATAAAGAAAAAGGGACCCCTTTTTTCATCATTCTGCTTCATTCTATCTCCTATCTCCTCCTATCCTGCAGAATCTGTTAGTTCAATCTCTAACGTTCTGCTCTCTCTGCTTTTCTCATAGTAGCTTCATCTGGTCTGTTTCCTGTTTGGCTGTGACTCCATCCTGGAGAGAAATATCAGCTGTGCTGCTGCCATCAACACCTTTGTTTCTAGATGTTTTTTTCCCCAGTGTTTAGTCCTGTTTCTTTCCTAGACATAGCTATGGGCCCAGCTTTTACTGTGACTAACTGGATCTTTTCTCTTTCATCTTTTGACATGAAAACCGGCTCAGAGCTTGTTTGTTTAACGGTTTCTTTCCAAGACAGAGCCGCCTGTTGAGCTAGTTTACTGTTAGCTTTTCTAACATAGAAAGTATTTATAAATCAGAGCTTATAGGTTCCTTTTCTATGTCTTCTTCTGTCTCCTTGAACCCCGGTCACTGAGCCTGGTTTTGGTTCTGCTGGAGGTTTTTTTTCCATTAAAGTAAGTTTTCCTCTCCACTGTCGCTGCATGCTTTGTGTGAGAGATTGCTTAAGAGTTAATGAGTTGATGCAATCAGCTGGTTTCCCTTAGAAAGAAAATCCTTTAATCTGACAGGGTGATCTGCTTGAATTGCCTCTAATCTCTGATATGAAACCAGACCGTTGATGAAGGCATAAACAGGAGGCAGAGGGTTTTAAAAAGATTCAAAGGATAACGTACATGTTCGTGTTTTTGGTACAGATCAGTTCCACGGATCATATTCATTTTAATACTCTGGTCACACATGAATTAACGATTATCTCCACCTAGTGGTCTGGAGCTCTTAAGTGGTGCCAGTTTGTAGTGATGGTGAGATGAAGCCTCATGTTGAACTGTTTGGCCAAATTCCCCACAGTTCATGAAGCTTCATGTGAACATGTCACCGCCTACTGGTGGAGCGCAGAACTACAGCTAGTAATATAATCTGTGATTTTTTTTTTGCAATGGTTTGTCTTTTTGAAATTGTTATTAAGTTTTTCTGCCATTTTAGTGAAATAAGCTCAAGCAGACAGTGAAAGTGCCACAGTTTTTGGTTTTAATCACTTTGAAAGTTATATGTTCAACCAATTTTTGAGCTAAACCAACCAATTTAACTTTGCCAGTGTTTTTACCCAATCTTTGTACTACGGCGAACCAATACAAATTAGTCACATTGGCCAAAATACTTAATTGATATCCCAGTTTTCAGTCTCTTTCAGTCCAGTTTTCAAATGTCTAGACCTGGTTAGCTGACACTATATGGCCAAAGTCAAAATTTGTATTTAGGGACATCAATCCTATCTGATGACTTAATGTACATTATTTAGCACTTCAACCTTATGCTCTCCCCATCTGCTGGTTCTTCTTCAAAATTTTCTAGCTGCCACAACAATTTAAAATGACTCCGTAGGCTCACTAACCATTACACACAATGTATGCCGGAAGAAATTTAACCTAAAACCTCAGGATGGAAATCACTTTCTGGCAAATAATTGTTTTGAAAACAATACTATTTAACAGTTACAACTTTGACGATCCCCGGCAGATTTAATCATTGTTTGAATCTGACCAAAATAGTTTTAATCCATACTAAATTGTTGTTTTCAACAACTATTCTTAGAACCCTCCAAACTTAATGCCTGAATATCTGCAAACTGTATCCTTTGACTGAATAATGAGGCTTTCAAATGCCTGCAATACTTCATTACTGTTTCTAAGTACACTTCGGCGGTCATCTATTATTTACGGTAGCAAGGCTTATTTTTTCTTCCCTCCCTCTGAATCCTGCCTCGACCGTTCTTCAGGGAATCCCCCCCACCTTCTCATTCATCTCAGAACATTTTAAAACAATGAGATTGGCCGCCATTACTAGTAACTAGTTGGGAGTCCGGTCTGCAACTGCAGAGGTCATGACGATGTGGGGACAGAGGTCGTTTGTCATTGTTCAGGGCCGTAAAGTGCATCCCTGCGAGATATCTGCAGTGTAAGACTGAACAATTCTAAGGAGATTATGTTCAAATCTGGGTATCGGTTCTGACCTGGCGTGCTGAGGTTGGCGTCAGCGTGAAAGGCGAGTTCTAGTCTCTTGTTTTTCTGAGGCTGCAATAAACAGTGATTCAGTAGAAATGTTTGCTTCTTTTCTTTTAGAAACTGTGTTCGCTCAGTTTTCACAGGTGAAAGAAAATAATATTTCCCATCTGTCCTTCAGTGAAAAGATTTAAATTTAGTTCCATCTATGATGCATTCAGGATGTCACATAGCTATTCAGGCCGATTCTATGCTGCATCAGGTATGATGTCTCTATGGTGCATTCAGGTACCGATGTCTCTATGAAGGCGGGTATGTCTCTCTATGCATTCAGGTACCCGATGTCTCTATGCTATGGGTACGATTCTCTAGGGCGTTCAGGTACCGATAGTCTATGCTGCATTCAGGTACCGTCTCTATCTTTGCATTCAGGTACCCACTATGGTGCATTCAGGTACCCATGTCTCTATGGTGCATTCAGGTACCGATGTCTCTATGGTGCATTCAGGTACCGATGTCTCTATGCTGCATTCAGGTACCGATATCTCTATGCTGCATTCAGGTACCAATGTCTCTATGGTGCATTCAGGTACCGATGTCTCAATGCTGCATTCAGGTACCGATGTCTCTATGGTGCATTCAGATACCGATGTCTCTATGGTGCATTCAGGTACCGATGTCTCTATGGTGCAGTCAGGTACCAATGTCTCTATGTTGCATTCAGGTACCGATGTCTCTATGCTGCATTCAGGTACCGATGTCTCTATGCTGCATTCAGGTACCGATGTCTCTATAGTGCATTCAGGTACCAATGTCTCTATGGTGCATTCAGGTACCGATGTCTCTATGCTGCATTCAGGTACCGATGTCTCAATGGTGCATTCAGGTACCGATGTCTCAATGCTGCATTCAGGTACCAATGTCTCTATGCTGCATTCAGGTACCGATGTCTCTATGGTGCATTCAGGTACCGATGTCTCTATGCTGCATTCAGGTACCAATGTCTCTATGGTGCATTCAGGTACCGAAGTCTCTATGGTGCATTCAGGTACCGATGTCTCTATGGTGCATTCAGGTATCGATGTCTCTATGCTGCATTCAGGTACCGATGTCTCTATGGTGCATTCAGATACCGATGTCTCTATGGTGCATTCAGGTATCAATGTCTCTATGTTGCATTCAGGTACCAATGTCTCTATGTTGCATTCAGGTACCGATGTCTCTATGGTGCATTCAGGTATCAATGTCTCTATGCTGCATTCAGGTACCAATGTCTCTATGGTGCATTCAGATACTGATGTCTCTATGGTGCATTCAGGTACCGATGTCTCTATGGTGCATTTCAGGTACCGATGTCTCTATGGTGCATTCGGGTACCGATGTCTCTATGGTGCATTCGGGTACCAATGTCTCTATGTTGCATTCAGGTACCGATGTCTCTATGCTGCATTCAGGTACCGATGTCTCTATGGTGCATTCAGGTACCAATGTCTCTATGGTGCATTCAGGTACCGATGTCTCTATGCTGCATTCAGGTACCAATATCTCTATGCTGCATTCAGGTACCGATGTCTCTATGCTGCATTCAGGTACGATGTCTCTATGGTGCATTCAGGTACGATGTCTCAATGGTGCATTCAGGTACGATGTCTCTGCTGCATTCAGGTACCGATGTCTCTATGGTGCATTCGGGTACCGATGTCTCTATGGTGCATTCAGGTACCGATGTCTCTATGCTGCATTCAGGTACCAATGTCTCTATGGTGCATTCAGGTACCGATGTCTCTATGGTGCATTCAGGTACCGATGTCTCTATGGTGCATTCAGGTACCGATGTCTCTATGCTGCATTCAGGTACCGATGTCTCTATGGTGCATTCAGGTACCAATGTCTCTATGTTGCATTCAGGTACCGATGTCTCTATGGTGCATTCAGGTACCGATGTCTCTATGGTGCATTCAGGTACCGATGTCATGGTGCATTCAGGTCCGATGTCTCTATGGTGCATTCAGGTACCGATGTCTCTATGGTGCATTCAGGTACCGATGTCTCTATGGTGCATTCAGGTACCGATGTCTCTATGGTGCATTCAGGTACCGATGTCTCTATGGTGCATTCAGGTACCGATGTCTCTATGGTGCATTCAGGTACCAATGTCTCTATGGTGCATTCAGGTACCAATGTCTCTATGCTGCATTCAGGTACCAATGTCTCTATGGTGCATTCAGGTACCGATGTCTCTATGGTGCATTCAGGTACGGATGTCTCTATGGTGCATTCAGGTACCGATGTCTCTCTATGCTGCATTCAGGTACCGATGTCTCTATGGTGCATTCAGGTACCGATGTCTCAATGGTGCATTCAGGTACCGATGTCTCTGCTGCATTCAGGTACCGATGTCTCTATGGTGCATTCAGGTACCAATGTCTCTATGTTGCATTCAGGTACCGATGTCTCTATGCTGCATTCAGGTACCGATGTCTCTATGGTGCATTCAGGTACCGATGTCTCTATGGTGCATTCAGGTACCGATGTCTCTATGGTGCATTCAGGTACCAATGTCTCTATGTTGCATTCAGGTATTTGCATTCAGGTACCGATGTCTCTATGGTGCAGGTGATGTCTCTATGTTGCATTCAGGTACCCGTGTCTCTATGGTAATGGTGCATGGGGTATCAATGTCTCTATGGTGCATTCGGAGTACCAATGTCTCTATGGTGCATTCAGGTACGATGTCTCTATGGTGCATTCAGGTGCCGATGTCTCTATGGTGCATTCAGGTGATGTCTCTATGGTGCATTCAGGTACGAGGTACAATGTCTATAGTGCATTCAGGTACCAATGTCTCTATGGTGCATTCGGGTACCAAAATGTCTCTATAATTGCCTTCATCAACATAAAACTCTGAAGGATTAAGGGTTTCTTGTTTTCTTTAGGAAACCACAGACTGATTTTTGTGAAATAATTTGAGGGCCCTACACTCCAGGTTCATGTTTGGGGCATCCATCGAGGTTGTAAAGCATGGGTATCCTCTCCTCCAAAAACCACATCCGCGCTCTGACCCATTGGCACCCGACTTCAGCATCTCCACCACCTCCTTGTGAGAGCGACCCAGCACACAGGTGTCATTGATGTAAACCAGGATGTCCGCTGCGGGAACCAAAGACGGACAATCAGTTTGGTGATAAATCAAAGCGCTGAGTCAATGTCCTGGTTCTGGGTGGAGCTTCTTTAAAGGAGGAAAGAAAATTCTCAACTCTACACCAAATGCTGGATTATATTTTGGGGAGCAGTTAATTGTATGCTTATTTATTTTTGGAGCATTTATTTATTTCTGTATTTATTTTTAATTATGGCAGGATTGGTCCTCCATAGACAGGCTGGTTCTAGTCCAGATAAAGACCTTCGAGGTTCTATCTGTCCAGGATGTGTGGGGTCTGTAGAGACGATAGGCACAGAAGCTCGGCACCGATGATATCTGTTAAAAGTTAAGGGATGTAATTCTTTTATTTTTATTTGCTGTTCACAAAAACATGTGTTCCCTTGTTTTTAATACATTGTGGGGCCCATTTTCAGGTAAAATGACACGTTGTGGGGACCAGCTGCTCCTTGTTGGGCCCAATGCCTGGAACCCACAAGGGGAATTGCTGTTTTTTGGGTCAGGGTCACGTTTATATAATTTCATAAATGTTGCATCCACATAAGTAGACACAGCAAAAATGAAGACTCTGTAGTACACATGCTGGGTCCTTTGGTGGCGCTGTGACACCGCCACAGAATCACACCAAACCAGTGGGCATGAGATTTTAAACAGGGAAACATGGCGGTAAAGAGGCGCATGCGGAGCATCCTGAAAGGTTGACTTATTCTGGATAAACCTTATCTGGTCTCCGGGTTAATGAGGCCTTAATCACAGACCTTTAGTTAACTTGATTAAAATGCAGTGGCGGGCGGTGCATATGGCGCCTGGGCCGTGTACGGACGACCACTCCTGGGAAGGCTGACAGCTGCTGCAGACTGGTGGAGACCAACAGCTGCTACCGTTGCTGATGGCGTTCTGGCCCGATGTCACATCAACAGGTACTCAGCAACTCACTCTGTCTCCATACCTGTATTGAGAGTCGGAGGACCTCCAGGTGTGACACTGTACACCTGCAGGAACTCCTGAGGTCGACTTCCTCCGACGATGTTGAATCCAAAACCTCGAGGTCCCTTGGAGAGGCGGGTGTGGATGGAGTAACCCCTCAGCTGGCTCGGCTGGTCCGAGAACTCCGGAACTGTCAGGAAACACAAAAAGTTCTGATCTGCAGGAACTGAGAAGGTAGTTAGTGGGGCAGTGCTGCCCCCTGCTGGCTGCTGTAGGAACAGCAGGAGGTCCATGTTAAAAATTACGTTCTGTGCAGGATGGCGTCTCTTTGCTCTGCGTTCGAGGATCCGCCCAACTGGTTGTCTTTGAGATGTGACTGAAAAACAGAAAAATAATCTCCATCATCATCATCTTCATCTTTCTTTCACACTGTTCACCATAAGATCTACTGAGTCGTTAACCTTCTAGGGATGAGGAAAGGAAAAAGAACATTTGGTGGAACGGTGATCTGTCAGATCCTTCCAGCATACCCATAATCAATACCTTCAGTTTATCTCTTTGGTTTATCACTTTATTTCATTGTTTTATTTTTGTACATTATTAAAGGGATACACGCCCGTTGAGAGTAGTTTAAAGTCTATCTTTTGTACAAAACTATTAGCCTGGTGAGACCATCCTGATCCTCATGAGCTTAAAAGGGTTTCAAGGTTTCGCAGATCAGTCTGGAAGACTCTCCGTTGAAAAGAAAATTTAGAGCCGTTCACCAAGCGAGCGATCAATCATGTGATTAGCTTTGAAAGCGAGGGTTGAGGTGTGGCCTTAGCGAGAAGCTAGCGACAGTTCAGTCTAAAAAGAACATGGCGGCTTCAGCCCGATGAAACTAGCGTTGGCGTGGCTATCGAGCAAGTTTTATACAGAATTACAGAAGTATTTCTTCACTGAAAGAAGGAAGCAAAACACTGCTCTGGAGACTTTTCTCAGAGGAAAAGATGTTTTTTGCTCTTCTCCCGACTGGGTTTCAGCAAAAGGAGTTTGATCTATCAATTGGCTCCTCTTAAAATGCAAATTAAGCTTTTTTTTGTGCGTCATAATAGCCGTTGATCTGATTGGTTTATTTGGCCCGTCTATCACCCCAGCATAGGCCAATCAGCTAACCAGTATTTTCACCTCTTCCCAAAATTACTTCTACGAAAGGTTTTCAGATGGATATGTGGAGCAAATCCATCTGGCCAGTCTAAAGAACTATATCGATAAACGGAAATCTGATTTGTTGCGCATGCATATTGACTATCGGTATGCTGGTCCTGACAGAACAGCGGCTCTCTGAGGTGCTGCTGCTCTGAATGGTGCACCGTTACTGAGATCAGGGGTGTGGAATCCACTGGGTTTTACATTTCAGCACCAGCTTGTTTTTAACGTTTCTTCATACTAAAGGAGGTGCTGAGGAGCGCCCCCATGTGGCAGAAATTGTCACCTAAAGCCACAGAAAGCAGAGTGTGGAATCTTGAATGGTTTCCAGGATTTCTATCAGTTTGGAGGTGGAGGTCAGGGGTCTCATACATCATCATCTCCAACATCCTCACTATTCTCACCATCAACCAGCACAGAAACAGATTTCACCGCATTTTTTAACAAACTTTGATAACCTATCAGGAGGCTTCAAGCTAAATAAGGTTTCCTTCTAGGCATGAGGAAAGGAAGAACATCTTGGTCGGAACGGTGATAGCTGCTGTCAGGATTTTAATCACATATTGAAAGACAGTCCATAATATTACAATAATCCATAATCAAATTTTATAATTACCTTTACAGCATGTTTTTTGTATCTTAAAAACTATTTAAGTAAAACTTATCCTTTTTATTTCATTGTTTTATTTTTGTACATATAATTATTATTATTATTCAGGGTCATGATCTGTGATTTATAAAAGACAGTAAAATTATTGTGTTTTTAAATTACCTTTCATGTTGAGGACTATGTAGGGAATTAAAGTTTGTGTCTAAATAAATATTTTGTTCTTTTTGTACAAAATAACTATAAGTTCCCTTCTGGGATATTGAGGTCAGGTCAATTGGTAGAGGGGGTGTTAATCATTCAGCTGCTTTGGTATTAATGAAATGAACAACAGGTGAACTAGAGGGGCAACAACGAGGCGACCATCAAACAGAGAGCGTTTTACAGGTGGAGGCCACTTTTTATTCCCTCTGCACTTTTTTCTGACTCTTCTTCACCATTTAGCAGTCACTGTCACTACTGTTAGACTACCTGGACCCTACAGAGGTTGCAAAGTCCACCTCCTCAGGATGGAAATCAATATGTGCCATTGCCGAGGTTTGCTATGTCTCCCCAAAACAATCTCAGGAGCATGGAGGGAGGGTTCAGGAGACAGGCAGTTACCCAATGGACAGCGTAGAAGGTCTAGGCTTTGAGGCCCAGGGTTGTGATGCCCTGTGGGGGCGCCATCCGAAGGAGCGGGTGTGCAAAATAATGCATAGCAGCCCGACAGTTCTAATTTTGTGATCTAAATTCTTGAACATGGATTCTTGAATAAAAATGAACAAATAAAATACATGAATGGTTGAAACATCACGTGGAATACAGCTTCCAGTCCAGCAGATGTAAGCTGCGGATGTGTTGACGCCAGCTGCTTTGTGTCACAAGCATTTCCAGCCGTGGGATACTGGGGCGAGTCATATGGCTCAAACATGGGAGGACACTATGAAAATTCGCCCCGCGACTCCATCACATTTCAAGTCCGATGCTTGGATGCATTTTTGGCTTTAACAACAAAGAAGGTAAAATGAAATTGATATGATTCAGTAAATACAGCTATGTATGAATTCAGTTGCTTTCAGTTATGTATCAATTGAAGACACGATCCCAAATCATACCCAGCCAGTCAGCCACTGGTAAAGGCTGGATCTTTTTCTTACAGTGTTCGGTGTGAAAATATCACAATGCATCGCAATATTTCAAGTATAATGATGCATCGTGATAGAATCGTGACTTCTTTGCCGATACCCACCCCTAAGGAGCATGCCCCGACGTTGTCAGGCATGCATAAACCCATGTGGGAGCCATACCAATGACTGAATACCATTTTGAGTTGCTGCAATGAAATTTCACCAAATGGACTAACCTGCTGCATAATTTTTTCACTGTAATTTTTGGGATGTCTTTGAATGCAGCCCTCTGTAGGTTGATCATTTTCATTTCCATCATATGATGCAGCATCCTTTGTTCCTAACACATCACCCAGTCCATACCAGGATAAATAAACAGCAGGATATTTTGCCCCGTTGAGATCTGATGTGTTTTCAAAGTGTTCCTTTTATTTTTTTTGAGCAGCGTACATATATATATCATCATCATCATCAGTGTAGAGTAGAAGCTAACATGTTTGCTCCCACTGATTTAGCCACATCACTCAGCTTCAGGTGTTAAACAACATTTTTATCCTTTGATTTAGTCAAACTCAAACAGATTCTGATGTTGTTGATTATTCATGAACTTCTTACTTGATGTAGTATGGCTCTCCTGAGTCACTGTAGGCTAGCTCCCAGTTATCAGGAAGTGGACCCCCCCCTCTTCCTCTTCCCAATCCTCTGCCTCCTGCTCCGTTCTCCATTCCCTCCCGACTGCTGGCCGTCGAGTCCCACGATTGGCTGAGCGGCAGCGCCGTGGGCGGGGCTGGCCCTGCAGAAACGGCCTGGTTAGGATTTAACCTCACCTGTGCAGGTGTAGGACACGGAGCGGGTTTTCTACCTGACGGCCCGCTCTCCTCCTCGCTGTTTTCTCCTTCCTCCGCTGCCTTCTCCAGGTTACTCAGAGACTTGCTCCTCGTCCTGAAGTTCCTCAGCAGGTTGCGATGTTCTTGGTATGTGATTGGCGGACTCTCTGGTCCGATATGTACGGGACGGGGTGTTCCGTAATAGTTCCCTATGATAAAGACGAGGTGAAAGGTGACGTCATACTCAGTGGTTTGATTAGATTTAGATGGTGCTTTGGTTGCTTCCCTCAGATGTTTGAGACTAAAATGGGAAAGCTGTGAGTCATAGATTGGTGTCTACATGGTAAACACTTTTGGCTTCTATAGTTTGGGGAATTACCGGACGTCCTGAGCCAAAGAGGTTTCCAACCATTTACTGGGAGCATCGGTGGCTTCCAAGACAAGTCCGCTCAGCAAGGAATTATCAACGGATCATTATTTATACCTGAAACTAATACGTTCACGGTGATTTAATGAATTCAGTAAAAAAAAAAACAATTTTCGCCGTAATCATCGAGTCTAGGGCGGCCATTTTACTTCCCAAATATAGTAGCCCCTCCCTCCTGCCATCTTCCAGCAGTGGCGTCACGCGATTAGCGGTAAGCCTAGCGCCATTCTCCCGCTTTCCAAGCTAAATCAAGTAGGAACTACTAGACACATCTGCAATCAACAACAATTGTGAAGATTTCCAGAGGACTTCACCGGTGAAATTCACCAGAAACTATAATTAGAAACTGACAATGCCCGCGTGCATGGCAGCTGGATGCTGGAATACATGGGGTAAAAGTGAAAAAAGGGTTATTCCACCTTTCTGATTCCTGATCCTCCCGCGGGGCCGGGTTGGTCGTTGGATGCGCCAACTTGAAAGAGGGAGGATTTGCCATGAACTTCTGGCCAGAGAAAAAACCCGTAATATGTAGCCAACATTTGGAAGAAGAATGTTTTCAAGATGACTTGGATAATAAGGCGCGTTGTGACAAACACCAGATACAGCACTGGGACTTGATCAACAGCCGATACCGCAACCGTGACAATGTCACTAACCAGTAGGTGGCAGTAGTGTTCTTTGACAAACATGGATGCCTCAGTAAAGCACATTCACATGAAAATTACTCTGAATTAAAACACTGATCATTTATTGAACAGGATGGGATCATTTCAGATTTAAAGAACTTTCAGAAGTTTGGATTCTGGATATGAGCGACTTTTCCTTTCATTATAAATATTAGCAGGTGATGCATGGACATTCATCAGGATTTTGTTTTCCCTTTATGTTTGTGCCAATCACAACATTCCCAAACCTGCAGTCTGATTTAACAGAACACTAAGCTTGTTTAAAACTTTAAGCTTAAGGGTTTCTTGTGGAGTACCGCCGGAATAAAGGCTTTAAATTGATAAAATTATCAGACAGCATTAGATTAAGGTCTGCCGCTATGCAGATGATATTCAGATATATTTGTCCGTAAATCCAGAAGAAGTTAACCCTTTAGATTAGTAGCTCATTTTAGTTATTTGGCTTTATTTTGTTTGGCCTCCCTTTGGTTACAAGTAATTGAAACGGTAGGCTGGTTTCGTAGTTTCCACTACTAGTTCCAACAAGTTGGTCCCAAATACTGTAGGTATGTGTCCTCCATAGATGTCCAGATCATTCCTTTTTAAATGTTCTTCTGTTATAGATCAAATGGGTGCAGTGTTATTAGGGTTGTTTATTAACTGGATCTGTGATTTTATTGCTCGTGAGTCGGACCCGTTTAGTTTAGATGAACTGTGATCTCAAGCATTTTCAGCCCACCTCCCAAACCTCGGTCCTTCCTGAAAGTTTTCCTGTTTCATTGTGGTTGTTCTCCTGTATTCAGAATGAAATGAATGCAATGCTTACAGCGCCACCTAACAGCAGCATGAATGAAAGCAGCTCAGCTTTGTGTCATTTTGAAGGAAATGATTCTGCATCAGATTCCAGGCTCCTTGCGTGTAAATTATGTTTCTATTTCAGGTCTTGTAATCCCTTCCGATTAATAGGCAGCGGTGGTGGTTCTGAAGGGGGGGTTGTTGACAGGTTTGAGTCTGCAGGTTTGCAGGATTAAAAACTAAATCCTCTTATTCTGCAAGAGGCAGTAAAAAAAAGAAATGCAGCTGCAGCAACATGGCCGCTCTGCTCTGAAAGAAATCTTTCACATTTGCAGAGCCTATCGCTGACCTCTACTGGCAGAGAGAGGAACTAAGGCATCGCTGACCTCTACTGGCAGAGAGAGGAACTACGGCATCGCTGACCTCTACTGGCAGAGAGAGGAACTACTGAATCACAGACCTTTATGAGCAGAGAGAGGAACTACGGCAATGTCAACCTCTACTGGTTTCCTTTATTAAAGGGAAACGCCGTTTTTTTTACATTGGGCCCTTGATTTTACATTATTCCATCATGTTCTACTCACCCATATGAGTTTAGTATGCCGTTCTGAAGATATTCTGTTA
>JAGKQL010000065.1:7084956-7146944 GCA_018398635.1 Cyprinodon brontotheroides | reverse complement strand
AGTCACAGTCAGAGAAACAGGACTACACGCGACAGGCGTAAAACTCCAACATCCTAGAAACAAAGGTGTTGATGGCAGCAGCACAGGCTGATATTTCTCTCCAGGATGGAGTCACAGCCAAACAGGAACAGACCAGATGAAGCTACTATGAGGAAAAAGCAGAAAGAGAAAAGAAACGTTAGAGATTGAACTAACAGATTCTGCAGAGTGGGAGAATAGAGATAGAATGAAGTAGAATGATGAAAAGAGCTCCCTATGTCCTCCAGCAGTCTAAGCCTATAGCAGCATAACTGCAGAAAATATCTCAGGATAACATAGTTTGGATGAGATACAAGAAAGGTAGGGCCAAGGCCTAGCCTTAAAAGTAGCAAGGGTGTCTGCCTCACAGGACTAAACGCTGGTAGTTGGTTCACAGGAAGGGAGCCTGAGAACTGAATCTGCCTCCCATTCTACTTTTGAAATTCTAGGAACCACTAGTAAGCTTTAGTAATGTTCAGGTTGTTCTGATGTGTCCAAATTGCATCAAGAACAAATCCCTCTCACCATGATACCACCACTAGTGGAACTGTGGACAATTAATACCAGGATGGATCCAAGTTTTCAGACCGTTTTTACCATGTTCTGATCCGACCATGTGAACCCTTCAGCTATAGTCCAAACTCACCGGACCAGGAAATATTTGCCACAACAATCCCGCCCCCTTGGGTCCAGTTCTGGTGACTCTGTGTGTCTGTGGTCCCGGCTTCTTAGCTTACATTATTGGAACAGAGAGGAGTTCTGCAGCTCATCTGCCTTAAGGTTCCACCTGTTGTTCTATCTGTGGACCTCGGTCGGTACCAGCTGGTAAATTCTCATAATATAATTACTTAATTGTCATAATTTTATTACTTTATTCTCATAATGTTACGACTTAATTCCTGTAATGCTACGACTTTATTCTCATAATCAGCCAATCAATTCCCTGTGATTGGCTGATTCACTGTCATCAAACTTGTCTCATGAAATAATTGAATACAATAAATGGTAAATGGCCTGTACTTATATAGAGCTTTGATCAAGTCAGGAGACACACACACACTGATGGTGGCAAGCTACATTGTAGCCACAGCTGCGATAGAAATATTGAGTCAATCCTGAGGTTCATTAAACTGAACTCTGAGCTGCGATTGGTTCTTCCTCACCTCAAACAGTCCCAGGGTGCCGCTGGGCAGAGGAGCTCCTGTCTGGTGGTTCCTGGTTTCTGTGGTTCCAATCCAGGAGGGCTGAATCAGGATGACCACCTGGATGATAGCAAAGCACAGCGTGCAGACGGCCCAGAGGACGCCGACCGCCCGGGCGCTTCGAACGAACTCCGTCTGGTAGAGACGAGACAGGTCGGCCAGGCCTGGCGACACCGACATCCCTGACAGACGGAGACAGGAGGGTTAACAAAACTTTATAGCATTGCCAATAACAAAATGGAGGCAAGCCTGAGGAGGGAGAGGAGAGTCTATAATGTAATTCACTTTCACTGATGACTGTTACTATAGTAACAACTGTTAAAACATGGACGGCTGGAAGCCTTCTACACCAAACCAAGCTTCTGCCACCCTGGCGTCCTCTTCCACGACATCTTCGTGATTTCTCTTGCGGGTTCTGATTTCTACACGGAGGCTTTGTCATTGGTATATATTGATATATAAGGCTATTCTTGGTGCGCTTCCATCTTATTTATGTTCACTTCTTATGAAAAAAGTACTGGTCATGACTCTCTCCGAAAAGGCTGTTGTCTTGTCCCACAGTCATACTGAGCTGGGTAAAAAGGCCTTTGATTACTCTGCTCCCTTTACATGGAATTGGCTGCAAAATTAACATGTGAAACTTAGTAAATTGGTTCCTTTGAATACGTTTAAGTTGAGACTTAGATGTTTTGAGTTAGACTCCCTCACATGTCAATGATTTAACGGAAAAAAAATTGGCAAAGTGCATTTTTGGCTTTTATGTGTGTGTCTTTGTTGCATGTAATGATGTGATGTAATTTTGGCCTATCTTGGCCAGGTCTCCCTTGCAAAAGAGATTTTTAATCTCTGGGGACTAAATGAAATAAAGGATAAATAAATTACTATGCTATCCAAAACATTTGATTGACAGATGACCGAATGATTGGCTGACATTTAGGTGTTCAGGCTGATATAACTAACTGGCCTACAGACTTTACGGATCATTTGATTTCTTTCTTTTTATAGAAATGTTCTAACTTGTGGGACAATATAAAAATGAACTACATTTTACTATCCATGTTTAAGCAGAATGATTTGACATTTTAGATATGATTTCCCTACAACTTTAAGATTTGATCATATTTACTTAAAATATCATCTTACCTTGACTGGAGTATTGATTTGCGCTGCGACTGTTTATTTACAGAACATTGTAGTAAGTTTAATTCAGAAAGCTTCTGTCCAAGTTTCATTAATTTATTCTATAGTAATTATATTGTATATCCTGCACTTGCTGCTTTTACACTTCTGGTTAGACCTAAACGGCATTTCGTTGCCTTGTACCTGCACCTGTGTAATGACAAGTTGAATCTAATCTAATCTAATGTGACGACCCTTCCAGCTGGGGCACTGCTGCCATGGAGGATGGAGGCTCAGTAGGACCCTGGTGAAGGGCTCAGCAGACCTGCGGGCAACGTTCTCTGAACACACCGGCTTGTTTATGGCCTACCCCTGTCATCATTACCCCAGAACCATCTTTAGTCTGGCTCTAAATGTCAGAAGTTGTTGAAAAGACGACCCAGATTCCATGATCAGAACTAGGCCTCATTGGAAATGTTCCCCTGCCTCCTGATTGGCTCCTGAGATGCACACACTCAGCATCCAGCTGCAGATCTCAGGAACAGTGAACAATCTGAGTGAAGCAACACATCATCAGCCAGTTCACCATTCATCAGAGGACTGCAGCCAAACAGCACAGCAATCCTCACCGCAGGATCAAAGAGGGACAACAAAACAAACCATCAAAGGTTCTGCAGGAAACAGCCTGACAGAGCTGCAGCCAATCACATTCAGCCCTGAAGCATCGCATCAACATCCTGGGATTAACACGCACGACCCGAGGCGCATTCATGTTAAAACAGGCAGCACAAGAAGAAAAGGGCAGACCTGCAGCAGGAGGAGGGTGAGGAGGTCCGAATGGAGGAGGAGGATGTTTCCTGCAGGAGGAAGAGGAGGTCTGACTCTCTGCAGGAGGAGGATGAAGAGGTGGAGGGTTTCTGCAGGAGGAGGAGCTCCCCGGATAATGATGCTGTAGATGATGAGGAGGGTTTCTGTGGGAGGGTCACCATGGAAACAGGCTGTAGTTCGTCACCATGGCGACAGCAGCGAACCGCCTCTCTGGGAGGTTTTAATGCAGAAACCAAATATGTGACCAAGGAGCATTTTCTGACCCACAGCTGAACTTCTTAGAATCAGAGATTTATTTCTACGCTGGTTCTGAATCAGTAATTATCTCTGGCGGCACAGAGGCCCAAAGGTTCGCTGGTCAGAGAAGGTTCTGCCTGTATTATTAATAGAGTCTAACCTGAAGACAAACCTGATGCTACGTTCACACCTAAAGCAGCAGAAGCAGCAAAAACGCCATGAGGCGGGGCCCTTAGGGCGCTACCTTTTTTCTCTATGGATAGGAGCCACATTGGGGAGGGATTTTATAAGGGTTTACTTTTACCCACTTCTTTTCTGGACTTGTAATTTAATTGATTTTTGTTTTATTGACTATTGTTTGACAGCAGGGGGGGGGATTAACAATCAGGCAATACAGGCAGGCTACCTAGGGCTGGGGGCCCCATAAAAACTAATAATACATGTATGGTTAATACAACTATTCCTTATTTTTTATATGTTTTTGATAAAATCCTTTGGCTAAAATGCCATCAGAACGCTGATAATATTAAGTGTGTCTCAGCCCCCCCCTTCAGGTTCCACCATATTGGATCAGTCCATTTGCTGCACACATGTTCAAGAAAGGTCCAAACAGACAGCAGCAAACCATTTGAAAACAAACCATGCAAGAAGAGCAGTGTTGCCAACTTAGCGGCTTTTAATGCGTATATTTATACACTTTTCAGACCCCTCTAGCACTTTTGATTTCTAAAAGCTCCCAAGCGCCAAATCTAGAGACTTTTTCTGCTACAGGAACTTTGGAACAACATCTAAAAACAGCGAACTCTGCTCTCCAGAGCGAGTAGATTGGTAACCCGCCTCCTGCTCTCCTCTATCTTGTCTGCTGTCATGATTCATGCAGCTATTATTATTTCATCAAATGAAAAATGGAGAACAGATAAGCAGATCATGGCTTGTCTACAGTGAAAAGAAGGACTGGGTTATTTACTTTGGCCTTTTGGAAACACAGGAAGGAAGCAATCAGCTAGTGAGCTTAGTGCTTGGAAAAAATCTTTCATTCCTTTAGAGACAGCATGAAAAGTCAGCTGAGTACAAAACATAGAGGGAAAACAAGAAGAAAAGCCAGGAGAGGAGGAACTTTAGCCTTCAGCCAATCAGGAGAGGAGGAACTTTAGGATTCAGCGAATCAGGAGAGGAGGAACTTTAGGATTCAGCGGGTCAGGAGAGGAGGAACTTTAGCCACAGATGAAGGGCACCGAGCCCTACTGATGAACTAGTACTATTCTAGCGTGGTTTGGTTGTCTCTGGCACGGTCCAGTTCAGTTGTGTTCCATTTGAACTCAAGTTATCTCGGTTAACTTGGACCGCTATCACCACGGGTTCAAAAGGGTAGCGTAAACGAGTCCATGCAGAGAAATGTTTATTCTGTTGGTGCCCATTATCTGATGTTTGCAAATGGTCCTGGTGGATTTCGCTATGTCTTTCTGCATGGAGTTTGCATGTTCTCCCTGACCATGTGTGGGTTCTCCCTGGGTACTCCGGCTTCCTCCCACAGTCCAAAAGCATGACTGTTAGCTTAACTAGCTTCTCTAAATTGTCCTTAGGTGGAGTGTGTGTGAATGGTTGGTCCTGTTTGTCTCTGTGTTGCCCTGCGATGGACTGGTGACCTATCCAGGATGGACCCCGCCTCTCGCCCATTGACTGCTGGAGGTAGGCACCAGCACCCCTCGCGACCCCACTCGGGACGAGCGTGTCAGATAATGGATGGATTTAACTACGCCCTGTTCTAACAACACAGACCTGCTGTTCAATCTGTCACTGGACCTCAGATCATCCGAACCGTCCAAACCTCGACATTTTAGCTCTTCAGTCAGGATGGGTCCGCTCTCAGCTCTGGACGAGACGTGGAGATTGTCGGCTCGTCACACAAAGACAAACATCAACGGTGTCTCAAACTTCTTTTTATTTTCAATAAAACCATTAAATAAAAAAAATGTGATATTAACTTTCCAGCCTCAAACACTAAATATTGATGGATCAGTTCTGATCAGGTCCAAACGGACCAACAGGGTTCTAAAAGGGGTAAATGAGGCGTATTGCACAACTTTTTTTTACCAGCTGGTAAAGAACGAACCGTTTATAGCTGGGTTTCTTCTTTACAAAATAAAAGAACTTCAACATTCATGTTTTACTGAAAGAGCGCTGATCGAACAATCAGATGCCAGCAGGACTTTGGGTCACTGCTGCTGGTTCCACTTCCTCCACGACTCCGTTCATTACAGGACGTCTGAATATTTACACAAACAGGAAAGAGCTACATGAACTGGCTCCAAGCTGGATTTTCACAATAAAAGCTACTGATTAATTTTTAAGAAAATAAAAGTTAAACAGATTGGGTTTGTTCTGCTGGTTTCCATGGTAACCCCGTCATCAGCTGGGCGCAGAGGTCATCCTCAGCTCCACGGTGGAACCTCCTCTCCAAACTTGGCGAAGTGAGCAGCGTTTTTGGCCTCGAACAGAACCTGAACAGAACCAAACAGAACATCAGGGGCGGGACCAGGTGTTAACACAAGGCGGGTCTAGAAAATAACAGCAACAGTGTTAAAATATCATTTCTCACGGTTTGAACATGCTAAAACTAAAATGTTTTACTCTTTGATTCTTTCAAACTAATAGTTTAAATTTTTGATTTTTTTTCTAGACGCTTTAATTTTAAAGAAAACGCTTTAATCTTTGATTTCTATCTACAGAAAGTTTTAATCTTTGATCTTTCGCACCAGTCTGTTCTTCTCTACATGGACCGGCTGTCCAGCACCTTTCAGTGGAGGACCACTAACTCCTGGTCCAGATGTTCCCTCAGCAGCGTCCATCGCCATGGAGAGCTCCAGGACAGCAGCTCTGATTCCAAACCTCTAACTCAGGGGGAACCAATTAAAAACCAGCGGCGTTCGAATAAAGAAAATCATCAACCAGTAAAGGTCAGGAGACATTTTTAATTATAACCGTTACTTTAAACAGAATTGAATGCTGAAATAAAATGAGGTTTTTATGCATCCAAGTTTTAGATTAAATTTTTAAATAAAAAAAATAGAATATTTTTCCATTTTAAAATCTAAAGTGTTTTTTTAATTAGAGAACAACAATTGTTCAGTTTGGTATATAGAAAATTTCCTGATTCACATATTTTATAAAACACCTGAACTGCCCGTTTATTTTTCTTTCTTTTTTATGGCTTAAAAATGCAGTAGGAGATCTTTTCTCACACATGTTTTACCATGTGGCTTACAGATCTCCCCACAGCTGCTTAGCTAGCAGTTAATAGAAGGTCTGGAAAGTGAAACTAAAGTAAATGTTCCCCGCTACAGTGAGAAATCAATCAATAACCCCAACCAATCTACAAAACACGGTCCGTTGTACCGCGATTGGTTCCCGACAAACGTCAATCATGGTCGTATGTCTTGTCCCTCCCCCCTATGCGCGATACCCTGACACATGAGCGAATCGACCCGCCAATGCTAGCAGTGCAGGGCGCCATGGCTGGAAGCTAGCTGCTGTTATACTACGTTCACACCTAAAGCAGCAGGAGCAGCAAAAACGCGCATCCTGCTTCATTTTAGATGCTTGTAGAAGGCTTTAGTTCTGACGCAGCTGAAGCGTCTTTGCTGCTCTATGCCGCGCCGTTGGTAAAAAGTGGGTCTCATGTGCGTTGGCGGTAGTGGAGGAGGAGCTACTCTATCCTTTCTTTACCTGGAAAAATGGCAGCTATATTAGCTGTGATCAGCGGGTAAAAAGTCGTTTTAATCTGTGTTGAAGTGATTATATCAAAGATTATTTCTCTGTGGGAGCAGCTCAGGACCCCACATACAGGCGCCATGCTGTCACGCTGGGAATCCCATTCAACAGCAGGCTCTGGTCTGGTAAGCCTCCTTCGCGGTTTTGCCGCGTGGCTAGAAGAAGCTTTTTCGCGTCGTAATCCAAAACTGCAGGCAGCAGGATAATAAGCGAACACATTTGCTGGCAGATTCTACAAGCATTCTAAGTTAATTTGGCGTTAATAAAGCTTTTTCAGAGGAGTGATCATAGCTCTGCATCAGCAGTGCCATCTGTCTCCTCAAAAGCGGTGGGCGCCATTCCTGCACTGCGGTTTGGAGTAGCGTGGTCTAAAGGGAGAGACATGATTGTGTATGTTCAAAATATAGCTTGCTGGAACCGTTTTCCCTACGGCACCTTTAATGTTGGCAGTGGGCTTTTAGGCTGCCCCTGCAAGGTATTTAAACCTGGGTTTTTTAACTGGAGACTAAGCCATTCTCAAGCACATATCAAGGAGCTCATTTTGAGCCTGGATCCAGATTTATTGTTGATTCTGTTCATGGTGGAGAATCCTGCTTCACAGCAGCAGGTTGAGCCAAACATCCTCTAAATGTGCAGGGTCATCTTTTGAGCACGCCATTTCACTTTTCTTTCACCAGTTCACCGCAGTTCTTCCAGCAGTCCACACTTTCTCTGCTCTCTTTTTTTCTCATGGTCTTCTCCTTCTTTCCCATCGCCCGGCTTGCCACAGGTTTGCCTGCTGTGTCTAAAAGTAGCAGCAGCAACACAGACCCAGAACTGACAGCTCATTGGCTCATTAGGATCACGTGCAGCCTGGAGCCGGACGCTCCGCGGCTTTACCGTATTAACAGGAGAAGAGGCGCCAAGTGAAGTTAGACACTGTCGTCGGACATCATGTGGTAATTTATTAATGTTTTAAATCAAGTTGGGTCCGGATTAGCTAGAAAGGGGGGTCCGGATCGGGACCCTGGTCCGCTAATCCGTGACATCTGCTCTAACTGCAAGACCTGCAACCCAAACCGGTCTCACTGCGGGCCGAGCCTGACTAGAACCTTCTGCTTCCTCAATCATCATCGACGCCTCACCTGGTGGTGGACGTAGGACTCGCACAGGTAGCACCATACGGACAGATCCGAGAAGCTCAGGACCATCGGGTGTTCCAACGTGGCGCCATGTGTCACCATGTGCTCATTGACGTAGCGACCGCAGCACACCTGGAGAGCAGCAGACAAACAGCTGAGGTTATCCTCCACGGCGCCGCCGGCGGCAAGGGGACGGGAGGACCAGCTCACCTGGTAGCAGGTCAGGCAAATCCAGTTCTCGGCGTCGGAACCGCAGTCGCCGCACGGCTGGAAGACGTCTATGCCAGAATGTGGGAGAGGCTTGACAGCATCCAGGTGAGGACACCAGGGCAGGGGGTCCACCACGTACAGAGCGTCCTGAGGAGAGACAGAGGGACGGCTTCACCATCGCATTCCTTAAGCTCATTGCTGACAAGCCGCTTCGTTTTTACTGACTCCGCCCATTTCAGCGCTGCATGTCATCTCCAGAGACACCTGAGGCTTGGACCAACCACAGGCTCCCTCTTCCTCTGGCTCCGCCCCTGAGCCGTCCAAAGGCTCCTCCCCTCTTCCTGACTCCGCCCTTGCTTCAGGGTCGGTCCCTGCTTGGTCCGCCTTCGCTGCTGCCGTCACGCTCTGACAGAAAACAGGAAGTAGTCAGAGTTAAGGGTAGAGATCAGAGAGAACGGCGATGGGATGACTCACCTGAGGCTGCATGCTCTCTGCTGATTGGCTGTTCTCAGTCTTCATGTCACCTTCCACCTTCACTGCTGCCGCTTCTGGTGGGGTGGAGGAAGGCTTGTCCTGATTGGCAGAGGTTTTATGGATGTCCAGACTGGCCAATCCCTGCATGAGCTGCTCCAGACCGTGCTCCGTCTGATTGGATGAGACGAGTCATGTGGCTCTTTACTTGATTTAGCAGGAAATCACTTATTTTAACCAGATTGTTACCATAGAGACCGCTCCAACACAGGGTGGCTTTTCTGACTTCCTGCCTTGAGAGCTACGTTTCCCACGATGCTTTGGGGAGGGCACGGCTTCCTGCACAGACTCTGGAACTGAAAGGAGAACAATTACATCAATTAGACAGAAACCAAAGTTTTTACCAAGTCCCGATTCAGTCCAGGTCCCAAACCCACCCTGGATCCTCAAGGACCGCCAGTAGGGGAGGTGCTGTCGGATAACTTCCCTGATTGTTGCCACGGCGCAGTGATGAGGAGGGGGGAGGGGCGTCACCAGCGATGGAGGAGGGTCTCCTAGCAACACGCTGGTGCACATCGCCATGGAGTCAGAGATTGATGTCAGGTTATAACCTCCCTGAGGAGACAAAGACAGCCAATCAGGAGAGGAGGAACTTTAACCCTCAGCCAATCAGGAGAGGAGGAACTTTAACCCTCAGCCAATCAGGAGAGGAGGAACTTTAACCCTCAGCCAATCAGGAGAGGAGGAACTTTAACCCTCAGCCAATCAGGAGAGGAGGAACTTTAACCCTCATCCAATCAGGAGAGGAGGAACTTTAACCCTCAGCCAATCAGGAGAGGAGGAATTTTAACCCTCAGCCAATCAGGAGAGGAGGAATTTTAACCCTCAGCCAATCAGGAGAGGAGGAATTTTAACCCTCATCCAATCAGGAGAGGAGGAACTTTAACCCTCATCCAATCAGGAGGGGAGGAACTTTAACCCTCATCCAATCAGGAGGGGAGGAACTTTAACCCTCAGCCAACCAGGAGAGGAGGAACTTTAACCCTCATCCAATAAGGAGAGGAGGAGCATTCGCCCTGATCTAAACTCGCCTCCAGGATGACGAGGACTCGTCCCCCAGCCAGTGACATCATCATGTGTGTGAGGTGGGCGTATCCTTCTGGAGACACGTTATATCCTCCCAGAGGGTCTCCTCGAGCTGCGTCAAACCCAGCGGACACCAGAACCAGACCAGGGTTAAACTGCAGAGGAAGAAAACAACCAGTTAGTAGATGACTAAGCAGAAGACAGCCAATCAGAGGACTTCAAACTCTATTCAGGTAGATCTATGGTTTATTTCAGATGAACTGGTTCCTAATCCCCACAGTTCTGTGATGGTTCATAGCAGACCTACTTCAGTGGCGATCGGCATGACGACATGATGAAAGGCTGCTAGGTAGTCTGAGTCGCCCATTCGTCCTCCGCTCCACGCCACGTTCACATTGTAACCTGAACCCTTGGCCACGCCCACCCTATCAGGGGCAGCGTCTTCAGAGAACGGGAAGAACGTCCCATTGTCATAGCGATGGAGTGAGATGTAAAGAACGCTGCAGAAACAAACAGAGCCCACCATCAGATTCACGTCACCATGCCTCCCTCATTGCTCTCCTTCCTCACCTGTCGTCATCTTCAAACATGTGCTGAGTCCCGTTGCCGTGGTGAACGTCCCAGTCGAGGATCAGGATCCGCAGCTGAGGATCCTGGGAGTTTTTCTGAGCGTAGCGAGCAGTGAGTGCTGCCGTGTTGAAGAGGCAGAAACCGCAGGGAACATCTCTTTCGGCGTGGTGACCCGGAGGACGGACGATGGCCACGCAGTTCCTCACCTGCAGTACGACAGACAGCCAGCAGGTGGCAGACCAGGCCTGTTATATCCAACAACATCCTGAAGATAACATGATAACACAGCCATAAGATTAACATTAGCCTTTTAACTCCTTATAGACGAGACTGCTAGTTGGTTTCATCGGAAAATTAGCTTAGCCTAGCTTAAGAGTGCTGTAAACCTGGTGTTCTTATGCTTTAAACAACAGGCTGTTAGCCTACTGTTAGCCATCAGACATGTTTGTAATATTTAAATTTTCTGTTTACTAGCTTGTTAGCTATCCTTTGCCTTAGCGCAGATTGTTGCTACCTGGTAATTAGCTGTGGTCTGTTTTTAATCTAGAGTCTGCTTGTTCTAACTTCCAACCGTCCGCCCTAACCCCTCAGTCACTATTGAGCAGGGACTATATAGTGAACTCCATGGTGAACTCAGTTAACTGACCGTTAGGACAGATGATCACTACTTTTCACTCCCCATTGGTCACGTTATCCGACCGCCCCGTGCCTGTGCCATTTTGGTTCCTTCTTGCTGCCACAGCAAATCCCATGATGCTTTACGAGGAGAGCACTCGCAAAGCCTTCTGGGATATGTCTGCTCCTTTAGTGACTACGGATGATCACTACTTTTCTATTCCACTACTTTTTCATCCAATAGATCAGGGCTGGGCGACCTAAACTGTTCAAATATTACATACAAAAAAACAAAAACATCTGTCTGAAGCCGAGAAATTGTATAAGTCTTATATAAGTCTGATAAGGGCTCTAAGTGTATATTAGCCCACTATCAAAATGACTAAGTAGAACACTTATGAAAAAAAAAAAGTTCCAAAAATGGCGGCGCCTACAGGCAGCGGCTTATTACAGCAATATGCCGCCTACAACGCTACAAACTAATCATAGATCCTGTTAGGGTTAGGCCTGTTGCCAGGCTGTTTGCAGGCTGTTGCCAGTCTGTTTGCAGCCTGTTGCCAGTCTGTCTGCAGGCTGTTGCCAGTCTGTCTGCAGGCTGTTGCCAGTCTGTCTGCAGGCTGTTGCCAGTCTGTGTAAAGCCTGTTGCCAGTCTGTGTAAAGCCTGTTGTCAGTCTGTCTTCAGCCTGTTGCCAGTCTGTTTGCAGCTTGTTGCCAGTCTGTGTAAAGCCTGTTGCCAGTCTGTCTGCAGCCTGTTGCCATTCTGTCTGCAGCCTGTTGCCAGTCTGTCTGCAGCCTGTTGCCAGTCTGTCTGCAGCCTGTTGCCAGTCTGTCTGCAGGCTGTTGCCAGTCTGTCTGCAGCCTGTTGCCAGTCTGTTTGCAGCTTGTTGCCAGTCTGTGTAAAGCCTGTTGCCAGTCTGTCTGCAGCCTGTTGCCATTCTGTCTGCAGCCTGTTGCCAGTCTGTCTGCAGCCTGTTGCCAGTCTGTCTGCAGCCTGTTGCCAGTCTGTCTGCAGGCTGTTGCCAGTCTGTCTGCAGGCTGTTGCCAGTCTGTCTGCAGCTTGTTGCCAGTCTGTGTAAAGCCTGATGCCAGTCTGTCTGCAGCCTGTTGCCAGTCTGTCTGCAGCCTGTTGCCAGTCTGTTTGCAGCTTGTTGCCAGTCTGTGTAAAGCCTGTTGCCAGTCTGTCTGCAGCCTGTTGCCAGTCTGTCTGCAGCTTGTTGCCAGTCTTGTTGCCAGTCTGTCTGCAGCTTGTTGCCAGTCTGTCTGCAGGCTTGTTGCCAGTCTGTCTGCAGGCTGTTGCCAGTCTGTCTGCAGGCTGTTGCCAGTCTGTGTAAAGCCTGTTGCCAGTCTGTGTAAAGCCTGTTGCCAGTCTGTGTAAAGCCTGTTGCCAGTCTGTTTGCAGGCTGTTATCAGTCTGTTTGCAGCCTGTTATCATTTTTCTAGTCTGTTAGCACAGACTAAGCTTTTAGTAGTGTGTCACTACAGTCCAATTCTGGTGTTGCCAACATTGGTGCCTCTAGTGAAGCTCCGATGTTTTAGGGGCGGTGATCCGCTGGTTTAAGGTTGATCCGTTTTTAAACGGCAGACATGTTTTTCTCCGTCCTCCTACCTGGCCAGTCAGGATGCTGTCCACAGCATTGAAGCAGCTTCCAGCGGCCATCTGGGCGCACTGGAAGCTCTGGTTACAGAGGAAGATGGAGGTGAAGTTGTCTCCTAGCTTGTGAAGGTCTCGGGGCTTCATCTCCGTCGTCGCCTTCATCTGCCGGATGTGCTGCGAACTGAAACAGGCGCCGCGTTACACTGGGGGGCTGTTGGTCCGGAGACACACACCTGCCACCTTCTCACCTGTGACACATGGCCAGCTCCTCCTCTGTTGCAAGGCGTGCCTGTATCCGATGGCAACGATCAACCAATCCCAGCTGCTGGTGTCTAGAGAAGATCTTAAAGGTCCTCTGAGGCTGTTCGGGGTGATGTCTGCGGCAGGTCACATGTTGATTACGACACGCCAACATCAGGAGCCATGTTCTGTCAGCCAGCGGCGGACTCACCTGTCCCACAGGTTCACATGCTCCATCATCTTCTCATCGTAAACCAGCCCTGTCGTCTTGGTAAAAGACGTGTCCGCGGAGGCTGGCTTTGGGCCACTGTGATTGGCTGCGGTTCTGGCGCCACGCCCCTCGGTCACGGATCCAGCTAGAACCTGCAGCGAGGCCCAGTATGGGTACAGAGCGGAGACGGTCTGGGAGATGGAGTGCAGGGCGCTGGGACACAGAGGACAGGAGTCAACAGTCGACACAAACTGGGAGCTCTGGGTGCTGCTGGTGTTTGCTTTACCTGTCAGAGGGAGCAGTGGGCGGGTTCAGAGGAGGACAGGCTCCGCCCAGCAGAGCCCTGACACAGGCTGCTACCCCCTCTGCTGTAGCCTGCAGGTTATACCCCCCCTGCACAGAAACACGGCTTCAGCCTCGCGTGTTTGACATGTTTTCATTCACCGTCTGGATGATTTACCTCTAGAGCGAGAACGAGTCGCCCTTCCGCCAAACTCATCAACATGTGGGTCAGGATGTGGAAACACTGAGGACTCACACACATCTCCCCCTGAACACACACACACACACACACACACACACACAGTGAGTCTGAGACGGTCAGCCCGCAGGGCGGGGGCGGGGCCACCCCAGCTCTGTGTAGCTTTACCTTCGGGTCTCCGGCTGCAGCGTCGAATCCGGCTGAGACCAGAACCAGCTGAGGCTGAAACTGCAAACACAGACGGCGGGTTACTGCAGGATGACGCCAGACCGGCGCCTGCTCTGAAAGGGGGGGGGGTTACCTCAGAGGCGACGGGGAGCAGCACCTGCTGGAACGCAGCGATGTAATCAGCGTCACTCAGACCCGTCTGACAAACAAACACAAACAGGAAGGAGAATCAGAACCGGCAAACACAGGAACCATTGTTTTCTGTTCAGGACCAGGAGAGACACGCCCAGAAGGATCCAGCTCTGATGGAGACGAAGCTACGACTTTAAGTCGTAGGGAAATCTAGTCTTCTTTGTCCAAAATGTGAACATTCTGGTCCTCGGGGGACATTCTTTCCACCCCCATTCCAAAGGGGGGGACCCGTTATCGGTTTCTATTTGATAAAAACTGCTGGATAAAACCTGGAACTAAACGCTATTTCTGACATTTTAAAATGAAAAATCTTCCTGGATGGAAGAGAAACGTCTTCAAACTTGGAATCAAAGTCCAGTGGATTGATTTTTAACTTTTTCTGAGTTACAGGGAGGAGTTCTGCTTCTGGAGGAGGACTCACCTCGTTCCAAGGCAGGTTGATGTTCCTGCCTTCAGCTCGCCCGCTGCCCACGAAGCTGCAGTCCGACTCTGGCAGGTGAGGCCAGAAGGCCCCCCCCTCATAGCGGTGGAGGCTGAAGTACAGGACGCTGAAATACACACAGGAAAAACGTCCCAGGTCCAGAGTTAGTTGACCTTATTTTGAAATGTTTTACTGCAAGCTTCACTCCTTCCTGTCAATTTATGTGATTGTCAGAATGTTTAGTGGATATAAATGTAGTGGGCACTAAATTTCCCACAATGCACCTTGAAAAGTAGTGATCATCCATGGTCACTACACAAGCAGACATATCCCAGAATGCTTTGCAAGAGCTCTCCTTACAAAGCATCAGGGGATTTGTTTTGGGGGCAAGAAACAACAAAGATGGCGCAGACATCGTGAGGGAGGAACATGACAGGAGGTGAAATGCAGCTTCAGACGTTCTGGCTAAGTTCTCAGATAAAGAACGAATGAGCAGACCGCCTCATTCCTTACAGTTAGCCTCTGTAAACAGGAAATTTCAGACATTTCTAAAAATCCTAACTTTCCTTCCATGCCGCACGATTTCCAGTGATGATTCTGCTCAGCAGTGGGATGAACCTCAACGTCTGTCGTTGTTTCCTTCTTCTGGAAGCCCTGATTAGATTGTCGTTTGGCGTATCCACCTCCCAAAAGCCGACTCTGTCAAGTAAATTCACCAAAGACTGCCTTCTTCACCTGACTCTCTGCAAACTGCCTGAATGTTACGGGCGCGGCCATGTTGGTTTGCTTGTTTCCCTCTAGAGAGCAGCAGTACTGTAGATCGTCACTAGGAGGCGAGGAACCGTGCTAGAGTGGCGTGTAAAGACAGAGTGGATGGATGGATGAACTTTAAACTGAAAAATGTAAATTCCATTTTTTTTTTTTCTTTGAACGGCCCTCATCGTAACACAGAGCTGGTTTTATGACTGTTTTTTTTCTCTCTTGTGTTTTTCCTTTGTTTTCCGCTCAGCTGTTTCCTGCCAACCGGCTGGAAGAGCTCGTTAAGAGCTCGTTAATGCTCACCGCTCGTTAGCATCCCTGCGTCCGGCAGCAATCATTCAGTGACAGTTTTACTGTGAGCGGTGAGGGATGGATGATTGAGTAACAGAAACGGTGGTTAAACATTCAGCCTTTCCAGGGGGGGTGGGAGGGGCTGTTTACCTGGGATCCTCCTGGAACAGATACTGGATACCCTGACCATGATGGACGTCCCAGTCCACAATTAGAACCCTGTAGAATAAAAAACACATCCCACACATTACAACAAAGATAAACCTCATGAAGACATTTTGAGAATAAGAGCATCACTTGAAGAGTTTCAGAATAAGAGCATCACTTGAAGAGTTTCAGAATAAGAGCATGCGCAGCTTCAGCCGTTTTGTTTTTGTAAAGGTTTGGTATGGTTCTGTTTGGGTCGGTAAACTCTCTCCTAAAGTCCATTACATTCTCAAATCATCCAGCAGGAGGCGCTGCTGCTAAGTGTGAGTGCAGGCCTACCTGCTGACAGAGTGGCGTCTCTGGGCGTATCGGGCTGCGATCGCCACGCTGTTGAACACACAGAACCCGTTGGGCTGGTCGGCCTGAGCGTGGTGACCTGGAGGTCTGACAGCAGGAGGAGAAGAAGAAGAGACGTCAGGTCTGTGTTCTGGGTCAGGAGACGGGAACAGGTGCTGCTAGCCTTACCTGATGACAGCGAATCCATTCCTGAGTTCAGAGGTCAGAACCCGGTCCACCAGCTGCAGGACCGACCCAACCGCTGTCGCGCACACCTGGAACGACTCCTGAAACAAAGACACACCTTCTGATCCTTTAGGAGCTCCGTCAGTCTGCAGGTCAAACAGCAGCCATGTTTCTGATAGTTACCATGGTGACAGAGACAGGCAACATATAGTTACCACGGTGACAGGGAAGGGTGAAATATGGTCGCCACAGTAACTGAGACAATTAAGGTTACCACGGTGACAGGGATAGGCAAAATATGGTTACCACGGTGACAGTGCTGGCAAAAAAGGTTTCCATGGTGACAGGGAAGGGTGAAATATGGTTACCATGGTGACAGAGAGGGGTGAAATATGGTCACCACAGTAACTGAGACAATGAAGGTTACCATGGTGACAAACAGCTAAAGCTGAGGTTGTGATGGTGACCTGGACTCACTTTGATGGTAAAAAACGTTTCTGTGTGTTTTGGTATCAGAGCGAGGTCCTTTTTCTGGTCCTCTCTTCCTTCTTGCCAGCAGGTTTTAGTGTGAAATGATTTTAGGTTCAGGTTTGGGGATATTTTCAGGGTCAGGGCTTGGCAAAGGGTTAAAAATGACTCTAAATGAATGAATCTAAAGACACGGTCCTCACTAGGTATAGAAAGATGAGGATGTGTGTGTTCCTACCGGATGGAGGTAGACTGAGTCGTATCTTTCAGACAGACTCTGCAGCTCAGCCTGGGTCATCTTCTGAGTCTCCTTCATGGCGTCTACGTAGGGTTTCCTGCCGTCACCCAAAGATCATCAGCATCATGTAAACGCAAACAGGAAGTCAAACTACCTGCGCTCTGATTGGAGGACTCACGTGTGAGCTAGCAGCAGCTCGTCCTCTGTAGCTTCTCTGGGCTGAAACAAGCAGACAGTGAGGTTAATGGTTCTGGTTCAGCAGATGTTCGGGTCCCTCAGATCCAGACTGACCTCCACGCTGACGCAGACATCCAGCAGCTCCTGCCTCTGCAGCTCCGACATGATGGACGTCACTCTGCTGGGACTCTCTACATGGCTGGAAAATAACAACCAATCAGAGAATCGCTGGGATGATCAGAGCCATAAATCCCTGATTGAAACGAAGAGGAGCTGAGCAGAACGTCTGCAGCTGAAGCTACCTCAGATCCCACAGGTTCTGATGATGCGTGAAGATCTGTGAGTAAACCAGACCGGTCCCGCTGGCTGCAGACCTGCTGGACAGATCCTGGAATCACACAGAGATCAGCTCCCAGCATGAAGACCCCCCCCCACCACCAGGCGTTCACATCAACTCCACGCAGTCTCACCAGCGTCTTCAGCCTGCCGCTCAGCTCCTCCTCTCTGCTCCTCTCCATCCTTCCTCTCCTCTTCGCCTCCTGCAGGCTGTTTCCTCCTCTCTGCTTCTCGGCGTCAGCCTGAGGAGCCGCAGGTAAACACAGCTGAGCTCCAGCCTCACCTGCAGCGGACTGAGCAGCAGCTGCAGCTCGTTAGCTGTGGTGGATCATTAACTGGGAGGTTCTCTGCGTTCAGATTAATCTCTGACCCCGGGTCAAACTTTAAACTCACACCTGTTTAACACGCCGTGAGGACGACCTCATGTGACCTCTCTGTGTGGCGTTTACATGTCTACAGACACACCCTGCTCAAAGTCCACCAGAACCAGGACTACAGAACCTGTTCTAACCAGATCCAAAACCAGAGGTCTGACTTCTGAGAAAACAGTAAAACTAGTGATGAGTTAAGATGAGCCGAGGCTTCGAGGGTGTGTGTCGTAATAATTCAGGGGAGGGGCCAAAAGCGGTCATGATGTCGAGGCCTCGATTCATTCAGGGGAGGGGCCAAAATTCATGACGTCCGAGGCTCCGCTACCGTGAAACCACGTGGACACGCTTCATGGGGTTCGGGCGCCTAGAAATTTTGACAGGCATCTAAACAGCCTCAGTGTTCAGTCAAGATGTGGGAGTTTGGAGGAGAGCTGCTGTCAGCTGGATAGATTCTAAGAATAGATTGGTTGTTTTTCCAAACCAATCTAGTTGGTTAAAACTAGCTTTGGTTAGAATAAACAATGTAATGATCAAAATCTGAGGAAACCACCGGAAAAAGTCAGTGTTAACACGTTACTATTAATTAGTATTTTCCTCCCTACTTTGGTTATCTATATATGTGGCGTCATCTGTAAGAGGCAGGCTCTCACTCTAGAGGTTGACGGTTCAATACCTGTCTTTGACTTTTGAAAGTTGCGATTAAACTTAATTATTTTGGCTGATGGGACTAATTTGCGTTGTTTTGCCCGAGTAAAAATATAGATTGGCTAAATTAGGTCGGTTTAGCCAAAAGATTGTTTGAACACAACTTCCAACCTGATTAAAACCAAAAAAACAATGAAAAACTATCATGTTTGAATAAAAACGACTAACACCTTTCATTTTGCTCATCATTGCCCAATTTGCACAAACACTTTCACCGTTGATTGAGTTTATTTCAATAAAAATGGCAGAAAAAGAATTCTTTTAAATTATTGTTCTAAGAAATTTTACACTTAAAAAATTGTTACAAAAAGGCTTTTATTATAAACACCAACCATTAATAATTTCAAGGGAACTTAAAAGGAAAAAAAAGAAAACAGTTGCAAAAAAAAAAAAAAAAATCACTGATTTTATTACAAACCGAAGTTCTGCCCTCCACCAGTAGGTGGTGACATTTCAAAGTTGACATGAAGCCTCAGGAACTGTGGGACGTTGAAGCTTTACATTTGGCCAAACGGCTCAATGAGGCTTTATCTCAGCATCACTAGTTTCCAAACCAATCCCGTAGTTGGTTAAAAAAATAGTTTGGTTAGAAATGTTACCAATGTAATGATCTGAATCTGAGCAAAACCACCGTGGAAAAGTCAGTGTTGGCACACGCTACTACATCAATCTAGAGTTTTCCTCCCAAGACGCAAGTTATTTCTATATAGGCGGCGCCATCCGTAAGAGGCAGGCTCTCACTCTAGAGTATTGAGCTGGTTCAATACCTGTCTTTGACCTTTTGAAAGCTGGCGATTAAACGGAATTATTTTGGCTTTCGATGGAACTAATTTGCGTTGTTTTGCCCGAGTAAAACACCGATTGAGTAAATTAGGTCAGTTTAGCCAAAAGATTGTTTGAATACAACTTCAACCTGATTAAAACCAAAAAATTGTGGAAAAACTATCATGTTTGGATAAAAACGACATAAGCAGACTTCATTTTGCAATTATCATTGCCCAAATTGGAGCAAACACTTCGACTGGCTGCTGGAGTTTATTTCACTAAAATGGCAGAAAAACTGAACCTCTAAAATGATTGTTCTAAGAAATTTTACACTTAAAAAAATTACAAAAGGTTTTATTATAAACAAACAACCATTAAGTTTATGTTCAAAGGAACCTAAAAAGGGGAATCACTGATTTTATTACAACCTGTAGTTCTGGCTGTCCACCAGCAGGTGGTGACATGTTCACATGAAGCCTCATGAACTGTGGGATCGCGAAGCTTATGGCCAAACGGCTCAATGAGGCTTTATCTCAGCATCAATAAGTAAAATTCAAACTCAGAACCAGAACCAGAACCAGAACCAGAATTAAAGACAAAACCAGAACCTGGAAGATCTGCTGCTTCCTGCTGCTGGTTACTATCTGCTTCAGGATAGTTATGGTTATAGTTAGTTAGGGTCTGGTTGGTTGTGTTCTGGTTATCTCCTGGAAATGTTTGGTTATGTTATTGTTATGATTGGTTGTGTTGTAATTAGTTAGCGTTTGGAAAAGTTAGTTATCTTCTGGATATGATTAGCTTTGCTCCATTTAAGGTTGGTTATGTTCTGGTTATGACTAGTTATGTTCTGTTTATGGTTGTTTATAAACTTGTTTATGATTAGTTATACTGTGATTATGTTTAGTTATGCTCTGGATATGACTAGTTATGTTCTGTTTATGGTTGATTGTGTTCTGGTTGTTTGTAATCTGGTTATGTTTAGTTATATTCTGGTTATGGTTAGTTCTATTGTGGGTAGTTATGATGGTTATCTGGGTTAGGGAAGGGAAACTGTTAAAAATGACTGGAAAATCAATGCATGGTCCTCACTACATATAGAAAGATTAGAGTGTGTGTGTTACCTGTGGCAACAGGCGAGGAGACCTTCTGGATGGTTTGATTCCGGGAGGATCTGATCCAGCTGACATCGCTGATCCACCTGAAGCAGAACAAAACCACCAAGACATTCAGGGACTGAGTTCTGGTTCTGGACCAGGGTCTGGCTGCCTCTGCTGGATCAGAACCAGCTGTGGATCATCAGATCCATTCATTTCACAGGAAAGGAGCAGAACCTTAGAGGAACATCAAACTCCATGCTGGAAGGAACCAGAACCAGTTCAGATAAAAGACCGGAACCAGAACCAGTTCAGATAAAAGACCAGAACCAGAACCAGTTCAGATAAAAGACCGGAACCAGAACCAGTTCAGATAAAAGACCAGAACCAGAAGGTCCGATCATCTCATCTCTGCACAGAACCAGAACCCAGATTAAACTACAGCTCCGGAACCAGAACAGCCGCTGTCACACATGGAGGTTCTGTTTCTGTCACTAAGCAGAACCACCGGAACCAGGTTTGGATCTGAAAATGTTCTGGAAGCTGTTAGCAAAAACACGACAAAGATCATTCTGTGGATTCTGACTCCGGTTCTGTTCGTTTGATCCAACTGGACCTGTTTACACTACATACATATAGAACCAGAACCGGAACTGACTGGTTTACCTGCTTTAGCTTCTTCTGGGACAAAAAAACAAAACTCAGAACTTTTTGCAGGTTTTCAGTTCCTGAAAACATCTAGATACCGAATCCATGGAGTCCCTCCCCGGTTCTGTTTGTTTGAGCGCCAATGAACACTGTCATTGGCGCGTTTAGATGACGTAACACGGCAACAGACGTCGTGTTTCCGTTATTGGCTGCTGTTCAGCTAAACGATACGTCACATCAGTCGCCATCTTGGACAGGGAAGCCGCCTGTAAACACAGACGGTTCCATACAGATTATTAATAAGGATAAAAGTTTAATAGAATAGAATAGAAAATCCCTTTATTGTCCCACAATGGGGAAATTCTTGTGTTTACAGCAGTAAAAATATTATACTAGATCGCTCTGTAGTAGATTATTATAGAAAAAATGTATAAGAATAACATCATAGTGAAGAGTTAAAAGATAAACAATAAAATACTGTAAAAGTGTTTTAACAATATAAAACTACTGTGCACATAGAGAGAAAAATAACCAATATCCAGCTATGGACATTTTTACTGTAATGGATGTTTGAAAATAGCAGCAACATCAGAGATGTGCAGAAATGACAGCAGCAGGTTATTTAAGTGACTAAGGTAGAAATCAGCATGAATGGAAGAACTGATTGAGATTTTCCAGCTTCTGGGAGGAAGGATCTGTGATAACGCTCCCTGGTGCATTTAGGGCAGTCTGTTAGCTCTCCAGTTGATTGGTGGTTACAGAGTCTTATAGCTTCTTCTTATTATAATTTTTCACTATTGCTATTCTAATACACTTTATTAAAGTGAGAATAAATGATCTGAACTTATAATCTCATAACAAGTTTTGATAGATGTCATTCTCGTTGATAAATAAAAACTAGTTGCACATAAGAGTAATATGAGACAATGATGATTATTATTTTTTTATTATTTCTTTACATGTCTTTACTTATTTGGTATTAGAAAACCTTCCAGGTTGATGATCCTAACTTTCCTTTCCTCCAGGATGCTGTTTAAATACCCAGATAAATCATGTAGGAAACAGCCTCAGCTGGTACAAAAAACCGAAACAGGAAATACACTGCAAAAATGTCTGAAAATGAGCAAAAAAATTCTTAAAATAAGTCTATTTTGACCCTTAATTGGATTGGGTAAATAAGATCATCAACCAACCAGGAAACCACTCTAGGAACCACTCTAGGAAGCCTGTCTATGAACCAGTCTGAAACCTGTCTAGGGATTAGTATTGAAACCAGTCTAGGAACCAATACAGGAACCAGTCTAGGAACCAGTCTAGGAACCAGTATAGGAACCTGTCTAGGAACCAGTCTAGGAACTAGTCTAGGAACCATTATAGGAACGAGTATAGGAACCAGTCTAGGAACCAGTCTAGGAACGAGTATAGGAACCAGTCTAGGAATCAGTCTAGGAACCAGTCTAGGAACCAGTATAGGAACGAGTATAGGAACCAGTCTAGGAACCAGTATAGGAACCAGTCTAGGAACCAGTATAGGAACCAGTCTAGGAACCAGTCTAGGAACCAGTATAGGAACGAGTATAGGAACCAGTCTAGGAACCTATATAGGAACCAGTCTAGGAACCTGTATAGGAACCAGTCTAGGAACCTGTATAGGAACATAGGAACCAGTCTAGGAACCAGCATAGGAACCAGTCTAAACCAGTCTAGAAGCCAGTCTAGGAACCAGTATAGGAACCAGTCTAGTCTAGAAAGCCTGTCTAGGAACCAGGATAGGAACTAGTCTAGGAACCTGTCTAGGAAGCCAATCTAGGAACCAGTCTAGGAAGCCTGTCTAGGAACTAGTATAGGATCTAGTCTAGGAACCAGTATAGGAAGCCTGTCCAGTCTAGGAACCTGTATAGGAATCGAGTATAGGAACCAGTCTAGAAAGCCTGTCTAGAATCTAGTATAGGAACCAGTCTAGGAACCTGTCTAGGAACCAGTCTAGGAAGCGAGTATAGGAACCAGTATGGGAACCAGTCTAGGAACCTGTATAGGAACGAGTATAGGAACCAGTCTAGGAACCAGTCTGGGAACCAGTCTCTGGATCAGTGTGGGAAACGATCTAGGAACCTGTCTAGGAACCAGTCTAGGAAACTGTATAGGAACCTGTATAGGAACCAGTGTGGGAACCAGTCTAGGAACCAGTCTCTGGATCAGTGTGGGAAACGATCTAGGAACCTGGACTGTCCTGCGGATTAGAGCGTGGTGTGAGGAGGGCTTCTGCAGCAGTTTGTTCAGATGAAGAAATGAGACAAAATCCACAATCATTAAGAAAACATAATCAGCTTTATTTGAACAGGACCAACAGAAACAGAGAGATCAGGACTCCACGCATCACTTCCTGTTAGACGGGAACAGAAAGCAGAGGACCTGGAGAGCTTCTGATGGACAAACAGACATTCTAGAAACAAAAGGTGGAGCTTTCTGATTGGCTGTTTCTACCGAATGGATCGGCCAATCCGGTGTCAGATTGGACTCATCTGGTGAGTCCAGCTGATCTCAGACCAGAACCACAGCAAGGAACCAGCACCACAGAACCTCTGTGGTCCAGGGTTCTGTAAAATGTTTCAATAACCTGATTATTTAGCTGCCCTTGTTCTCAGCTCTAGAACCTACAGCCTGAAGACCTGAGCAGAAATGGGTGGGTCCTTTTAGGGATTGGACCAGAGTTCATAGAACCAAACCAGAACTTCTGCTTTAAAGCTGCCTGCTGGCACCAGAACCTTGGAGTGTCTGTGTCTTCTGGTGGTTCTGAAATATCTAACATGATGTAAGGAAACCGGAACAAGATGAGAACCGTCCAATCCAGATTGGTTCTGGATCTTTAGTAAATGAAAACAGTTTTGGACCCGGCTGTAACCAGTCCCCCTCCAGCTGATGGTCCGACCGTCCAGCTGTCTACCTGTCCTTGGCAGAACGCAGGTCACTGGTGATCGGGTCGTGCTGGATGGTTTGGTGCAGCATCAGCGCCAGCAACCCGGCCCGGTTGGTCATGGCTGTCCTCAGGTTCCTCTCCTGCTCAAACAGCTCATCAAGCTTGTACCACTGATGGAGAGGAGGACAGGAGACGTAGTTAGAGGAGCTCAGTCACAGCTGTGGCCTCCGTCTTTTTTCCAGTTCATGCCAACAGAAAAAAATCTAGGAGCAAACATCTGGACCAGAAACCAGAAAATTTCCCAGAATAATCAGATCATTAATGGATTAAGTAATTAGACCTTTACCTTAACGAGCTGATAAACCATAGTGAGATATTACACCCCAACGAGCTGTTAAACCTTAACAAGTTGTTAAACCTTAACGAGCTGTTAACTTTTAACGAGCTGATAAACCTCAACAAGCTATTCGACCTTAACGAGCTGTTAGACCATAATGAGGTATTAGACCTTAACGAGTTGTTAAACCTTAACGAGTTTTTAACTTTTAACGAGCTGTTAAACCTTAACAACAAATTGATAGACCTTAACGAGTTGTTAAACCTTAACGAGTTTTTAACTTTTAACGAGCTGTTAAACCTTAACAAGTTGATAGACCTTAACGAGCTGTTAAACCTTAACGAGCTGGTAGACCTTAACGAGTTGTTAAACCTTAACGAGCTGTTAGACCTTAACGAGCTTTTTAACCTTAACGAGCTGTTAAACCATAGTGAGATATTAGACCCCCTTAACGAGCTGTTAAACCTTAGCAAGTTGTTAAACCTTAACGAGCTGTTAACTTTTAACGAGCTGATAAACCTCAACAAGCTATTCGACCTTAACGAGCTGTTAGACCATAATGAGGTATTAGACCTTAACGAGCTGTAAAATGTTAAGCTTTTTAGGCGAAAAAGCTAAGTTAAGGTTTACCGAGATTTTTTACCTCAATGAGGTATTAGACCTTAACGAGCTGCTAAACATAAACGAGCTATGAGACCTTAACGAGTTGTTAGACCTTAACGAGTTGTTAAACCCAACGAGTTGTTAACTTTTAATGAGCTGGTAAACCTCAACAAACTATTTGACCTTAACGAGCTGTTAGACCTTAACAAGTGTTTAAACCTTACTGAGTTGTTAGACCTTAACGAGTTTTTAAACTTTATTGAGTTGTTAGACCTTAACGAGCTGTTAAATTTTAACAAGCTTTTTGATCTTAACGAGGTGAAAAAGCTGTTAAGGTTAGTGTAAATAATAATCGCGTATATCATGCATTCATCCAAAAGTCGCATTTCATCCGGCTGCATCGACACGCCCCGCAAGATAATCGACTCATGTTTTTTTTCTCCCGGCCCATTTTTATCCATTTGCTCCTGGGCGTATCTTCTCCGCAAGGCGGTGGCGCCAAAACCTATTTTGCCCCTCCTACCGCCTCGGTTATATGCTCTACAGCAGTGTGTTGCAGCAAGCTTCACACAGACATTTTTAAATTATGCTCAGTATTGAAGCGTGGTTCGTGCTACACGCTGTGGGTCTAGATACGGCCGGTATGTGAGGAAGTGGGGGCGAAGTTTAGTCCTACGTAATGGCGATTATGAGGGCCAAAAGAGTGAGATTCAGCTGGAAAAGGGTCCTAGCGCTCACAACGCACCTCGCTTTTCTAGCGGTCAAACTTCACGAAGTTGTTTTCCTCGCATCACTCGTCATAAAACAAAACAAGCCGCCTCCTGCTCCCCGCTGCACTGTTCCGCGTCTCAGCTGCAATCAGGGAGTAGGTGAGGCCGGGGCGGAGCCGCCTCTCAAGGGGCGTGGACGTCGGCCACTCTGGAGCCTTCTCTTCTTCTTTTTTTAATGATCGTGTTGGTAAACAACTTATAAGGTGTGCATTACCGCCACCTTCCAGAATGGAGTATGGACCAGAGACAAACTATTACATTCTCCCTAAAATACCCGTTCTTCTTAGAAAATTAAAAATACTCCCAAAAACTACATCCCCAGATGACCTTTGAAACAATTCCCTTATATCTAGTTTATTTTTATTCCTGTCTAACTCTCTCAAGCAACATCTCTCTTTCCTGAGTATATTTATTACATTCTAAAAAAAATATGTTGGACAGTTTCTTTGGAGCCGAGGTATTGCATTGAACTCATTACACTGATATTGTGCAGTATTTTTGCAGTATTTTTTGATGCAACTTTTCTACTTCTGTTATTAGCTGTTGTTTCTAAAAGAAAATGGATAATGATATTACAGCTTTCATTGATTTATTTCAAACTTTAGAAACTTTGTTTAGCCTGTAAGGTGTAAAAAATAATAATAATAATAATAAATAATAACGTGAATAATCGATTAATCAATCGTAATCGTGGTGTATTCTTGAGTATCAAAAATAATCGAATCGTTGGGTCAGGAAATCGATACTGAATCTAATTGCCATGATGGATGTGATTTACACCCCCTAGTTAAGGTTTAGCGCAGATTTTTTTTACCTCAATGCGCTATTAGACCTTAACGAGCTGCTAAACATTAACGAGCTATGAGACCTTAATGAGCCATCAACGAGTTAACAAGTTGAAGAACCTCGATGAGCTTTCAGATCTGTATCACCATAATCTGATCTGTTTAACTGAACCGGATCTAGAATCCATCCGTGTCATCTAGACTTACCACTCGGACTCTCTCCAGGTCGACCTCGGCCCGCCGCAGCTTCTCCCAGCAGTAATGTTTGTTGCACTTTCTTTTGGAAACCCGGCATCCAACCATCATCCATCCATCCATCATCCATCCATCCATCCATCCATCATCCATCCATCATCCAATCCATCCATCATCCATCATCATCCATCCATCATCCATCCAGGGCCATCATCCATCCAACCATCCATCCATCATCCATCATCCATCCATCCATCCATCCATCCATCCAACTCATCCATCCATCCATCCATCCATCCATCCATCTCCATCCATCATCCATCCATCATCCATCCATCATCCATCCATCCATCCATCCATCCATCCATCATCCATCCATCATCATCCATCCATCATCCATCCATCCATCCAACCATCATCCATCCATCCATCCATCCATCATCATCCATCCATCCATCCATCATCCATCCATCATCCATCCATCCATCATCCATCATCCATCCATCCATCCATCCATCATCCATCCATCCATCCATCCATCCATCCATCCATCCATCCATCCATCATCCATCCATCATCCATCCATCCATCCATCCATCATCCATCCATCATCCATCCATCCATCCATCCATCCATCCATCCATCCAACCATCCATCCATCCATCCATCCATCCATCATCCATCCATCATCCATCCATCATCCATCCATCCCATCCATCATCATCCATCCATCCAACCATCATCCATCCATCCATCCATCATCCATCCATCCATCCAACCATCCATCCATCCATCATCCAACCATCCATCCATCCATCCATCCATCCATCATCCATCCATCCATCCATCATCCATCCATCCATCCATCCATCCATCATCCATCCATCCATCCATCATCCATCCATCATCCATCCATCAATCCATCCCATCCATCCATCATCCATCCATCCATCCATCATCAATCCATCATCCATCCATCCATCCATCCATCATCCATCCATCCATCCATCCATCATCCATCCATCCATCCATCCATCCATCCATCCATCCATCCATCCATCCATCCATCCATCCATCATCCATCCATCCATCCATCCATCCATCCAACCATCCATCCATCCATCATCATCCATCCATCCATCCATCCATCCATCCATCCATCCATCCATCATCCATCCATCCATCCATCCATCCATCCATCCATCCAAAGTCATCCATCCATCCATCCATCCATCATCCATCCATCCATCCATCCATCCATCCAACCATCATCCATCCATCCATCCATCCATCCAGGGCATCATCCATCCAACCATCATCCATCCATCCATCCAACTCCATCCAATCCATCCATCATCCAACCATCCATCCAACCATCCATCCATCCATCCATCCATCCATCCATCATCCATCCATCCCAACCATCATCCATCCATCCATCCATCCATCATCCATCATCCATCCATCATCATCCATCCATCCAACCATCATCCATCCATCCATCCATCCATCATCCATCCAATCCATCCATCATCCATCCATCCATCCATCCATCCATCCATCATCCATCCATCATCCAACCATCCATCATCCATCCCATCCATCATCCATCCATCCATCCATCCATCATCCATCCATCCATCCATCCATCCATCCATCCATCCATCCATCCATCATCATCCATCCAACATCCATCCATCCATCCATCCAACCATCCATCCATCCATCATCCATCCATCCATCCAACCATCCATCCATCCATCCATCATCATCCATCATCCAACCATCATCCATCCATCATCCATCCATCATCCATCCATCATCCATCCATCCATCCATCCAACCATCATCCATCCATCCATCCATCCATCCATCCATCCATCCATCCATCATCCATCCATCATCCATCCATCCATCCATCCATCATCCATCATCCATCCATCATCCATCCATCATCCAACCATCATCCAACCATCCATCCATCCATCCATCCATCCATCCATCCATCCATCCATCATCCATCCAAATCCATCATCCATCCATCCATCCATCATCCGGCCATCATCCATCCATCCATCATCCATCCATCCATCCATCCATCCATCCATCCATCCAACATCCATCCATCATCCAACCATCCATCCATCATCCATCCATCCATCCATCATCCATCATCCATCCATCCATCATCCATCCATCCATCCATCCATCATCCAACCATCATCCAACCATCCATCCATCCATCCATCCATCCATCATCCAACCATCATCCATCCATCATCCAACCATCATCATCCACCATCATCCAACCATCCATCCATCCATCATCCATCCATCAATCATCCATCCATCTATCCATCCATCCAACCATCATCCATCCATCATCCAACCATCATCATTACCCGTCATCCATCCATCATCCATCTTTCATCCATCTGTCATCCAACCTTCATTTTCAGTAGATCAGGATGGTTCTCCTCAGAGGGAACCTACCTTTGGATCTCTGGAATGTTCTGGACACAGAACCTGCAGTCTCTTACAGTAGGTCTTACTCTGAGGGTTGTAGACGTCACAGAAAAGCCGTGTTGCCCTGTGACCGAGGGACAGCAGAGACATCAGACATGTGAGAGACGCAGACAGGAGATGCGAGTGAGACAAGAGGACGCAGGTCTTACCCCTCAATGCGAGTCGGATACATGGAACCAAAGGAAGTCTGGCTCTCGTACTGTTAGACACACAGAGACAGAGGGTGAGACAGAAGTTTCAGGAGGATCATCTCCAACATCATGGAAGGAGCAGAGGAACTGTTCTGGTTCTCCTCAGCTTCACAGAAGATGTGATAACATCTCTGATTGAGCTCATGTAACTGATTTCTACTCTTATTGGACCAACAGCATTGGAAGAAAACGAGTCATAGTTTCAACAGTTTACTAAAAAGATCTGAAACATCAGCTGGTATTCTGGACCCGTCTCCCAGCTGAGAACATCTTTTACAGCCTGCAGGCTGTAACTCTCCATCATATTTCTGGCCGGATGTTGTGGGAGGTTCTCCAGCAGGAAGGCGGACCTTCATCTTAGACTCGGGTTCTCATCAGCGTCCAACAGGTTTTCCTTCAGAACGGTTTAGGGTTTAGCTCCACCCATCTCCCAACTTGAACAGCTTCCCTGTCCCACAGAATGATACTGGCACCGCAATGCTTCCTTAAAGGGACCCTGTGCTCAGGGTGAGGATCTGTTTTTTATTCTCCATTTGGCCTTTGGAGGCCAAATATTTTGACTTCTTGTCTCCTTTGAGGTCCGTCTTACAGGTGCCTGTAAAGTCTCCTGGAGGACAAACAGCAGGTCTTCCATCTGACCTCCTTCTTCCAGAGGAGGTCAGATGGAAGACTGTGGACACATCCTCCCAACCAAGTCACCAAGGTCCTCCTGGCTGCTTTGTCAACAGGTGGTTCGTCCTCCCTTGGCGTTCAGATGACGGACTGACCAGAACTCTGGGAGGCATCCTTCTTTGACATCCATGTGGCCTTCAATGCTACGAGGCTGGAACCAGACTGAATGTGGGAAAATCCAGGAAGGTGGAGAAACCTGAGTCCTGAGCTCACCTTAGCATAGCACCTCTCCATGTGTCGCAGCGCCACCTTGGGGTTTACGGGGTGGCTGCAGGACACGCAGAAAATCTGCAGGTCTGTGTCATCGCCATCTCCTTCTGCAACCTGCAGACATGTAGAGATGGTCAGAGACGGTAGAGATGGTCAGAGATGGTCAGAGATGGTCAGAGATGGTCAGATACGTCTAGAGATGGTCAGAGATGGTAGGAGATGGTCAGATACGGACTAGAGACATTCAGAGATGGTCAGAGATGGCCAGAGATGGTCAGATACGTCTAGAGACGGCCAGAGGCGGGTAGAGGCGGTCAGAGATGGTCAGATCACGTCTAGAGATGGTCAGAGGCGGTCAGAGATGGTCAGAGATGGTCATATCCGGCTAGAGATGGTCAGAGACGGTCAGAGATGGTAAGAGATGGTCAGATATGGCTAGAGACGGTCAGAGATGGTAAGAGATGGTCAGATATGGCTAGAGATGGTCAGATATGGCTAGAGGCGGTCAGAGGTAGGTAAGAGACGGTCAGAGATGGTAAGAGATGGTCAGATATGGCTAGAGACGGTCAGAGATGGTAAGAGATGGTCAGATACGGCTAGAGACGGTCAGAGATGGTAAGAGATGGTCAGATACGGCTAGAGATGGTCAGAGATGGTAAGAGATGGTCAGATACGGCTAGAGACGGTCAGAGATGGTAAGAGATGGTCAGATACGGCTAGAGACGGTTAGAGATGGTTAGAGACATTTAGAGATAGTCAGATAGGGTTACAGACGGTCAGAGAAGGTTAGGGACGGTCAGTGAGGGTTAGAGATGGTTAGAGACATTTAGAGATGGTCAGAGGCGGTTAAAGATGGTTAGAGATGGTTATCGGCGGTCAGAGATTGTCAGAGATGGGCAGATAACTCTAAGTCTCTCACCTCCTCGTCTTGCTGAACCTGCTGCTGCTTGGCGTTGGCAATGATGGCTTCCAGTTCATGAAAGCGTTTCTCCATTAGCGTGAGGCGGAGCCTGGCGGCCTGCTGCTCCCTCCTGATTCGCTCCAGCTGTCTCCGCCCCATCTCTTCGGCCACGCAGGGACTCTGTTGCCACTGCTGGATCCTCTGAGGCAGGATTTCGTAGATCCGGCTGTGGGACACAGACAGATTTAGATGCAGCTCTGACCGCTGGTGGCACCGTTCCATCTTCACACTTACTTAGCAGCCAGCTTCATGCCACAGTCCTCAGAGCAGTACTTGGAACCGGTCCTGGCCGGTTCCACACAGCCTGGACCCAAACATTGCCTCATAGCACCGCCCGCCTCTTTGGCCACGCCTTCCCCGGCTCGCTCACTATGCCGCACGCGCTCCCTGTGGCGCTGCTTCACTTTGTGACGCCGTGGTTTGGCCTCCTCTTTGGGAACGGAAACAGACTTCTGCAGGAGCACAGCCGAGTTAGTGACATCATCAACGACATCAGCGACTCCTCCGTCTACCAGGATGCACCTTTTTCTCTGGCTTCTTGTCCCGCCTCTTCACATGTTTCACCTTGACCGCCTTCTTCCTCAGTGAGTCCGACTGGGCGTCTTCCTCCTCCTCCTCAGTGTGCCACACCTGCAACAGGATGAAGCATCACAGGACAGGAAGTTGCTCCTTTACCTTTGGCTAATTGGGAAAATGCTGCCTGAGTTTTGATCCCCGACGTCTGATTGGTCAGGCAGCGTATCCTTTACATCTGATTGGTTAGAATGTGTCCCTTACCAGGTCTCTGTATCCTGCTGCTTTGTACTGCTCGTACAGTTCCAGCTCGCTTTCACTAAACCCTTCCTCCTCCTCCTCTTCATCATCATCCTCTGAGAGGCGCCCCGCCCCCTTCATGGACAGGCTCCGCCCCCTGCTGCCACTCCGGCTCATCTCTTCATCTCGGACACGGAGCATTTTCTGCTCAAAGACAAATATCCGCCTCTTCAGTAGGAGAATAGAGCTGCATCCATCACTATCACAAATTCTGAATCAATGGGCTGTGATTGGCTGATAAGACAAGCTCTACCTAAGGATTGGTTAAAGAGAAGTTTGAGGGTCAGTTCTGGAGAGTTTTTACCCTTCATTTAAGAAATGCATTCCAGCAAACAGAGACGGAGGACCTCTGGTGTTTTTTCTGCTCGTTACTATGTCAACCAGGATGCTGCTGACGTACCCGGGCTCGGACCTCGCACTGGCGAAGGCGACATTTTTGCCGGATCTTGTTTGGACCTCCAAACTTCTTCATGTCTTTGCAGAAATCACACTGAGCGCAGTCCTCCGTTCTCAGACAGGCGTCACATTCTCCGCACATCCGGGCCGAGCGCTTGATCTACGGCGAAAACGGTTTCAGTCACGAGAGCGACGGTACAGAGAAAGAACGTCACAGGGTAGCCCAAGTTATCACCTGCGAACCCCGCCTCCTGTCGATTTTGGGCTGGGGGGTGGAGCCTCTCTCTCCATCGGGTCGTTCGTCTCTCTCAGGATCCGCCTCTTTGTTCTTCTTCTGCCGGTATTTGATCTCCAGCGAAGAGTCTTTGTCTGCAGACAACACTCAGCTGTAACAACAGATCCGGTCAGCAGGGGGCGATGGTGCTGGACACTGACCTCTGCAGGACGGACAGAACCAAACTCTGATGGCTTTGGCCGCCCTCTCGGAAATGCCAACACATTGACCGTGGAACCACTCGGTGCAGCTGTCGCAGCCTCTGGAGCGCAAACACAGAACTTTACATCGACTGACATTCATCTAGTTTAAGGAAAAGTCAACAAACCCTCAGAGTGGTGTCTGCAGGTCAATGCAGCGAGGAATGCTCTGATCTTTATATTGGAGAAACCAAACAACCTCTCCACAGACGCATGAACCAACACAGAAGAGCGCCCTCCTCTGGACAAGACTCTGCGCTACATCTACACCTTATGAGCAAAGTATGTATGTTATGTATCGTTATGAACAACTAGGACTGAAACTGAAATCATTGCAATGTAAATTGTAGTTGACAATAAAGTTGATTGACTGACTGCAGCCTTTCATAACCACAGAGCCATTTCTCCCAGGGTCAGACCAAGTAAAAGTTGTTTGGAGACACAAAGGTATGACTTCTTCAAAAAAAAAAAAAAAACTATATGTTGTTTTTGTTATTATCTGGTATAGGAAATTAGTCGTCATCTTAAACAACTAACAGTGTTTGTATTTTTTAGCTTTTAAAATAGTAAATTTAAAACACACATAAATCCAAGTTAATTAAAAGAAAAAATGTCTCTAAAACATATTTCCTCGTTCTTTTAATTTCATTCTTTATCCATCGTATAAAAACCATTAAAGCTTTTAAGGCTGGTATTTATTTCATAGCCCATTATTTAGCTCTTTATATATATTTTAGGATTTATTAAGAGCCGCTGCAGAGGGTCCAAAGAGCCACATGTGGCTCCGGAGCCGTAGGTTGCAGACCCGTGGTTTAGCCACATCATGTTGGTTGCTTCTATGTCACATCCTGTCATGATCTGGAACACAGACAGAGCTGTGACTTCGCCAGGCTGCTGATCATGTTATAATAAGACGGGACAGATGGACCCGGGGTTCAAGGTGAGACATCAGGCGGATCATCTGGAATAGACCCTTAAAGTTGCTTAAAGTTACTTTGTTACTAAAATATTCTCAGAAAAAGTTGTTCAAATGTTTCAGATGTTAAACCTGCGACATGTGTCTGATGACCAGTTGAAGCTGTAGGAAAAATATAAGGTTAAAAATATGCCCTGCTGGACCGAGACCTGCTGCTGGTCCAGAGTAGAAGGTTCTGGTAACTCAGGACCAACCTTCCCTTAATCCAGACCCATTTGGACCCAGAACCCTCAGATTATCGGTTTAGTTTCTCACATCATGAAGCAGTTGATGTCTGGTTTTCTACACACGCAGTAAACTGGAGCGCTGGGGGTTTCCATGGTAACCTCTCCTCCTCCTCCTCCTCCCTCCTCTGGACCCGGTTCGGTCCCTGCAGCCTCATCAGCCTGAAACAAAAGGGAAACTTTCACTTAAAGCCTGAAAGGTTCCGGAACCCACAGATCTAAACGGTTCTGAATGACCCGAACCACAACCAGAGATCCGGATCGTTCACTGATCCGGTTCTGATTCTTCCATGGTTCTGGAGTCCCCCCCCCTTCAGACCCAGAACCCTTCTGTTTCCAGACCAGGACCCAGAACAAAGCGACCAGTGCGCGCGCGCTCTCCATTTCCCTGGAATCCTGCTCCTCTGCAGAGGTTCTGTTCGGTTCGGTTCGGTTCCAACCCTGCGGGTCCAGCTGTAGACTCACCATGGGAAGGTTCGGCTGCTCCGGTCCAGACGCAGCTTGGTTTGCTCTCCAGCTTCAGAACCAGAACCTTCAGGGTTCCCTTTGTTTCCACCGCATCTTCATCCTCCTCTTCCTCTGCAGCGGACCGAGCTCTCCCTGTCCGGCCCGAGGCGCCCCCTGCTGGCCGGAGAGGAGCAGGACGCCACCACTGATTTACTATCGCGGATCAAGTAACCCTTTATAGGGCAAGTTACTGGCTCTCCCCTCCCTCAGTGAGGTCTAGAAGCACTAGATCTATATCCATCCATCCAGCATAGATCCTGCTACATGGCTGGACTTCTTATTCTGGCATTTGAGCAATTAGATGAGCCCTTGAATGATAGATTACCTGTTTACAACAAGTAAACATTTCTTAAATTAAGTGTATTTACCCTTGATTTGAGTAGGGAAATGAGATATTTTGCCAATGGATATGTGTTTTTTTATTCTTGAAATAAGATAATTCGATAATATGCTCTTGAAATAAGACAATCCAATAGTTTTTTTTTTCTTATTTTAAATGTAAATTATCTTGTTCCACTGGCAAAATGTCTCCTTTATCTCCTTAATTCAAGAACAAATGCACTGATTTTAAGAAAAAAGATGACTTATCTATCTATCTGTCTGAAGTTTTCCAGAGTACTGTAAAATAACTTGGAAAAAAAGTCAAGTGAAGAAAAAGGTAAAAAGCTAATTGAAAAGTTGAAAATTGATTTAGGTTTATAAACTAAAACTGTCAGTGCCAGTATCAGCATTAATGTCTTTAAGGTTATGTTGAAAAAAATGTGTTTCTTTCACTCTCAGAGCTTTTTTCATTAATTTCTTATAGAAGCACTTTTGTTATTTTTTCTAATATATTCTGGAAAGTTCTTCTTATTGCATTGACATAAATTGTTACGATCAAAATATCTATATTCTTTTAATGTTACAACGGTAATAAGGTCTGATCCTGGATTCTAATTACACTATTGGCTGGAAATTTAGATTTTCTAAGTATTTCACTGAGTGCCCTATAAAGGGTTTATGTCAAATTCATAATAATGACCTTAAATAAGATAAATTGAATAAGTTTTTACTATTAATCGTTACTAATATTTCACTTCTATTCAGTTTATTTTCTATAGCTCCAATTCACATCATGTCATCTCAGGTCACTTTCCAGTTCAACCAGATCATCCAGTCAGATTGATTCAAAGTTTTCTATCTAAGGAAAACCAGCTGATTGCATCGACTCATTGACTATTCAGCAATCCCTCACACTCAAGCATGCTTGTAGCGACAGTGGAGAGGAAAAACTTCCTTGAACAGGAAGAAACCTCCAGCAGAACCAGGCTCAGTGTGAGCTGCCATCTGCTGAGGCTAATTTCACTGGGGTTCAAGGAGACAGAAAGCAGCATATAGAAAAAAGAAGCATAGATACAAAAGCGCGCAACTGTCTATTGCTTGAACTGTGGTGCGGCTGTCCAGTTTCAAACACAAATATCATCAGCTGATTATTTCTATGACTGACTCCTTTAATTTGGCCTTATTTTGATATTTAATATTTATGTATTTAGCTAAATATTTTTTTCTTCTGCTATTTCATATTCAACGTTTTGCTTAATTTGTAATTATCCACCTCATGGTTGATGTTTGCAGATTTAAGAGGAGTGAGTTCCCTTTGTTTTTGTTATTTATGAGCATTAACCTTACATCATTTTTTTGTATAAGAAGTTTTTCAAAGTTTCATTTTTGGATAAGATTTTCATAAAAAAAACTGAAAAACAAAATAACATAAGAGGATAAACTGTCAGTGAAGCTGGGTTTTAGTTTAAAACATTTATAAAGCTTGAACTGGAACTGAAAAGAGAGACTGGGAGCCAATGAGGAGTTTTTAGAATCGTTATAATATGAGTCTTTCTGTTTGAACGAGTCAGTGACCTGAACCTGCTGAAGACCAGACGACTCGACATGTCATTTTGTATACACTCTGATTAAACAAAATGGAAATTAAAGTTGTCTAAGTCTAAGGGTGAGTTCGAATTTCTGGGCTGCGTCCTCAGAAGGCCAGATTCGTAGGCCGATGATGTCATAGCGCGGCGCTGAGGTCTGGTCGGACTCCTCGTTATGTGGTCGACAAATGCGTCCTTCTTTTTGCCCGTTTTGAAGGTCAGGTCCGCTGAATCCTCCGTAGCCTTCGGTATCCCAGGATTCATTGCAAGACCAAGCAAGCTGGCTGCTTCGTGATCAGAGGAAAAAGGGAAATGGCGCACAATAGTGGTGAATTTTGGAAGTTCAGTTTAATATCATACAAGACTGTTAATAGTCTGTCCAAGGTTCTTGAAAAATTAGTTTTTAATAGGCTTGAAATGTTTTTAAAAGATAATAATCCCAAATTTTAGTCTGGGTTTAAAGCTGCTCACAGTACTGAAACAGCTTTGCTTCGAGTGTACAATGATCTTCTTTTAACAGTTGATTCAGGCAATGTTGCAGTTTTATGACTTTTAGATTTGAGTGCTGCGTTCGACACTGTAGATCATCAGATTCTCTTACACAGATTAAAACATTGTGTTGGCCTAAGAGGCACAGTATTTGAGTGGTTTAAATCTTACTTAGAAAACAGAACTTTTTCAGTTCATCTTGACCACTGCTGTTCTGGGACCAAACCTTTGAGGTACGGTGTCCCCCAAGGCTCAATTTTAGGTCCCATTTTGTTTATTTTGTATTTATTGCCTCTTGGTCAGATCTTCCATAAGTTAAGTGTTTCTTTTCATTGTTTTGCAGATGATGTCCAGATTTATATGCACCTTAAACTACAGAATGGTAAAACTGAATCTCTTCAGCTATTGATGGATTGTTTAGTTGAAGTCAAATCTTGGATGGAACAAAATTTTCTTCACCGCAATCAAAGTAAAACTCAAGTTTTATTATTTGTTGAGAGTCTTCATACTACAAATCCAGATCTGATTCTTGGTTCTTTAAGCTCAGCTTTGCAATGGGCCTCTGCTAGGAATCTTGGTTTCACTTTCGATAGCTGTTTAAAGCTAGATAAACAAGTTAGCTCTGTTGTTAGATCCGGTTTTTATCACCTGCGGATTTTAACAAAAATTAAATCTTATTTTTGTTTTAAGGACTTTGAAGGACTTATCTATGCTTTCATCACATCTCGGTTGGATTATTGCAATTCGTTATATAGAGGCATGGATAAATCACAGATGCAGCGACTTCAAATGATCCAGAACGCAGCGGCACGGCTTCTTAAAGGAACCAGGAAGCATGACCATATAAGGCCCATACTAGCTTCTTTACACTGGCTCCCTCTCCTTTATCAAATAGATTTTAGGATTCTTTTATTAACTTATAAAGTTTTAAATGGATCAGCTCCTCCCTATCTTTGGGACCTTTTAAAATTTTACTCTGTATCCAGAAGCTTGCGATCAAATAATCAGCTATTACTGACAGTCCCTCGGACCCGACTTAAGAGGAAAGGAGATCGGACTTTTTCTGTTGTTGCTCCAATTTTATGGAACAATTTACCTTTTCAAATTAAATCTGCCCACAGCCTGGATCATTTTAAATCGCTTCTTAAAACTCATTTTTATTCTTTGGCATTTACTTGAAGTGTTTTGATAATGTGTTTTTATTAATTAGTAGTACTATTGTTTGTCCTGTACAGCACTTTGGTGCAGTTTTATACCTGTTTTAAAGTGCTATATAAATAGATTTGACATTGCATTGACATTGACAATAGTTCCGTCTGAATTGAATGAAAATAGTTGATTTTAGCGGATTTATAGAGTCAGATATGTGGCGGTATGTTTTGGTTTATACAGCTTTCTATTGTTACTGTGTAAATGGGTTTTGGCTGGAATTTAAGGACAGATTCTAATAAATCTGCAGGGGGACTATAAGAGATTTTTTGCAGATATATTTTTATACATACATTGTTAGATTTACTCATATATTTCTACCCCTTTTATATAATAGAATAAAATGGAAAATCTCTTTATTGTTCCACAATGTGGAAATATACAGCAGCAAATGCAGAGCCATTTAAAGAAATATATAAGAAATGAACACTAATAGTGGAGAGTTAAAATATAAACAATAAAATCCAGCACTATAAAGTGTTTTAACAATATAAAACTATGGAGAATAAATAACCAATATGCAAATATGGACATTTTTTACAGTATTTTATCCCCAATCTTTAATAATGAATATTATTGACTGTTGAAATTTAATTACATTAAAAACATTATATTCCACTCTGGATTCTCATCAGTCTTTGTTCACTTTACAATAAAAAAAGAAAACTTGGTTTGTGGGAGGTTACCACTCAGGATCCAGCCTGAAATATGCATAAATATGTGTCAGGTGGCAAACATAAGTCTGGTCAGAGTTTGCTTCAAAATGAAAATTAGGTTTAGCTCAGAGAAGCAGAAATATTGAGCTACAGGAAAAGTCCTTTCTGCATGTTTGGATGATGTCCAGCAGGTGGCAGCACATGCAGGAAAGAACAACCCTCTGCAGCTCCACCACTGCCCTGACCTGTTGAGGAAGAAAAACTATTTTTTGATCCAAATTTTAAACACGGAATTTTTTTGGACATTCCTTACACTGAATTTTTATCTCCTGTGAAAATAATCCTGGCAGCAAAAAATTCAGCTGCAGAAAAAAAAAAAAAATCCCTCAGCAAAAATTGCCTGCAGAAATTCGGTGTTTAAAATTCGGTGTAAAAAGTAAGATTTCAATGAGGCTGTTTTCTTCCATAACTCCTGAACCTGTTCCCTAAAATCCGGTTCAACCCCAACACAGTGAGGTTTCTGGATGGGCATAAAATATGAGGAAGAGGAGCTGGAGGCAGATCAAATTCTTCCCAAAAAGCGTTTTTCTATGGACTCTTTGAGTTTAAAGATAATCCTTCCTTAAAGGGACTCTGGTTCAGATCAGTGTTCGTATGAATCCTGATGCTTCTGCATCTTTTGTTCACTAAACTTTTCTTCCACAAAACTTTCTACTAACACTCTGCTGTAAAGACATTCATAGAAATAGATATTATAGAATGACAATTTTAGTCCGCCATTCCACATAGATGGCTATGGACCAAACATTTTATCAACCTATCAGGTTAATACACCAACTGGGAAAGTACCCAAACTCTGTTCACAAAAACTTGTTTCTAGATTTTTATTTCAATTACATGCTATAGCATTATATGTTAAACCCAATTCTAAGTCCAATGTCTATGTATAATATGACGTAGTATTAGAGAGAGGCTAAGTTTGTTTTTTTCTATTTCGAGAGTAAAGTTCTAATATTAGGAGAATAAAGTTGTATTTTATAACATCTCTTCCCAGAAGCTCTTTCTTCCCTAAAGTGAGGAATGTGGAGCATCATGTGAAGTTCTACTTTAGCATCGGTTTGACAAATCAGGAAACATAGATATCCATAATAAAGGCTAGATGTCTCCCTGGCCCTCAAGGCCAAGCTGGCCAATGGGGGGTCGGGACGTCCGCACGACGCATGCCATTCAGCTACAGGCAGCCCGCTTCATTCGTAACATTGTGTTTTAAAGGCGCAGGCTACATACCTTAAATGCTCATAACTCCCTCAATTGTCTAATTGTTTGGTTTGTTAAACAAAAAGTCAGACATGTAGTTATGATACTGCACACTTATGAATAATTATAACCATGGTATTTCATATGAAAAGAACATTGAATAGAACATACAGGTGCAATAAATATACACATGCACAAGGTATTTATGTTAAATCAATATATGCTATTAAAACTCAATTGTGCTGAATGGCTCCCTAATAAGTATATCTATATAGATATCTATAGCACAGGCTCCAAAGTATGAAGATGAGAATGTGTGGGACTATTCACATTTTGAACAAAGCCAATAGTGTCTAAGATTCATTAAAGGCTGCATTTAAGCTATCGCCTTCAATGTCAGCATGGATGTTAAAACCTCCCACTATGATGACCCTGTCAGTTTTTAACTCCAAATCAGAAAGGAACTCTGATTTTCTGTTCTGAAATGTTTTGTGCAGACCTGTGGTGCTCTTCAACAGTACCAAGTCATTAAAGATGAGCTTTGCATCAAAAAGAACAATGAAACCTGGGGTGGGTTCTCCTAACGTCAGGAGGAGACTGGTTCTGTTGGGCCGCTCAATCCGAGTCATTCAGCAGAACCATAACGGCCGTGTTCATTTCCAATCAGCCCCAATGTTGTTTTACTGGTATTTTCTGACGTCAAAACATAAAACTCTGCAAGAATAGGGTGACATCATCAGGTGACGTTCCGCGTGCTATGGAGCAGAGCGGGGGAACATTTTATCATGTGGACGAAAAGAAGAATTTTAGTTTTTCTTTATGAGACGTAAAATAATCTGGTTTTGTTTTAACTTGGTGAGAGTTAGTTTAGTGGAAGGAAAAAATCTGAAACATCCAAACTGTTCCGCATTTTTGGCAGTTGTTGTGGTCATTTGTGTTTATTATATTTCTTGAGAGCAAAAAGTGGATTTGGGTCATTCTTCCTGTATTGTAATTTTTAATTGCTAGATTTTTAATGTATTTTATTATGAAATTAAACTCAAAGGTCTGATTAATAAAATGTCGCTTCCTAGTTTTGTGCCTGATATTTTCCTTACCCTCAGGGCAAACTTCTAAAGGTTCTGTGTTTTTTGTCTGGCCTTCAGCTCAGGCAGGGATTTCCCATCATGCCCTGAGGGCTCGGAGGTCAGCAGGTGCACGGCTGGGATGGACGCTGTGGCGTTTAACACCTACACCGAGTTCTTCACTCACACGCACTCTATCTGCCACTTCCTGCAGTCTGAGGCCTGGCAGAGCCGAGCAGAGAACACCATGTACAGGTGAGCAGAGCTCCAAGCCCAGGGCTTCGTCTTACAGGTTCAAACAGGACCTCCAAGGTTATTTGGACTTTTTTACAGACGTTCAGTCATTTTGAAGGATTTTCATTGAGCACAATCTCCATGTTTTTGTTTTTTATAAAAACCTTTTTTACTTTGTTAGCTGTGGCTCAGATTTTGTTTGAGATCGTTTAACCATTACTCATTTAGATTGGACATGCCCTAAATTGAGAAAAATATAGGATGAAATATTTGAGGCACTTAGAAAAGTATTTCAGAAAACTTTTAACAAAGATCCGGAGATGGTACTGCTGATTATTACCAAATGACATTACTGGAAGAGAAAAAAATAAATGCCTTCTACAAATATTACTGATCTCTTAAATGTATCACAGTTGCTTGAAGCTCAACCAGCCAACTTACAAAATATGGATTGAAAAGGTCTGGGAAATCTACCATATGGAACAAATAACCTAAAGTCGTAGGGAAGCGGCCATTCCAACCGTTGCATTTCCGAAGTGTCCCAATATGCCTAGATTTAAATTTGGTGACACACTTTAAGGCAGCATTCATTGCTGTGTTTGCCAAGCGATGTAGAACTATTGTGCATAGACGGGCTTCATAGATATTGGTTTATAGCAAGCAGAGCTCATTGAACAGGATCCTCTGTGTGTTTCAGGCTGACTGAGACCTCAGCAGGCGTCGCTGAGCAGCTTCAGTCCACCAAGCAGATGGCTAATGACCTGATGGAAGCCCAGACTTTGGCCTTACAGGCACAGAAAGAAATCCTGACCAACGGAGAGCAGCTCAAAGTCACCCTCCGAGACTCTACAGAGGGTAAACATTTACACCCCCACCCAGCGGGTCGGTTCACCCGCAGCCTGACAGACTGCACTCTGGTTATAATAACCAGTATCATTATGTCCGTACTGGGTTAGAATAAACCAGGTTGTCCTCATTTGGGATTTTTCCAGTAGGAAGGATCAACTGGTTCCAGTCGTATTTTGTTCGGATAAAACTGATTATTTGAACTAAGAATCGCTTCTGAATCATTTCAGTTTGCTGATCATCGTCTGTTTCAGGTCTGCAGTCGGTGTTCTCAGACCTCAGCAGTGTCTCCAGGGAGCAGCAGGTGGCGCTGTCAGAGCTCTTCAACAGAATCTCCTTCATGCAGAGTTTCCTTCTCATGGAGGCTCACAGTCTGAGCTCCTGCTGCTACAACGCTGCTGCTCTCTGTACCTCCTACCTCATCACCTCCACCCCGCGCTCCTCCAGAGCCAGGTAGCTCCGCCTTCAGCAGGTCACTCTGCAGAAATGAAGAGCTCGTTTAATCAATCATGAACCAGTGGGTTCAAATTATCCCTCAAATCTTCCCTCATCTGATTCTTTAGCAGATGTACAAGCAGTACTACTTTCCACCAGCAGGGGGAGCAGTTAGGCTGTTTATTAAAGGTCTTCCTTATATTGGTGTAATGAAGTTTCCAATCAGAGTTTAACTAAATAGATCCATAAATCTGTTTGATGTTAACCAGTAGAACATCTGCAGATTCATCCAGGAAGTGTGAAAATAAAGGAAGAGATTAAAAAAATCCAACAGAAGCTTTAAAGTTTCTATTATGGTTGAAATGATGGATCTCTGGTTCAGATCCGTTTCTGGATTCAGTTCATGCTGACTTTAGTTTACTAAGTCTGCTGTTGAACCTCCAGTTCCTTCCCAGTTTCTCTCTATAGTTCTTCAGGCAGCTCCAGGGTCACTGGACCTTCAGAAACAGATTGGTTTGTGGTGTCGCTGATCTGTGTTCAGGTTGGTGCTTCTGGGGTTGGTGTGCCTGAACTTCTACCTGGAGAAGAAGATCTACCAGTTTGTGCTGAGCTCCAGTCATCCGGAACACCTGCACATGGTCAGTGGTCTGAGCTGGATGTTCTAAACCTGCATTAAAAACCCAGATGTATGAAACTCTGTGGATCCAAGCTAAGCTGCCTCTGGTGTCATTCGGCTGGATGTGCTTCAGCTTTTAGACGCGTCTCTGCTTGATGCTGATGGAGCTCCTCAGGAGGCAGACGGGTTCTGCAGAGTGAAGCAGAGACTGATCTGAAAGATGAAGGACATCGGACCCTGAGGGCTGGAATAGATGTGATTTAAATGGTTTGTGTTTATGTGGTTCAGATGTTTGGTCCTCATAAGACAATAAGAAACTAAAGAAGTGTGTGTTGGAAATGCTCCTAGATTAGAAAGACTTGACTAATCCTAAAAACGTCATTTACATATTTGATAGTTTCAGACGGTTGGATGGATCCAGGCCTAGACTGTTAATCAAGTTGTCTTTATATCAGATAATTTAACTACTGTAGATCGTCTAAAGCAAACTGCTGCAGACGCAGCAAAACTCGACTACGACCTACTGCAGACTATGTGTTTTTATTAAATCTTCTCTAAGCTATTAGCTCAGCCTAAACCCTCCTTTAATAAGCAGTATGCTTTAGCTGGGATCTTTGCAGAGTTCTCTAAATACTCAGTGTCATATTTTTCCTTCCAAAGACGATGAAGATGACTTTCTATCCTCTTTACTGTGTATTTTCACTTCCACTCATTCATTGCAAATAGCTGGTTTATCATAATCGTTCAGCAGTTCCAAAGCAAACCTCTAGGTGTTGCCAAAGAGGATGATGGAGGTTGTCGTGGTAACGGTTCCTCAGTGTAAACGCTTCCTGTTTGTCCAGGAGCTGGTCTCTGCGTACGTAGGCGTGCTGCGGCGTCTGTCGGCGGGCGTCGGCGTGTTTGTCCTGCTGCTGGTGTGTGTTCGCTACAGCGACCCCGTGCAGCAGAGCCTGCAGGTGCTGCAGCAGCTCAGAGAGACACACAGAAACCTGCAGGAGGTGCTGCAGCGCGCAGGTGAGCCTCCAGGTGAGGTTAGATCTGCTGCTTCGGGGCTCCGGGTTACTGGAGCTTTTTTTGTTTTGTTTTCAGAGAGATTAACAGAGGAGAAGAAGAAGCTGGAGGACCATCAGCTCCACCTGGAGGTGAGGTGAGGTCAGCAGGAGACCACGCCTGAACACACCTTACTCACCTGCTGCTCGTTTTCCAGAAGAGCTCAGAGAGCAGAAGAGTAGTGAGCCTGAGGTGTAGAGAAGAAAAAGAAGAGGAGGAGGCGTCCAACATGATGTCATCACCAGCTACAGACTCCTCCCCCCTGTCTCACCTGGCACCTTCAGGTCAGCTGACTGGAGAGGGGGGGGGCAGAGTTATAGCAGGTCAGATATGGAAGAAAAACCGTCTCATTGGAAGCTGCCTTTTTTCTTTTTTACGCAGAATTTTGAAAACTGAGTTTCTGCAGGAAAATGTTTTGCAGGAGATTTTTACCAGATAAAAATTATTGTCAGGAATGTGAGAAAGATTCCAATCAGTGTTTTTCTTTCATACAAGATGTTCTGCTGTTACTTCTTGGTGAAGCTGTCCGATCCATCGCCCAATTACGTCATAACGTGGCGTCAAGGTCACGCTGCGACGGAAGCCTCCTCGTTATGCGGCCTACAAAGGCGTCCTTCTCTTTGCCCGTTTTGAAGGTCTGGTCCGCCGTATCCTCTGTAGCCTTCGGTATCCCATGATTCATTGCGAGTCCAATAAAGCCGGCTGCTCCGTGCTCGGAGGAAAAAGAGAAATGGCGCCGATCAGTGGTGAGAATATTGGAAGTTCAGTTTAATATAATCCAGTCAGTGAATAGTTCCGTCTGAAATGAATGAAAATAGTTGTTTTAATGGTTATTAAGTCAGATATGTGGCGGTAATGTTTGATTTAATGAAAGGTTTTATCTGTCCCTGTTTAAAATGGGTTGTCTGATATTTAAGCTCAGATTCCAACATCTCTGCAGGGTGGGGGCTATAAATCTGATATCTGAGACGACGGGTTCTGCTAATGAAGCTCCTCAGGAATGTTAACACCCAGAACAGCAGTGAGAACTTAAACATCTCTACTTTTCCTGCTTTTTGTGTTCATCTGTCACGATTGCTAGATGACGGAGCGTACGGGCGGTGAAAGCCGCAGAAGGCTGGACCTGTTTGGTGGACCAGCCTTATTTTCACGAACCTGGAAGAACCCAGTCCAGGTAGACCGGGTCTTTGGAGGACGCAGCCGCTGGATCAGAACACAGCAAATGGTTCTTCCTCCTCTGCTGCTCTCCTCTCTGACTTGCCTGTTTGGGGCGGGGCCAAACGGCCCCAAACAGACGAAGCCTCCATTAAAGGTATAGTGGAGAATTTTCGCAAATTTTTTAAAAGACTCGCCCTCTATTAAAAAAAAAAAAAAAGTGCATGCACTGCGCTGTACCCACTCCCAAGAGGGAACGCCTATTAAACGTGTGCGAGTCGATTTCTCCTCGTGCACGCTCTGCTTGCATCGCTCATACAAGCTTTACTTTCCAAAAGAATTTTCCCAGTATGTCAGACTCGCCACCGGTCAGTGAAAATGAGGACGAGCGCGTCGGACGTGACGTAAACGTACCACCAGAATGATTGACAGTTAGAGGACAATTAATTTGACGATTCACCTGGAAAACCTTTAAACATGGCTGTTCTGAGTTTCCGTCCCTCCAGCCAGCTTCCTGTCAACCTCTTTCAGACTCTGGTTTAGATGTTCCCCTTTAAACCGGGAACAGTTTTTAGCAACAGTGGGTCCGGCTCACTGACCGGCGTTCAAATCGCCTCGGCTCTGATCGCCTTACAGCGAAAAGTTTCTTCTTCTGCTGCATCTAGATGCCGCTGTTGACCTTTGACCTTCTCCCAGGTTCTCCTTCAGCTGAGAGCAGCCGTCTACTCCGCCGCTCGGCTTCCCATCATGCATCAGATCAGAGCCCAGGCCCCCGGGCCCACCCCTCCTCCCCCCTGGTCTACAGCATCCTGGTGGAGGACAGGAAGGTGAGTCTGCAGTCACTTCCTGTCACATGATGCCATCACTTCCTGTTTGAATAGATCAGCCTTCATCTATTTGCTTCTTTATTGACCCCCAGCCCCTCGCTACAGCCTCAGGAGTCGGCGTTCAGACATTCATTGAGTGATGTCATCAGTGATGTCATCAGTGTTCTGCATCTGGAAATGGATTTTATTTAGATTTTTCTTAAGATTAATAAAAACATTTATTTTTTAATGAAACTGTCTCTGATGGTTCTGTCAGATCTGCAGCTGATAAACCATCAGATTCCAGACGTTCATCTAATCCCAGCATTGGTCCCTCGGCACAAGGCAGGATCATCTCCTAACATGGCTGCCAGTACAGCCTGAACATTTAATGAAATGATCCAGTTTGAATTTCTGCTTTGATATACCAAGTAACTAAAGAGCCCGGGCCGGGATTAGAACCCAGAACCTTCTTGCTACAAACTGCTCCACCGTGCAAATGATCTGTTTTGAGAGCAGAGCTACTCTTTCCTTTGGCGTATCATCCTGTTTACCTGCTCAAATTAAGACCAAATGCAATAATATAAAAAAACAATCCATCTTTGCAGTTTAAGTCAATTTCCTATGATGATCTGTGATCATAAGATGTGAGACTTACTGATTTGACCCTGGAACCAATTTGATATTTTGTCCGATGATTATTAACAAGTATTTAGACATTAGGCTTCAGTCCAGATCACAATCTTTGTCTGTTAGATCAGTAATCTACTTTTTGGTGCACATGATGATAGAAAACCCTGCTAGATTTAATCTAGAACTGCTACTGGTTCAGTCTGTCTTCAGATCCGTTCATCCATTTTCATGCTTTATCTGTGCTGGGGTGGTGAGGGCTGCTGGTGTCTATCTCCAGCTGTCCACAGGTGAGAGGGGGGGGGGGTCCAGCCTGGACAGGTCTCCAGTCCATCGCAGGGCAACACAGAGACAAACAGGACAAACAACCATTCACACACCAACATCTAAGGAGAGAACCCAGGCATGTGCAGGGAGAACATACAGACACCATGCAGAAAGACCCCCGGCCGGGAATCGAACCTTCTTCCTGCAAGGCAGCATTGCTACCCACTGCACCACTGAGCAGCCGCCTTTAGATCCTCCTTCATATATATATACATGTTTGAGTGTATAGATATTGATCATTAGGTCAACATATAGTTAACAGCCTGAATTTCATGACGCTACGAATATAAAGTTTCAGACAAATTCTATTCACTTTATTTCTATAGCTCCAATTCACATCATGTCATCTCAGGTCAGTTTCCAGTTCACCAGATCATCCAGTCAGATTGATTCAAAGTTTTCTATCTAAGGAAAACCAGCTGATTGCATCACTCATTGACTCTTCAGCAATCCCTCACACTAAGCATGCTTGTAGCGACAGTGGAGAGGAAAAAACTCCCTTTGAACAGGAAGAAACCTCCCGAGCAGAACCAGGCTCAGTGTGAGGCGGCCATCTGCTGAGGCCACTGGGGTTCAAGGAGACAGAAGCAGACATAGAAAAAAGCATAGATACAAAAGGCAACTGTCAACCAGCTCCCACAGGCGGCCCCGTCCCAGGAAACACACACAGCCAGGCAGACGAGGCTCTGAGCCAGCTCCCATGTCAGAGGGATGAGAGAGAGCACATCCAGTTAGTCACAGTCAGAGAAACAGGACTACACTGGAAAACAGGCCAAGCTCCAACATCTAGAAACAAAGGTGTTGATGGCAGCAGCACAGCTGATATTTCTCTCCAGGATGGAGTCACAGCCAAACAGGAACAGACCAGATGAAGCTACTATGAGAAAAAAGCAGAGAGAGCAGAACGTTAGAGATTGAACTAACAGATTCTGCAGAGTGGGAGAATAGAGATAGAATGAAGCAGAATGATGAAAAAGGGGTCCCTATGTCCTCCAGTTTTATCTTATGAAATAAACTTTAAGGCCACAAACTAAATATACCTGTTATACAAATTTATTAAAATGAAATTCAGCTGAAAAAATAGTTTATTCGAAACAAAAAAAAAGCTTCCATTTTATATTTATTTAAATTTTATTGAGAATGCAATTTTATATATAAAGCATTTAGATGTAACTGTCCTCTGGATTAGGGTAAATAAAATAATAAAACAAACTTTGTTTGCGGTCCAGATTCTGGTGCTGTGGTCCAACACCTATCAGACACTATATTAGTTCAATCATTGCCTGGAAAATAAAAAGCCTCTAAACTCCCGGTTCTGATCGGGTCAGGGAGCTTATTGGGATGTAAAAACAAAAGTGAAGCAGCTTGGAAAAAGTTCTGCTGGAATTCTGCTCCCCAGTTTTCCTTTTGCTCCAGATTCCAGACAGAAAAAAACCAAAAGCAGAGAAAATGAGAACCAGACGGCGGGGGGTGGGGGTCTGGGTTTCAGATGTCTGGATGGAGGAGGAGGAGTTCTGGTCTCCGTCTGCCACTCGGATCCAGCTCTAACCCACAGTTTGAAGCGACTCCGAGACAACAGAGCCGCCGTCTGGATAAAAGAGAAAACTTTCAGGGGGGTTGGAAAGTTAAAAGAAGGAGTCGGATCAGAACCGGAGAACAGACGGATCAGAACCGGAGAACAGACGGATCAGAACCGGACGGATCAGAACCGGAGAACAGACGGACCTCCTGGGTGAGGAGAGCTGAAGCGGCACATTCATGAAACAAACTACCAGTAGACAGCTTCTCCCCTTCAGGACTCCTCAGATCTGATCCCAGAGCACCCGGGGGGGGACTGGCCCCCTCAGTCAGCTGATCTGAAACGTCTCCGTGGAAACAAAGATGGAGTCCATGAAAGTCAGATCCACGAACCTCCAGGAAGAGTAACAGACACTGAAGGATGGGGGACAGAGAGGGAGGATGAAGGAGAGAACCAGAACCGGGACAGAACCCGACGCCGGGACCACCTGAAGCTGGACTTTAGGTCTGAATGGGACCCGGCGTACAGAACCAGGACTCTGATTTTAATCTGGGCTGAGACACAAAGCGACTGAAGACTGAGTGAGGGTGGGAGCTGGAGGATGATCTGAGGCCGCAGTGACCTTTGACCCGCCCTCAGGTGCTTCTACAGGTGCTGGGATGCAGCTGAACCGACCTCGCAGCACCCTGCTGGCCGTCGGGGGCCCGCCTCCCTCCTTCTCCAGCCAGTTCAGCACCATGAGGTTCTCCTATCACCTCCACACTGCAGCACATGGCTGCAACAGCGCCCCCCACAGGACAGGTGAGTCCACTGATGACTCTGGATCTATTAGCAGAGATCTATCACAGCTCTGAACATCTGTCCTCCATGTTTTAGACGCTTCTCTGCTTCAGGACACCTGATTCAGATAGAAGAGGCAGGTTTAACCTGAGGGGAGGATGGATGGATGGGGGTCCCTGGTCCTGGACCATGGTTCTGGTCCCTGGTTCTGGACCGTGTTTCTGACCTGTGGTTCTGGTCTCTGGTTCTGGACCATAGTTCTAGCCCCTGGTTCTGGTCTCTGGACCATGGTTCTATCCCCTGGTTCTGGTCTCTGGACCATGGTTCTAGCCCCTGGTTCTGGTCTCTGGTTCTGGTCCGTGGTTCTAGCCCCTGGTTCTGGTCTCTGGTTCTGGACCATGGTTCTGGACCTGTTGACCTTCATCCAATTTAGCTGATTTTCAGTGTTTCTACATAGAAGCAGGTCTGGTTCTGGTCCAGGTCTGGTTCTAGTCCAGGTCTGGTTCTGGTCCAGGTCTGGTTCTGCTCTCCTGGTTGTGGCAGCGGGTCAGATTACGCTCTTCATCACATTAGAGGGAATCTAATTAGCCGAGAGGCTCGTTAGCTGCAGCTAGGTCACATGATGGCGAGCTGAGGAGGGTCACATGATTCCTCAACCGTCCAGGAACCCCTCCCCCGACCCGGACCGCAGACAGGCTGAAGGTCTCTGGGTCGGTCAGAACTCTGTGGTTCTGCAGGGTTCTGTTTCACTGCAGCAGGAACAACCGGACCTTCATGATCAATGAGTTTCATCTGACTTCGGTTCTGATCCGTTTGGTTTTTAACATCAGGATTCGGTTCGTTTTGTCCTCAGTTTAAATGGCGACTTCATCTCTGGTGGTAACCATGACAACAAAGGTTCTGAAGCATCAGCAGATGTTGCATCCAAACCCCTCTCACTTCCTGCTTTCAGGGCTTCTCAGTGTTCAGAATAAGTCATGGATCAGAACCACAGGTCAGAGTTCTGTTTGGAAGGCGGTGAGGCTCCAGGTCCAAACGACCAGAACCAGAAAACAGGAAGAAATCTGACTAAGAACCCAAAGTTTTAGGAACATTTCATTAGGAATGAATGAGCAGAACCAGGAGGGAGCGTCTGATAAAAGCAGCAAAGGTTCTGATGAAAGATGTTCTGGGTTCTGCAGAACCACAGCAGCTTCTGAACTGGACCTAAAAACAGCAGAGTGACTGAATCCAGATGGAAACTGGTTTCTGCTGAAGCTGCAGCCTGCGGTCGGCGCCGGGACTACTTCTCAGATAGCCGGCGGGTGGAGGGTTACACACAGCTGGAGGAGCATGATGTGCTGATGTGAGCTCCAGCTCCATGTCTGGGTGCTCTCTGGTATTTGGACCCACTTCTCCAACACGCTCTGTGAGGACCCACCCAAACCCGGGGCCCTGAAGGAGCGGTTCTGGTTTCTGGTTAGGTAGCAGAGATGAAAGGCAGTCAGTGGAAAGTCCTCGTAAAGATAGAAAGGCATGCTGAGTGTTTGTGACTGTGTGTCTTGGCTGAGGATCCAGTGACTCCCGCCTGAACTCCTGCTTTTCCGGCTGGAATTTTTGGCTGCGGCGCGTTTGTTTTGCTGAAAGTCGGGCCGCAGCGCGGGGCGGAGCTGAGATCCACACAGACGTGGATTCAGGGAAGGTTTTATCTGCTGCTCAGATCAAACTCACTGGGGACCTGATGTATGACCTTTGACCTCTGACGGTCTGATGAAGCTGCAGCTCATTCCGTGTTTGTACGCTGGTAGAATCAGAATATCAGCGGGACTCTGAGGTTCAGGGTCCGACTGACCGAAATGGCAGCCTGAGGCAACGCCGATCCTAACCCCGCCCCCAGACTTCCTGTCAGAACCCCCCCACCCAGCCACTGTGGTAGGTCCAGGGTCAGAGGTCAGCCTTCTAATGATAGCAGGGTGTCTAAGATGACTGCAGCAGGAAGAGGAAACGATAAACTAAATCCAGTTTCGTTAGTTTTTAACTAAACCAGTGGAAGCAGTCAGACAGCTGCAGCAGTCGCTTATCAATCAGTGCAGTTTGCTTGCTTCCAGGGGCAGAGCTAGATGTGGGGTCAGGCGTAGCCATGGCAACCAATGCCCCCAATCCTCCCAGTGTAAAAGCAGGAGGGAATTAATAAAAAAGTTGTTAATTAATAAGAAAAATAGAGCTTCCATTTTTGTATTGAAGGAAAAGTCGCTCATTTTCAGAATTCAAACTTCTAGAAAGTTCTTTAAATAGGAAATAATTACATCCTGTTCAATAAATGATCAGTGTCAAATTTTGTCAAATTTTCATTTGATTGCTAATGGAATACCTCGGTTAAAAGTGAAAAAAAAAGAGTTATTCCACCTTTCTGATTCCTGATCCTCCACGGACGGGTTGGTCGTTGGATCGCCAACTTGAAGAGGGAGGATTTGCCATCGAACTTCTGGCCAGAGAAAAAACCCGCAATATGTAGCCAACATTTGGAAGAAGAATGTTTGCAAGATGACTTGGATAATAGCGCTGGTGACAAACACCAGATACAGCACTGGGACTTGATCAACAGCCCGATACCGCACCGCGACGCCCAGTTAGGCTCTGAACGCGCTCATTGAACGAAAAGTTCATGAACTCGCCGCTCATATTTTGGGCTTAACGTGAACTGAACGTATTGCATTATTGCCTGATGAACGCTATTGTGAACTCGTTCATTCTGGTGTTCGTGAACGCACGCCTTCTCAGTTCAACTCCGCTCAATAGGTTGCCAGATTTCTATAGAGCCTCCAGGCGCAAACCCCGCTAAAATCAAACCGCAAAACAGGCCTTAATATGTAGCGGAAAACACCCAATCTGGCAACACCAGCTATCAGCGCCGTAGCCTACAGCCGCGATGCGCCATCAAAACAAAATGCAGCGTGGAAGCCACAGCAGCATGGAGGCTTACAAAGCAGCAGTATGATCACTTAAAAACAGTTTTATGACCAGGTGGTCGGTGAGGATGATGGCAACAAGTTTGCCCGCCGGCTTTCTGTAAAAAAATCCGCACTTCAGTAACCTTAAATTCCTACCTCAGCCTGGTCCCTCATAGCCTGACGTAGTCCTACTCAATCCTAGTCAGAATGAGTCTGATGCTGCTCCATAGAGCTGTGATTATGGGGCGTTGTTCTCGAACGAACCAGGAAAAAAAATGCCTCTGCACTCAATTGGATAGACCTACAACCAATAAGAGCAACGGAGTGCGTGACGTATGTTAAGCGAGTCATAGTTGTTGTCCACAAAAATCAAAAGCGTGCAGTTTCACGTCCTAGAATAAGAAGATGAGACTTGATCGCTGCTTTCTCTGTTCCTCTTTAAAATTAATTTGCTGTCGATATCTTCTAGAACAGACCTAATAGCAGAATCTACTCACCCAAACTCTCCAGCTGCAGCCATTATTGTTGTCACCTGAGCGCGCTTTGGTCACGTGGTTGATTACGTTACTCTTGATCATCTGTCCATCATCGTGATAAAGCCCTCTTCCTGACAATTTGATTGGATCGGCCTGACAGTGGGCTAGGTATAATATTCGCGCTACTATAGAGCAGAGCCAGACCAACTTCCCGTTACCTCAAACCTTGTGGGCGACTAAGTTTGGACTGGCACCCAGCGTAGGTCCCTCAGTTTGTGTTAGTAAAATCTTCTTGAGCTGAGGTTCAATAGGGGATCCGCCAATAATCCCTAGGCTCTACTTGAGGTACTGCATGTGAGGGTCTGTGCATTCCGGTTAGTTGATATTTTTATATTCCCCTGCAATTTTTCCCCACTAATTGAAATGTCTTTAAATACTCATTAACATGAAATCAACACACTGTAGTAAACAGATATCAATGGAGACAAAAGATGTCTTTTCAGTCATCAATGCTCACATTCAGAAGCAACACACAGGAGCTCTTTTCAAGCTGGGCACCGCTTCACTTCAAACCAGGAATCAGAATCAGAAAACTTTTAATAATCCCAGGGAGAAATTAACTTTTACATTACCCATCTGTAATAGAGTGACTATAGGGACAATTTCTTATTAATAGCTTATAGAGTTAGGGGTCCCCGCCCATCTCGCCATCAGTTTGGGGGTCCTTGGTCTGGAAACATAGAAGCACCCCCTGTTCTTGAGGGTTTTACTATCCATGTAACTTGTTTGTTAAACCTGCCTGGTATAATTTTCCAGGATTCCAGTATTCCTTTTAGTATGTATTGAAATGGAATTTCAAATGAAAAAAATATTAAAATAAAATAAAAACATTTGCACCTTAAAGACTACTTTCCTATTTTTCTTTTAATAATTCCTCACAAAAAGACCATTCAAGCAGCACATTTTTCCTGGATGTTTCTGGAGAATATACCGTAGTGGTGAAAAGCCGCAGCTGCTACCAGTGTGAAGTGAATGGACAGCAGCAAAGCGTTAAAAGCAACAATGGGGAAATGCTGTCCCCTCAATGTTAATAACAAACCCTGGTTGGATAAGGATTCAAAACTGGATATGAAGATGAAATTTGACCACAAAGTTTCAGAGTTACAACTGATAAAATAATTGCCCGTCTGTGGTTCTACAGTAGGCTATGGTGTAATTGAGTAATATATGAAAAAAAAGAAAACTATGAACTAGTTCATTTTTGGTTTTGAATTAGAAACTGAACTAGTTCATTTTAAAATGTGTGAACTGAACTTTGAACTTAGTTCACATAGAAAAAGAACTTTCCCAACACTGGTGACGCCACTAAACCAGTAGGTGGCAGTAGTGTTCTTTGACAAAACATGGATGCTTCCAGTAAAGCACATATTCACATGGAAATTACTCTCGAATTAAAAAAAACACTGATCATTTATTGAACAGGATGGAATCATTTCAGATTTAAAGAACTTTCAGAAATTTGTCTCCTGAGTATGAGCAACTTCTCCTGTTACTGACTGGTTCTAACCTGATGATGCTGACCCTGTTAGCCCCGCCTTTGAGATCAAGCTCCGCCTGCTCTTTACCAGACTGATTATGGAGGTCATCTGAGGCCAGACTTGTTGGTTGACTGGAAATACGCTCCATTAATGAAGATTCATAAGTATTTTTTTAACGCTTGCCCGTTTCCCCAGTGTTTACATCCGGCCATGTTAGCTAGCCTACGTCCCGCCCCGGTAGTTCTTCGTGAGACCATCCTTGATCTCAAGCGAAGCTTCTCAAGTGTTTCACTTGCTAATCAGTCTGGAGACTCTCCTCCTAAAGAAAGTATTTTAAGCCGTCACCAAAACTAACGCCCAATCAGCTGGCTTTGAGGCGGGCTGAGGTGTGACGCGAACGCAGAAGCCCTACAGTTCCAGCCCGTGTCTAAAGAACATGAGTAAGCTTCAGCCGATGAAACTAGCTGTTATGCGGGCTATCGCAGAGCAAGTTTTCCATCGGAATTACAGATTATTTTCACTGGAAAGAAGAGCAAAAACACTGCTCTGGAGGCTTTTCAGAGGAAAGATGTTTCTGCTCTTCTCCCGACTGGTTTCGCAAGAGTTTGATCTATCAATTGGCTCCTCTTTCGCCTGGCCTGTTAGTACGCTTTCATATGCTTCATTGATCTGATTGGTTTATTTGGCCCCGCCTCCATCACCAACAATAGGCCAATCAGCTAACCAGTATTTTCGCCCCTTCCCAAAACATTACTGCGGGAAGAAGTTTCCAGATGGATATGCGGAGCAAATCCATCTGGCGGAGCTCAGGTTAATCGCCCCGGAGTGGCGTCACACTTCCGCATTTTGTATCGGCAATGAAACAGAACCAGGCTTTATTTTTAATCATTAGTATCAAGACTCACTTTAAACATTTCAGTCCTGATGACCTCACAGAGTTGTGCTGAGGTTCTGACCTCCAGCCTTCCTGCTCCCTGAAGTTCATCTGCTGCTGTTCTTCAATTTCAATTCAGTTCAGTTTATTTATATAGCGCCAAATTCACAACACATGTCATCTCAGGTCACTTTCCAGTTCAACCAGATCATCCAGTCAGATTGATACAAAGTTTTCTATCTAAGGAAAACCAGTTGATTGCATTGACTCATTGACTCAAATACAATCCCTCACACTAAGCATGCTTGTAGCGACAGTGGAGAGGAAAAACTCCCTTTAACAGGGAAGAAACCTCCAGCAGAACCAGGCTCAGTGTGAGCGGCCATCTGCTGAGAGCCCACTGGGGTTCAAGGAGACAGAAGCAGAGATACAAAAAGCAGCTGTAAAAGGCGGCCCGGTCCAGGAAACACACAGCTTCCCAGACGTTCCTCTGGGATGGTTCCAGCATCACGTCTGGGATCCAATCCCCCGGCCTGGGAGTGCAGCTCCTCAGCTGGTGCCGATGGGTCCAGTTGGCTTCTTCTCCTCCAGCTGCTTTCTCACAGTTCCTCAGACTCCTGTTGCCGTCTCTCAGTTCTGCTGCAGACTCCAAGCTTTTCCATCGGTGGAACCTGAGATCTGTTGGCCACCGGGAATCAAACGCCGGGTTCCCAAGGCCTCCTTGGTGTCTCTGGTACCGGGTTTGGACTGTGCAGGACTTCTGCCCTTGAGCAGAAGCTCATGGTGCCGATGACTTCAGGCTCATGTCTGTATGCGAGGTTCCTCTGACCGACCCAAAGCCTGAACGACACATTTCAGATGCTTAAATCCAGATTCCTGATCAGAACCTGTTAGCATCCTGGATAATCCGCATGATGGAAACCAAAACGGGCTCAAATCCAAAGCAACCGGACTCTCACTCAGAAAGTAAACTCATTTAAAGCCTGTTTTGATGACAGCAGGTTCTTCAAGGGTTCAGTTACATAAAGCCTGAAACTGGATTTGCAACAAAACCAGCGTTCTGTCATTTCACCCCAGCATACCCCATCAGGCCAGCATACCCCATCAGGCCAGCATACCCCCATCAGGCCAGCATACCCCATCAGACCAGCATACCCCATCAGGCCAGCATACCCCATCAGATCAGCATACCCCATCAGACCAGCATACCCCATCAGACCAGCATACCCCATCAGACCAGCATACCCCATCAGATCAGCATACCCCATCAGACCAGCATACCCCATCAGATCAGCATACCCCATCAGACCAACATACCCCATCAGACCAACATACCCCATCAGACCAGCATACCCCATCAGGCCAGCATACCCCATCAGATCAGCATACCTATAGTCAGTACGCATGCACAAGACGTCAGATTCCCGTTAGATTTACTCTTTATTTTTACATCTAAAAATAGACTTTAAACTACCTGAACAGGCGTTAAAGGAATAGTACACCCAAAACATGATTAGCCTTCATTTTCTACTCCCCCATGCTGAACAACACTCTGGAGTACTTTTTTGATATCTCAAAATGCATCTGGAGATCTGGGAGGCTTCTTGCTGCTCCGCTGACATTCAAATAATGGAGGTCTATGGCGCCCGAGGCAGAAAGGTCCATAAAAGTCCACAAAAACGTGTCAATATTCCTCCATAATGCTCGGCCCAATGTATTCCAAGTGTCCTGAGTGGGTAGCATCCAGAATTTACTCGAAACTAAGTCATTCATAGAACGCTTTAGAGCCTAAACAATAGTGTATAGGATTTCCTAATAGCGCCCATCATGCTAGCTCACGCATTCTACGGAAGCTGGCAGACCAAACCAGCGATTTCAGCTCAGTAAAGAACCTCATGCTCTTCCCTCAACACTGAAGTCCTTAGACATTTTCTTTCGTTGTTTCTTTGCACAGGTAAACAGCACATTTTCTTCTTCTTCTAAGCACGTATCGGCAGAGCAGACGCTGAATGAAGCACTTCCTCATCTGGTTTTGGTCTGCGTAGCGGTTTCCGTGAAGGCCGCGTGAACGCTTTTAGGAAATCCTATACACTACTACTGTTTAGGCTCTAAAACGTTCTAAATGACTTCGCTTTCGAGTAAATTCTGGGACGCTACCCACTCAGGACACTTGGATTACATTGGATGAGCAGTATGGAGGAATATTGACACGCTTTTGTGGACTTTTATGGACCTTTCTGTCTCGGGGCCATAGACCTCCATTATTTGAATGTCAGCAGACAGCAAGAAGCCTCCCAGACTTCCAGATGCATTTGAGATATCAAAAAAGTACTTCCGAGAGTGTTGTTCAGCATGGGGGTGAGTAGAAAAATTGAAGGGTTAATCATGTTTTTGGTGTTACTATTCCTTTAATCCCGCTTTAGTCATGTACAGATCGCCATAAACTTAAAGTTTTTTATACATGACTAAAAGGGGATACATGCAGGTTCCCAGGACCTGGTTTAGCTCCAAAGGCTAGAGCTAACTCTCAGTAGCGCAGTGCGAGCGAATCGCGGCACAGCCAGCGTAACTGGCGCGTAGCCAGGGCTAACCGCGCAGCTTAGGCCAACCGCGCAAGCAGCTAGGCTAACTGCGCAGCGAGGCTAACTGCAAGTAGCAGCGTGCGCAGGCTAACTGCGTGCAGCCAGGGTAACTGCGCATGCAGCTAGGCTAACTCGTGCAGCTAGGCTAACTGGGCAGCAGCAGGCTAACTGCGTGCAGCAGGGCTAACTGTGCGCAGCGCAGGCTAACTGCGCGCAGTGTAGAGGCTAAGCTTAACGCGCAGTAGCGCAGGCTAACCGCGCGCAGCGCAGGTCTAACTAACAGCATGCAGCCAGGCTAACCAAGGCGCAGCGAGGTTACTGCAAGCTGGGCTTTATCCTGCTTTCCCTGCCTCCTCTCTTTTCGTGCAGGTCAGGACCTGATCCAGCGATGGATAAAGACAGCCAGGGACCCCGATTTACAAGCACAGTTTGTAGAAAAGGCAAAGAAGAAATCAAACAATCTGGGATTCACATGGAAAATAATAGAATCTAGTCTACTTTTTCTAGATGTATAATTTGCATAGTTGCTCTTAAGTAATCACATTCTCAGAAAATACATCGTTTTTATATATATATAAAAATCTAAAGCTGACTCATAGCTCCTCTATTATTAAACTGGTCCATTTTTTTAGGTTTGTGACACAATATCAGGCCATGGAAAACCCAGATTTACCTTCACAGCCACAGAAGGACAAGATTTATGGATAAAAAGTAAACCTGGACATTAAATTGTTTTTGTTTTTATGTTTTATGTTGTTGGCATTCATATATACATTATACATTAGATTGTTTTTTGGTAAAACGTCTATTTTGAATTCTAACACCTGAACATCATGTCAGGCTGTGTTCTGATCGTTTCCTCACAGCGAACCGGTTCTGATGGGTCCAAAGATCAGCGGTGTGGTTGAAACGAGGCTCAGATCAAAGCTGCCTTGTTGTTTCTGTTCGGTGGAAGTTCTGGTTCTGTTCTGGCTGCAGGCGGGTCACAGGGTCATCTGCGGCTCTGACTGTGGGCGGCCAGTGCGCCCCCTGCCGGATGTGTGCTGCTCTCAATCCAAGGACCCGGTTCCGTTCAAGCAGAACCGAACCTGGACGTTCGGTAAAGTTCTGCTCATTAAAATCTAGAATCAGAACCGATCCTGCTGTGATGTTCTATAGAAATGTTTCCGCCGGCTGGCACAACGTGATCACCTGTCACCTTTTAATTTGTTGTCATGGAAACCGAAGAGGAAGAGAGAGTGAGGGAGAGCATCCCCGCCCCCTCCCTCTGCGCCGCCGCCGCCGCCGCACGCGCACCGGGCAGAACTAACGCGCGGATCCAGCGCCTGATCCGTCCTGAAGCGGCACCCTGTCGGTTCGGACCGTCGGAACCGGTCCGTGTGGGAGCCGGGTTGTTCTGCTGTGGACCGGGGGAGCCGCTCTCCCCGCGCACCAACGTCTCTTTAATGACCGGATTCGTGTTCTGCTGCGCGATGTACATGGACCGAAGCAGCCTGAGCAGAGGTGAGTCCGCATCTGCACCGCGCGCGCACGAGCACGGGGGATGCGCGCGTGAGCGCTGACAAATTCTACATGGGGCCGCGCGTGCGTTGGCCAGCTGCGGCGTGCGCGTGTCCTATTTTTCCATGCTGCGGTGCACGCGCACACACTGACCGACATCCCCGCAGTGGAAGTGGGCTACCGTGGCTGCGCGCGCCAGATGTGGCACAGGCCCCGCCGCAGTCACGTGCACGTGACCCTCCTGCTGATGAACGGTATCGATCGGATCGATGAGCTGCTGTCTGTCCGAATCCATCCACTGGCGGCCGAACCGAGCCCGCGTGTGCATGAGCGCGGCCGCACATGTATGACAGCAGTGCAGGCACGTAGGCTTCATAGCATCAGAGAGACCCTCCTGATTGGACTAGCCCCTGGGGGGGGGGGGCTGTCAGCAGAACCGAGCCTGCAGGTTCGGATAAACCCAACATTATGATCCACACAGTGATTCAACCTCCACACAGAATCACGTTTGAAACAGGGTGATGGATCTGCAGAAGGAACCTGCAGGAACCTTTAATGGTTCTGGGTTCTTTTCTTGAAGGTTTTTGTCCAGAACCTGCTCCATGCAGCAGATTCCTGGTTCTTCCTGTTTTTCCTGACTGGTCGGCGCTTCTTTACCACCAAGGAGTCCTGTTCTAAAGACAAACCGGGTCAGGTCTGGGTCAGATTAAAGCGAGTCTTCCTAACATGCACCTTCGGTCTGAGGAGAACTTCTAGATCCACCACCAGTAGGAAGAAGATCAGGAAACGGAGAAGGTTCCTCATCATGGTTCCAAACAGAACCTTTAAAGAGCAGGAATCAGTAGGAAGGAACTAATTTATTTGACCAAAATGGAGGTCACTCCTTTCAGGACCAGGTTCTCGACATGTACTAGAACGGAGGTCTTCAACAGGGGGTCCGCGACCCCTAGGGGGTCCACAGAGATACTGCATGGGGGTCACGAAAGTTTTGGTTGATTACTTTTTTTTTTATATTCCCTCCTGCAATTATTTCCACTAATTGAAATGTCTTTAAATCCACATGAACATGAATCCAACAGACTGTAGTAAACATATAAATGGAGGCAGAAGATGTCTTTCAGTCATCAATGCTCACATTCAGAGACACACAGGAGCTCTTCCAAGCTGGGCAACCGTTTCATTCACAACACCTGTCCCATCAACCAGGAAGCAGAAATACTTTAATAATCCCAGGGAGGGATTACTTTAGTTACATTACTCCATCTGTAATAGAGTGACTATAGAACCAGTTTGATCCTTGAACCTTGTCCCCGCTCCATCTCGCTATCAATTTGGGGTTCTTGGCCTGGAAAAGGTTGAAAACCCCTTAGCTAGAACATAAGTCCTCATCTAGATCATTAGATCGAAAGTAGCTTATCAGAAAAAAGATTCAATTCAGTTTATTTCCCTATGGAAGTCCAATTCACATCATGCAAGTCATCTCAGGTCACTTTCCAGAGAGAATTCAACCAGATCATCCAGTCAGATTGATTCAAAGTTTTCTATCTATGCCTGAAAACCAGCCTTTAAAATTGCACACACTCATTGACTCTTCAGCAATCCTTCACACTGCAAGCATGCTTGTAGCGAGCAGTGGGAGAGGAAAACTCCCTTTGAGAAGGGAGAAAACCTCCAGCAGAACCAGACTCCCAGTTCAGTGTGAGCGGCTGGCCTGCTGGAGCCCACCGGGGGTTCAACTGGAGTTCAAGAGAGACAGAAGCAGACACAGAAAAGAAGCATAGATTCAAAAGGCAACTGTCAACCTGTGTAAAAGGCGCCCCGCCCAGGAAACACACAGCCAGGCAGATTTGCAGCCAGGAAAGCCAGTTCCCATGTCAGAGAATGAAGGCAGAGAGTGCCACATCCAGTTAGTCACAGTCAGAGTAGAAACAGGACTACACTGGAAAACAGGCCAAGCTCCAGCCATCTAGAAACAAAGGTGTTGATGGCAGCAGCACAGAAGCTGATATTTCTCTCCAGGATGGGAGTCACAGCCGCAGGAACAGACTAGATGAAGCTACTTATGAGAAAAAAGCAGAGGAGAGTTGCAGTTCCTGAGTATTACTGACATAGATTCTGCAGAGGAGAATAGAGATAGAATGATGAAAGTGCGTCCCTATGTCCTTCCAGCGTCTACGCTGCGTTTCGCTACCCAGGCGCAGCCAGCTTACAGAAGCAGCGCAGTTTGTGATGCAAAAGTCACGGTTGACGCGCTGGCCAAGCGCGCGAAAAAGGCGCCCTCGGCAGCGCTGCTCTCGGAGCAGCTGGAAGCAGCACGCCGGGCAATGCGAAGCATCTGATGCGCGCGGACGCGCTTAAACGCTGCTGTTCGCTCGAGATGGAAATTGAATTTTGTTGCTGGATTACCGCCACACCAATCAGAGAAGCGATCTGAGCTGGCTGGGGAGAGAGACACAGCGCTGATGACACAGAGAG
>JAGKQL010000065.1:7060841-7080477 GCA_018398635.1 Cyprinodon brontotheroides | reverse complement strand
CGTCAGAACAGTACTCAGTGATTAGGAATGTAAGAACCTTCTCGGTATTCAGAGCGTTAGGAGCAACTTCAGTGATCCCGGAAGAAGTTAGAACGCTACTCAGTGTCGCAGGCGTCAGGGCCTTCTCAGTGATCCAGAGCGTTAGAACGCTTCCCCAGTGATCCCGGGAGAAGTTGGGAACCTTCTCCCGGTGATCCGGAGCGTTAGGAGCCTTCAGTGATGGAGGTTGGAGTCTCGGTGATCCAGAAGCGTTGACACCTTCTATGTGATCCGGGAATATTAGAACCTTCTCTGTGATCCGGAAGCACGTTAGAACCTTCTCAGTGATTCGAACGTCAGAACCTTCTCAGTGATTCGAACGTCAGAACCTTCTCAGTGATCCAAACGTTAGAACCTTCTCAGTGATCGAACGTCAGAACCTTCTCAGTGATCCCGGAACGTTAAAACCTTCTCAGTGATCCAGAACGTTAGAACCTTCTCAGTGGTCGAACGTTAAAACCTTCTCCGAGTGATCCAGAGCGTTAGGAACAGCTACTCAGTGATTGAGAACGTCCAGAACCTTCTCAGTGATTCGGAATGTAAGAACTTCTTCTCAGTGATCCAAACGTCAGAACCTTCTCAGTGATTCGGAATGTAAGAACCTTCTGATCCAGAGCATTAGAACCTTCTATGTGATCTGGAATATTAGAACCTTCACTGTGATCCAGAATGTTAGAACCTTCCCAGTAATCCAGAAATCTTAAACTCTCAGAACCTAATCTAGACAGAGAACAGTATAGATAACCTTTCTGTTTGTGCTTGTTGGTGCTGAACAGAAGCAGGTGATGAACATATAGAATCTTTGAATCAGAGTATTTCGCTGATGCCATGATGCTGTTGGAGGATTGTGGGTAATGTAGTTTGGTTAGAAGTGTTTTTTTCACTAATGTTCTGAATTCCTGTGAGTATTTGGCAGCAGAACAACATCTGTTCTAGATCATTCCGCACCGGCTTTCTCATGACCTCCCAACAAGTTCACGTTTGAACCACCCCACCCCCACCCACCCACCTCCACACACACACTTCCTGTTTGGCCCAGGCTCTGCTGCAGGAAGCTGCCGAGATGTTGCTGCTCACATAGCCACTGGACACATTTTCCCATAATGAATTTCTCCTCGGTAGCTGGAGCTCCGTTAATTGGCTGGATCAGTCCGACCCTTACTGGGTCACAGCTGTCTGTTTTACTGGGAACCATTAGAGCTGCTCTATAAACAGGCTGCACTTGGTTTTATGACTTTATTTTTCTGCTTCACCCCTTCGAGAAGATTTAGTGAGACAGTTTTTAAATCCTAACAGATTCTATTAGGAGATGGTAATTCATCTGGGATTAGTAGAGATATTGCTCCAGAACCCACTCCACCCATTTGGACCTGAGGTTTTTGGTGAAGCAGTCGGCGAACTTTAAAGCTCTTGCTGTTGGAACCGATGTAGAAAACGCCCCCTGTAGGTCATTGAGAGCATAACTCTTTGAAGCTGCAGCAGAGAACTGCAGGTTTATGGGAAGCAATGAATGAAATCTTTATTTTTTTATTTAATTAAATATAATATCAGCATGAAATGAGGCCTGTGGTCTGACCTCTATCCTCCCCATCCCTCTCAGGCCCCGCCTCCTCCACCAGCCCCAGCCTGCTGGCTAAGGGCCTCTCTCTGGAGCCGTCCTGCTCTCCTTGTGGCCACCAGGGGGTGCTGGATGGTGACACTCCGCAGTCTGACTCTGAACCGGGGTCCGGTTCTTTGGAGGAAGGTGCGGAGCCAGTGGATTGCTGTGTTTCTATGAACGACACGGGTCCACCAGAACTGCCAGCTACCATGGTAACGGCGCCGAACCGGGTCCGCCCACCGCTGCCGGGACCTAAACCTCAGGGTGAGCACCCCACACTGAGTTTACCTTTCATTTCTCATAAGTGGAAACAGCCTTAATGTATAACCCCCAAACCCCCAAAAAACCAACCCCCCCCCCACCTCCAACAGCAGGCTGGACTGATCAGGCCACGCCCCCGAATCCAAGAAAACCCCCCACCGCCTCCAGCACCCTGCAGACCTCTCCCCACAGACCCCCGGGGTGGTTGGACACCTCCCACTCGGACCGATGGCACCGCCTCCCCCACCTGCGTCCTGTCGCTCATAGAGAAATTTGAGCGGTAAGTTGTGATTGGTCAGGAGGAAGTGATGTCATCACTGTTCTCCATTGTTCATGTCTGCTTTGTTTTCCAGAGAGCAGATCATCGTGGTTCCTGACATCACCGGGGGGGCTCTGTGTCCCCGCCCCCTGGACCCCCCCACCTCCCGATCTTCATCCCCTCTATCGTCTGCCTCGCCCGCCCCCTCCCGACCCGAGGGGGTGGAGCCAGATAGGGACCCTGCAGGCGGCGGGGATGGCGAGCTGTGTGATGAAGATGAGAATAATGAGGATGATGATGATGAGGAGGATGAAGAGCTTGTGGCAGCGTGTCGTGATGATGTCCATCAGAAGCGCCTGTCTATGGAGTCAGGTTACAGCGCCTCTGAGAAGAACCTTGACGATGATGTGGTTACCGTGGAAACGGATGACCAGCAGCCACAGATACTCCTCGACCAATCAGAGCTGCCCTCTGAGCGTCTGTCCCTCCCCTCCTCCCAGACGGACGGGAAGCTGGCGAACCGAGACAGCGGCATTGACAGCATCAGCTCACCGTCTCACAGCGAGGAGCTGTGCTTCGCCAGCGTGGACGATGGGGGCGTGGCCTATCCATGCAGCCCCGCCCTCCTGCCCCGCCTCTCCAGCTCCTCCTCTACCACCGGGGAGGGGGAGGAGAGGGTGGCCAGGGGAGGGGAGAGGAGGAGGAGGGAGTTCTCCGAGGAGGGAGATAGCGACCTGGAAGAGGAGGCGGAGCTAACTATGGTGCTGGTCCCGCCCAAAACAGACAGACAGGACTCTGTGGAGGTAAGACAGGTTTAGAGAGTAAAGACGGGATCAGAGCAGCAGAACCTGAACCTTGTCTCTGTGTCCAGCTGTCTGTCCATCAGAGGGTCTTCAACATCGCTAACGAGCTGCTGCTCACAGAGATCGCCTACGTGTCAAAGCTCCACCTGCTGGACCAGGTGAGTGATGCAGGAGCCCCGCCCCCTGATGATATAGAACCACGCAGCCTCTAACACCGCCTCCTCCTGCAGGTCTTCTGTGCCAGACTCCTGGAGGAGGCGCGGTCCCGTTCCTCCTTCCCGTGCGACGTGGTCCAGGGGATCTTCTCCAACATCTGCTCCATCTACTGCTTCCACCAGCAGTTCCTGCTGCCTGCACTGCAGAAGCGCATGGAGGAGTGGTGAGCACCTGGTCCCACCTCCGCCCCTCCTCCTCTGCCCCACGCCTCTGCTCTGATGTCAAATCTTTGATTTGCTGCAGGGACTCAAACCCTCGGATCGGAGACATCCTCCAGAAGCTGGCTCCTTTCCTGAAGATGTACGGAGAGTATGTGAAGAACTTTGACCGAGCCATGGAGCTGGTGAACATCTGGATGGAGAGGTCGACTCAGTTCAAGGACATCATTCAGGAGATCCAGGTACGGTTCTCTGTCTGGGTCTGTTTCCAGCCATCCGCTGTGGTTCCCAGCTCATGTTGGGTTTGTGGCGTCTGTGCAGAGGGAGGAGCGCTGCGGGAACCTGACCCTGCAGCACCACATGCTGGAGCCGGTCCAGAGGATCCCCCGCTACGAGCTTCTGCTCAAAGACTACCTGAACCGGCTGCCTGAGGACGCCCCGGACCGCAGGGACGCCCAGAGTATGAAAACAAACACCCCAAACATCCGTCTGTACAAACACACAGAAATATTACTAAACTTTTGAGAAACATACAATAAAAAAAATGTAATAAAAAAAGATCAAATGGAAAAAAATAAAATCTAAGAAAACAGTAAATATTTTTTGATTGAGAAGTTTTTCAGAGTTTATTTATTCCAAAATAAATAAACAAAAACAGTTTATTGTAAACATTAACGCCGTAGAAATGAAGAACCTTTTCTGGAATGCAGCCTGATGGACTGATGATACCAGACGAAAAAAATGTGAAACGATCTGACGCACAGCTGGAGCAGCAAAGCTGCGTCAGGGGAAAGCATGCCCTTTGACAGTTGACTGATTGACTGGTTTGGTTTCTAGCCCTGTAGGGGGCGCTGTTTCCCAAATAGGTGCTACAGGAAACCAAAGACGGATGATGTCATCAAACATCTCATGTTTTTCTGCAGAGTCTCTGGAGCTGATCGCCACGGCTGCAGAACACTCCAACGCCGCAATCAGGAAGATGGTAAGAAAACACAGTCCGGTCAGAACCATGTGACCCAATGAGACCTGCAGAGTCATGGTGGTACCAGCCCACATTCTGTAATGGTGGTGATTGGATGGGTGGGTGGTAGAGGCCGCTGCACAGAACCTCGCACCCAAATCAGTGTTGCGGGAAAAACTGGGTGGAGAACATGAATGATGACCTGTAACAAAAAACTTAAAGAATCAATCCACCGGACTTTGTTTCCAAGTTTGAAGACGTTTCTCTTCCATCCAGGAAGCTTTTTCAATTAAAAATGTCAGAAATAGTGTCGAGTTCCAGGCTTCATACAGTAGCCCAAATAAAGGACCAGATAAACATTGATTCCTGCAAAAAAAAGGGTGATTGGGCCAGACTAATTTCTGCAAGCAGCCGACTGATTACGAATATATTCCTGCAAAAAAACAAAAAACTAGTTTCTCTTATTCACCTTAATCTGACACGGATTAATTTCCGCAAACAATGGATCCAAATACTTCCTTCCAACAATGTTTTGGGCATAGACTAGTTCCTGGAAACAAATGATCAGCTATGCTGGTGAAGATTCTCAGTCATCCAGGTCTTCCCACCCAGGAAGCTTTTTCAATTCAAAATATCTAATTCAAAGGGGTGGACCCGTTCATCCGTTTCAATCTGTCTAAACTAAAACCAGGCTTTGTTTGGGCTGCTGGATAAAACCTGAAACTCAACTCTATTTCTGACATTTTGAATTGAAAAATCTTCCTGGATGGAAGAGAAACGTCTTCAACCTTGGAAACAAAGTCCAGAGGATTGATTTTAAACTTCTTTGGAGAAACTGTGCTTCATGCAAAGCTTGTAAAAGAACATCTTCCTACCAGGAGCATACCTGTTTTAAAACGTGTCGCCCTTCTGAAAGTCAGGCCCTAAATATGTCCAAACCACCATCGGGGAATACTCGCTCGTCTGTTGAATATTTGCTACTCTGAGGGTTAAAATCATGAGCGGTGTTCTTTGATCTGCTCGGATCACCTGGTCTGTTTTAAAAAGGTCTGATGAAGAGTTCTGTTGTCGTTCCTGGAGGTGTGCTCTTGAATTACTCATCCCCGCTGGGTTCTGGTAAACCCAAATGGAAATGGTGGCTCTTTGACTACAGCTTCCTGTCTTTTTTCCCAGGAGCGAATGAGGAAGTTGTTGAAGGTGTACGAGCTTCTGGGAGGAGAGGAGGACATCGTTAACCCGACTAATGAGCTCATCAAAGAAGGACACATCCTCAAACTGTCCAATAAGAACGGCACCACGCAGGACCGATACCTAATCCTGGTACTGTTGGTTCTGTTAGGCTCACCCAGATGGTCCAGTCTTCAGGTACTGACGACTCGCCTGTTTTTCTCTTCAGTTTAACGACAGACTGCTCTACTGTGTCCCAAAGCTGCGTCTGATTGGCCAGAAGTACAGCGTCCGAGCTCGCATCGACGTGGAAGGCATGGAGGTGAGACGCAGCGCCCCCTGCTGGCGGCTCTGTTTTGATTCTTAGATGGAGGCAGGTTAATGGCGCTTTAGAGCACCAGAATCGGAACCACCTGCAGGTCCAAACGGAACAAGCTCATAGAGGCCAGAATCTGTAGCTCCTCCTGCAGCCAGAAAAGCTCAAATAGAGGTTTGATTCTGAGCGTGCTCAGAACGACTCGCCATGAGCCAGCAGGAACATTCCTGATCGCACCGACCTGGAAGAGTTTTGGTCGGTTCAACTGACAACGAGTGTTTCTGTCCACAGCTGAAGGAGACGAGCGGCGTTGCTGTTCCCTGCAGGACGTTCCTGGTGTCTGGGAAGCAGAGATCTTTGGAGCTGCAGGCCAGGTTAGTGCAACTACACCTTCAGCTTCTACAGTCGTAGCATTCAGAATTTCCCCACTTTCCTTGGATGGTCCTTGGTGGTCCTTGGCAAGTCTTTGGCTGGTCCTTGGATGGTCCTTGGTGGTCCTTGGCTAGTCTTTGGCTGGTCCTTGGATGGTCCTTGGCTGCTCCTTGGCTGGTCCTTGTATGGTCCTTGGCCAGTCTTTGGCTGGTCCTTGGCTGGTCCTTGGATGGTCCTTGGCTAGTCTTTCGCTGGTCCTTGGATGGTCTTTGGATGGTCCTTGGCTAGTCTTTCGCTGGTCCTTGGATGGTCTTTGGCTGGTCCTTGGCTAGTCTTTGGCTCTCCTTGGCTTGTCCTTGGATGGTCCTTGGCTAGTCTTTTGTTGGTCCTTGGCTGGTCTTTGGCTGGTCTTTGGGTTGTCCTTGGCTGGTCCTTGGCTAGTCTTTTGTTGGTCCTTAGCTAAGCCTTGGCTTATCCTCGTATGGTCCTTGGATGTCTTTGGCTGGTATTTGGATGGTCCTTGGCTGGTCTTTGGCTGGTCCTTGGCTTGTCCTTGGATGGTCCTTGGCTAGTCTTTTGTTGGTCCTTGGCTGGTCTTTGGCTGCTCTTTGGGTTGTCCTTGGCTAGTCTTTTGTTGGTCCTTAGCTAAGCCTTGGCTGGTCCTCGTATGGTCCTTGGATGTCTTTGGCTGGTATTTGGCTGGTCCTTGGCTAGTCTTTGGTTGGTCCTTGGTTGGCCTTTGCTGGTCCTTGGATGGTCCTTGGATGGTCTTTGGATGGTATTTGGATGGTCCTTGGCTGGTCCTCGATGGTCTTTGGATGGTCCTTGGATGGTCCTTGGCTAGTCTTTGGCCGGTCCTTGGCTAGTCTTTGGATGGTCCGTGGATGGTCTTTGGATGGTCCTTGGCTGGTCCTTGGATGGTCTTTGGATGGTCCTTGGATGTTCCTTGTCTAGTGTTTCGCCGGTCCTTGGCTAGTCTTTGGATGGTCCTTGGATGGTCTTTGCTGGTCCTTGGATGGTCCTTGGATGGTCTTTGGATGGTCCTTGGATGGTCTTTGCTGGTCCTTGGATGGTCCTTGGATGGTCTTTGGATGGTCCTTGGCTGGTCTTTGGCTAGTCTTTCACTGGTTCTTGGCTAGTCTTTTGATGGTCTTTCGCTGGTCCTTGGATGTTTTTCTCTTCAGTTTAACGATGGTGGAGAATTGGCTGGTGACAGAGAGCCGTGGAGGTCAATGGGAGTCCGTCTCCTGGCAACCATGACAGCAGCTGACGCGAAGCAGAGGGGGTCCTGCTTAGAAGCAAGACAATTTAGTTGGCTTTGAAAGTTTCTCCTTTGTCTTTGGTTAACGTTTGTTAGATTTAGTGTGTGTGACAGATGTGTGAATCAAACATTTATGAAAATATGGGATAAATTGCTTTCCTTGTTGGTTCAATTTGGGATGCAACTTTTAACTACTAAAAAAACGAGGTTTCTGTATTTTAAGGAACAAATGGCAGTCATTCTGCAGATGCCAATGACACCAGATGCTACCGATGCTAAATACTGAAGATGCTAATAGACACATATGCTAATGATAAAAGCTATGGAACATAACTGGATTCCATCGTTTCTATGAAGATGGGTTGACCTTGTGTTTGCATTTCTGCAGGACCGAGGAGGAGAAGAAGGACTGGATCCAGGTGAGTTCACACACGTTCTGTTGCTTTTGAGCAGTCTCTTAAAACAGTCTGGTCGCTAATGGAAACAAATATCGGTTGTTTCTGAAACCTAAAGCTTTCAGACACTAAAAAAAGCTTCCAGGATTAAACAGAAAGTCTTCATGACAACTTAAGGAACCCAAATCCTACATCAGTGATTGACGGGTAGCAGCTCGGGTTCAAGCCCTCTCATAAAGCATGAAATAAAAACTGTTCCTAGAAGTTTAATCCTATGTAGATGCCTGAATTGCCGTGGCAACATGCAAAATAAGAATTATTTACAGTTTATCTGAAAAATGTCAAAAAAAGATCTGATACCCTGAAAATTATTCTGGATAAATCTGGAGAATGTTATTAGATTCAGAGTTGACAAGTGTTTAAGCCCAAATAATGACTTAAACAGAAGTACAAAAACAACTCTAGTATGTAAAAAGCCAGCAAGGTGATTAGGATTATAGATCAGTTTTCAGAACAGGAGTGGACCTTTAGCTGCTTATGTAGGTATGTAGGATGGATTCCTGTTTGCCAGCACAGGTTTTGAGTCAAAGTTCATGTCTTGGAGCTATTTTCTCCCTCAGATGCTGGAGGGCCTGATCATTATCCTCCTCTTATCTTTTTTTTTTAACTATCTATTTTATTTAGACAGATTTCCATCACATTCATTAATGACAGCTTTACCCATTTAAGGTCATACATGAGGATATAAGCAGAGATTTCCAAGCGATATTGTCCATAATTTCAGGGCTCAGAATTGTGAACCCAGAATTTCAGGCAGACAGACTGATGTCATTTACAGAAGCGTTTATTGACAACACGTAAAATCTGCGACTCAGCAGCTAGGACGAAAAAGGCTGGAACCTCTGTAGAGGGGAAAACTCAGGTTAGTGACCTCGTAAATCTGATGGAGGACGATTACGAGCGTGTCGGTCACTAACCTGGTTATAAAGTTCAGTCCGAGCCCAGAAGAAGAAGCAGAATCCAGCTGGATGATCTCCACAGCATGCGGCGGACGCTGGCCAGAGAGGTCCAGGAGCCGAAACCACGAAGGCTGCTGAACCGGCTGATGGGCAGAAGTCTTTTTGTAAAATTGGTCTCCTTTTGGAATGTTGTTTCTTCTCTCCTTGTAAAAGTTCTGATCCCCACTATGAAAACATAATCTTTGGCACAATTAGCCATCAGGATCCCAATTAAAACTCTGCAGATCTATGAGGACTAGAGATTAATTCCCAAGAGATGAATCCCTGATGTTCAGACGATGTTCTCTTGTAAATGTCGCCGCAGTGAAGCAACTAGACAGCACACAGAAGCTCAAAACACACAAAAGGGATACCAAGGCAACCATTGATGTATTCTAATTTTAAAAAAGAACAATATTAAGGAGATAAATATAGAAAATAATGGAATAAATTTCTTTTTTTTTTTTTTTTCTTCCACTTTCAGGCTATCCAGGCCACCATTCAGCGCCACGAGCAGACGATGGAGAGCTTCAGATACCTGACCTGTTCGCTGCGTGATGACGAGTCCACCCCGCCTCACTCCCCGGTAACACAGCACTCCCCCTGCTGTTCCCCTGTGGTCCTGCGGCCTTCTGAGGCCTGGCCGTAACTCCCTGTGCTTCTGTTTCAGAGTTGCGTGGAGTTGGGAAAACGAGCTCCAACCCCGATCAGAGAGAAGGAAGTAACTCTGTGCATGAAGTGTCAGGAGCCGTTCAACTCCATCACCAAGAGACGCCACCACTGCAAAGCCTGCGGACACGTACGTCCACCGTCATCGCTCGCCGTCTGAAGCCTGACGCGTCTCTGACCCTCTGTCCTATGCCTTCCAGGTGGTTTGTGGAAAATGCTCTGAGTTTCGCGCTCGTTTGTCGTACGACAACAACCGGACCAACCGTGTTTGTGTAGACTGCTATATCACTCTGGTGGGAGTCTCGCCTTCGCCAGGAGGACTGAGCAGCAGCACTCAGAGGAGGCGCTCCATCCTGGAGGTCAGTGTGACATCACCGGTACCGTCCTCTCTCCTTTTCCTTGGGATAACTGATTGCCTCTTGTTTTGGTGCTGCAGAAACAGGCCTCGCTGGCAGCAGAGAACAGTGTGATTTGTAGTTTTCTTCACCACATGGAGAAAGGAGGGGGGCGCGGCTGGCAGAAGGCGTGGTGTGTCATCCCTGAAAACGAGCCACTGGTGCTCTACATCTACGGCGCTCCACAGGTGACGCTCCCTTTACCTCCATTTCTTTTTGTTGCATGCATGAATGAACCTGCTGAGAAGGACCAAGGGAACCCTTCTGGGGCCCCCTACAGGCTACTGTAAGCATTGCAGAAACAGCCCTGCTATTAAAAAAGGTGGGCTGTTTTTCTTTGCAGGCAGGGAGAGGTAGCCTCGTGAGACCATCCTGATCTCGCGAGCTTTCAAGGTTTCACTCGCTAATCAGTCTGGAGCCGTTCACCAAACGAACGTCAATCAGCGTTGGCTTTGGGGGGGGGTGTGGCTATGACGAAGTTCAGTCTAAAGAACATGGCGGCTTCGGCCCGATGAAACTAGCGTTAGCGTGGCTATAGAGCAAGTTTTATGGGAATTACAGAGTATTTCTTCACTGAAAGAAGAGCAAAACACTGCTCTTGGGCTTTTCTCAGAGGAAAAGATGTTTTGCTCTTCTCCGACTAGTTTCGGCAAGATTAGCCTGGCTTGTGGTTGTGTTTTAGTCGTCGCTCTGTTGAGTACGTCATATCGTGGATTGATCTGATTGGTTTATTTGGCCGATCTATCTACCAACATAGGCCAATCAGCTGTAACCAATATCCCCTTCCAAAAATTACTTCAGCGGAAGGTTTCAGATGGATATGAGGAGCAAATCCATCTGGCCGAATCAGGTTAAGGGAAAGGAGGGTGTTATGGGCTGTTTTTTTGTGAGGCCGACCTGATCTACATCATTATTTCAAGTCCAGCCGAGATAAGAACTCATCATGTTCTTGTTTTCCACAGGATGTGAAGGCGCAGCGTAGCATCCCTCTGATTGGCTTTGAGGTCTCTCAGCCTGAGTCATGTGATCGCCTGGAACGGCGACACGCCTTCAAGATTTCCCAGAGTCACCTGACTCTTTACTTCAGCGCAGAGGGGGAGGAGCTACAGCGCAGATGGATGGATGTCCTATCGAGAGCCGGCAGAGGGGAGGAGCCTTTGATCCATCAGCCAATCGTGGAGAGCGTAGAGGAAGAAGGGGAGGAGCTTAGCGCTGAGGTGGAAGGAGAGAACACTTGATTTTACTGGAGCTAAAACGTTGAAGATGATGATGATGATGCCATCATGAAAGTCTGTCCTGATTGGAAAGCAGAATATGATATCTAGATCCTGAAAGAGTTTACAATTTACCCAAAACCAAACCGCAAAGCAAACCTAGAACCACAAGTCAATCTGATCTCACAACAGTTAAGATCGAAACTAATCCAGGAACAAACCAGGACAGCTAGAAGAAATCTAGAACTAATTCACGTATCATCCAAATCTGAACCGCAACCGATCTGAGACGCATCGGGTTCGAAAAGCAAAGATAGAGAAATAATCATCAGGAAAAGGAAAACCAAACCTGGACAGGAAAATTTGAAACCAAAGTCCAGAAACAACCTAAACAGCAGGAATCAACGCAGGTCCAGAATCAATCCAAAGCTTTTCTGGACAACCAGAGGAATGTGGACTTGAGGAGGAAGCTGAGACTCTTGCAAGAGAATGTTCAAATTCGTTTAACGTCCTGAGATGGAGAGATAGAGCTCTGACTGGGCAAGCTCAACATTTATCAGCAATTCCCCTAAACACACACATTCTCCTAGTGGGAACTATCCCACCCCTACTCAAAGAGCTTTCTCACACACGAACATTTGGTTATTCCCAAGAAAAAAAACAGCCAGATAAACACTGAGAACTGGTCTCCCGTTCACGGCATGAAGGACGCTGATTGAACTCATCCTTATCTCTCATGACCTTTCCTTCATCCTTGTCTAGAGTCGGGAGGCAACTGCTTTCTGTCTTCCCCACTTATAACTACGTAACTTAACTCCAGCATACAGATTGGTACAAGACCTCTAAGCAATCACCCCTATTTAGGCAGAGGAAAGGAACACAAAATATTTTATCTCGCAAACAGGCCAAGGAAAAAAATGCTTCCACAGGAACCACAACGGATCTAGAACATTTATCCAAATCTTACAAAAACGAGTAAAGATCTCATTCAGAGCAACAACAACACACATTAAAAATATGAAGAATTAAGGCAGAAGAGTCACAGGAACCAAAACCGATCCAAACCAGACCTTTGGCAAAGGTACCCGGTCAGAACATTTCCCAAATCAGCCTGTGAGGTTCTGCTGCTCTCTGGGTTCGACCTCCAGACGGAACCAACCTTTCTGTTTGGGTTCGCGAGTTTAAAGCTACGATCCATTCCTCGTCAGAGGTGCTAGGTCTTCCTTCTGAAGGTTTCTGATGTGATTGTGGCGCCGTCTGCGTTGACAACCCATCTCAGATTGCTGCTGGACAGGAGCAGGACTGGATCATCCATGGCCGTCCAGCGCAGGATTTTTTCAGCCAACAAAAGAATCGAATCCTTTATCAGGATGTTAATACAGATACCAAACAAGTGATGAACGTTTCGCCGGTCCCACAGCAATCATCTCAGAAACTTCATAAACCACAGGAGGTTTCGGACCCTCGCAGAACTTCCTGTGGTGGACAGAATTTTATTTCAAAACATCAAGTCCAACATGACGACAAACAGCACAAACTAAGCGCCAGAGGTTCTGTTCTGGAGGCCTTCACCAACATTCCTGCAGGTCTGGTCCAACATCTGGTTCTTAAAAAGAAATGTGTATAAAAACCAAAACCCACACAGAACTATTGCCCGTTCAACCAATGCTGAGAAAGTGTGAGCAGGTCAAGCACATACAGAACCGACTGGTCCCCTCAGAACCCCAGAAGGTTCTGCAGAACTTGACACAGTATGGAACATTTAAAACGTCCTGAGAAAGACTTTCTTAGATTTATTACATTTATTGAAAAGAAACAGTTTGATCTCAAACTACGTTTCCCAGCTTCCTTTACGCCCCACGTGGTTTGCTGCCCTCTACTGGTGAGTTTGGGTACAGCTGGGTTTTATTACTGTGTTATCTGTATGGATATATATTTATTTTTATTTTCTGCAGGTCTTTGATTAACTTCCTTTACTTCTGATTCAACAGATTTAACAAGAAATTTAAGACTGTTTAAATATTGGATGTTGGAGGCATGAGCAGAAGGAAGTTAATTAAAAATTCAGTATCTGAGCTTTTAAATGTGAGTTTTATGAATTAGAGAAAATCTATAAAAATGTTTAAAAAATTCAAATCTTCTATGTAATTCCGTAAAAACTTTGGTTTTATTTAGCGCTTACTGATCGCAGGTGCTGGTGATGTCATCTCCAGCTGCTTTAAGCCAGCATTAGGGAGCAGCTGATTGGCCGGAGCACGGACCAATCAGGGCTGGGGTTGGCTGGACACTTCCTGATGTTTACTGCCAGAAGAAAAAATCACAGAACTGAAGATGGGGGAGGAAAAAGGACACTTATGAAGATGATGATGATGAGTTTTAGACCAAGTCCCTGACTGGTTCGGGAGAACCCCCGGAAGTGGACTTTGGTGTGTTTGGACGATACTGCTCCAGTATCTCTTCCCTTGTTTGGCAGAAAGCATTTTTAAAAAAAAAATTAAATATTCTTATTGTTGTTCAAACTTTGAAGAAATGCAGATGCTTTGTTCTCTTAAAGGTTACCCTCAGTCAGCCCTGGTTCTCTCTTTGTGTTCTTTTAAAGGTTACCCTCAGCGGGTTCTCTCTTTTGGGTTCTCTCTTTGGCCGCTTTTAAAGGTTACCCTCAGCGGGTTCTCTCTTTGGGTTCTCTTAAAGGTTACCCTCAGCGGGTTCTCTCTTTGGGTTCTCTTAAAGGTTACCCTCAGCGGGTTCTCTCTTTGGGTTCTTTTGAAGGTTACCCCTCAGTGGGGTTTCTCTCTTTGGGTTCTCTTAAAGGTTACCCCAGCGGGTCAGCGGGTTCTCTCTTTGTGTTCTTTTAAAGGTTACCCTCAGCAGGTTCTCTCTTTGTGTTCTCTTAAAGGTTACCCTCAGTGGGTTCTCTCTTTGGGTTCTCTTAAAGGTTACCCTCAGCGGGTTCTCTCTTTGGGTTCTCTTAAAGGTTACCCTCAGCGGGTTCTCTCTGCCCTTGGGTTCTCTTAAAGGTTACCCTCAGCGGGTTCTCTCTTTAGGTTCTCTTTAGAGATTTTCCCTCAGCGGGTTCCTCTCTTGGAGTTAACTTAAAGGTTACCCTCAGCGGGTTCTCTCTTTGGGTTAACTTAAAGGTTCTCAGTTAAAGGTTACCCTCAGCGGGTTCTCTCTTTGGGTTCATTTAAAGGTTACCCTCAGCGGGTTCTCTCTTTGGGTTTCTCTTAAAGGTTACCCTCAGCGGGTTCTCTCTTTGGGTTCTCTTAAAGGTTACCCTCAGCGGGTTCTCTCTTTGGGTTCTCTTAAAGGTTATCTCTCTTTTGGGTTCTCTTAAAGGTTATCCTCAGTGGGTTCTCTCTTTGGGTTCTTTTAAAGGATACCCCTCAGCGGGTTCTCTCTTTGGGTTCTTTTAAGGAGGTTACCCTCAGCGGGTTCTCTCTTTTGGGTTCATTTAAAGGTTACCCTCAGCGGGTTCTCTCTTTGGGTTCTTTAAAGGTTACCCTCAGCGGGTTCTCTCTTTGGGTTCTTTTAAAGGTTACCCGCAGCGGGTTCTCTCTTTGGTTTCTCTTAAAGGTTACCCTCAGCGGGTTCTCTCTTTGGTTTCTCTTAAAGGTTACCCTCAGGCGGGTTCTCTCTTTGGGTTCTCTTAAAGGTTACCCTCAGCGGGTTCTCTCTTTGGGTTCTCTTAAAGGTTACCCTCAGCGGGTTCTCTCTTTGGGTTCTCTTAAAGGTTATCCTCAGCGGGTTCTCTCTTTGGGTTCTCTTAAAGGTTATCCTCAGCGGGTTCTCTCTTTGGGTTCTTTTAAAGGTTACCCTCAGCGGGTTCTCTCTTTGGGTTCTCTTAAAGGTTACCCTCAGCGGGTTCTCTCTTTGGGTTAACTTAAAGGTTACCCTCAGCGGGTTCTCTCTTTGGGTTCTTTTAAAGGTTACCCTAGAGGGTGTTCTCCCTTTGGGTTCTCTTAAAGGTTACCCTCAGGTGGGTTCTCTCTTTGGGTTCTTTTACAGGTTAACCCTCAGCGGGTTCTCTCTTTGGGTTCTCTTAAAGGTTACCCTCAGCGGGTTCTCTCTTTTGGGTTCTTTTAAAGGTTACCCACAGCGGTTTCTCCCTTTAGGTTCTCTTAAAGGTTACCCTCATGAGGGTTCTCTCTTTGGGTTCTTTTAAAGGTTACCCTCAAGCGGGTTTCTCTCTTTGGCAGGTTTTCTTTTAAAGGTTACCCTCAGCGGGTTCTCCCTTTGGGTTCTCTTAAAGGTTACCCTCAGCGGGTTCTCTCTTTTGGGTTCTTTTAAAGGTCTCTTTGGGTTCTTTTAAAGGTTACCCGCAGCGGGTTCTCCCTTTGGGTTCTCTTAAAGGTTACCCTCAGCGGGTTCTCTCTTTGGGTTTTTTTAAAGGTTGCCCAGTGGGTTCTCTCTGTCTGTGTCTAGCTGTGTTCATTTCTGATCAGTGACAAAACTTTTGTAAATATAATTTATTATTCCAACCTAATGCTGATGTGACAGTGTAAAGGTCAAAGGTCAACTATTAGCTGTTCCTCCAATCAGAGCCAAGCAGGAAGTTCAGGGTCAGTAGTAGATTTTAAATATAATGTTTTGATGGAGCTGGTGCTGGAAGTGGAAGCTGGGGGTAACTGTTAGAGCAGGTGAATTTGGTACCTGAAAGGTTCTGTTCACATCAAGGTCTTTTCAGACCCATTCGGATCGTTTGTAGGCACAGCACAACTTGTTAAAGGGGGTATCCGCACCTTTTACAATTGGTCCGCTTTAAACGGGTCAGACTTTGTTTTCCCCCCTTGGTCAGGTCCTTTCAAGGACATGTGAAAGAAATCTAGTGAACCCCCCTTTTTGACTAAGCAACCGGACAGGGAACCACTTTTTGAGATGTCTTCATCCGTTTCGCTTCTGGTCTGAATACAAACCTGCCTTGCTCTAACCCAGCTATAGCAAGTGTTTATCTCTTTGGACCTAGCATGCCACTGAAGCAGTGTCTATTGCTAAGCAAGGGGTGGATTTGTTTCAGCTAGTGATCTCCAACGGCTCAACTGAGCGACTCTAGATGCTAACAACGGTTCCAAAGAACAGAAGAGCTGCATCAAGGACTACCAGAACCATTTTCCCTTCATGTTCTGTCTTCGTTTCATAATTTCTGTCCAATGGCACCAACCATGGTCACAAGCATCACTTTGTTGTTATAGTCTAATGGCAAAATTTGGTTGAATATGATGGCAAACTGGACTGAGCTGTCTAAGTACATAACCCACCAGTCAACAGACGTTTCCTCTCTAGGTAGAGGTGGGTCTGGCAGCTTTTGCCTCTGGAATGAGTTTTTCTTTGGTCCTGTTCCTGGAGAAGGTGTAGTAGGTTTAGAAGGTAATCAGATGTTGGCAAGTTTGTACGACAACGGAGGGACATGAGGGCCAAAAAGGGCGGGGAAAAAGGGTCCCATCGTTCTCGCACACCTCGCTCTTCTAGCTGGTCCATCTTCACCAGTCGTTTTTCACAATGGCGGTCATACAAACAGAACGAGCTAGTAAGGTACGAAACAGGAAATACGCATAGTGTAGAGCGGATGTAGATTTGACCAATCAGAGGCCTCCTGTCTGCGGGACTGTCTGCGGTCACCTACATTTACCCGTTGCAGCATGCCAACTAGTTTGGCAAAGGCTTGGTAAAAAGCCATTCATTTGATTCAGCTGTGTTGGAGCAGGGATGCATCTAAAACCTGCAGGACAGTAAAGCTCTTGAGGACCAGGGTTGGAGACCACTGCTCTAAGGCATAGCCTGTTCAAAATCACGCTTCATGTTGTTTCTGTTTGAAGGCCTGATGTTGCCATGGCGGTAAAGGATGTGAGTCCTTCACACATACAGGACAGGCGGAGTTATTTAACGGATGGGGTCTAGCGGTGGACCTTGATGGTTCTAAAACCTTTCAGCCAGGTTTCATGCGCAGGTCGGAATGTTTAAAATGGTGCGTTACGTTAAACTGTTTAAATCCCCAAAAAACTTTAATATAATATAAAAATGTGTCGCTGTATTTTTTACCTTCTTGCTGTTATCAACGTCTGGTATAACAGCTCCCACTCGTTTATACATTAGACCCAGAACGCTAAGTTCTGTGGATCATTTTTGCAGACCTAAATAAGATTACAGATAAATGAATGGAAAGGAAGGTTATACATGTTCTCCAGGTTCTGTTTGTTTATTTAATGGTAAAGAGCATCTGATAAAACTCAGATTAGTTTCATAAACAAAAATTCTTTACATTTTTTGTATTCTTTTAGACGTTAATGTGTTAGCTCGATGCTAACAGTTTCCCACTGCTTCTATGTATTGTGCCAAGCTATGCTAGCTTTGAGAACCACCTGGGTCACAGGCTGCTAGCTTTTAGTTCTGGATTTCTGGCTCTCTGGTTGGTTCTTTGGTGCTCATCATATATTCTTATCGTGTTTTTAGCATGTGGAGCAGTAAAAATGGAAGGGAATGGCCACAGGATCTTTTAGCATGTGTTAGCATTGTTTGTTTCTGTACGAAGAGAATGTGAGGGGCTGCAAGGTTTTCTGTTAGCAGTGTTATAACTGGTTCTCCCCAGATCTCACCGGTTATGACCAGTTCCTTTAAATACCGTTTAGTTCTGACTGGTTAAAACTAGTTCTCCCAGGGTTTGACCAATTGGTTCATTCAGACGGGTTCTAATTGGTTCAGACTAATATTTCCATTTTTTTATGTTTCTACAGATTTTCCATTATTCTGACAGTTTTTATGTATCTAAATGGTTTCTTCTTCTTACAGCTGTTACATTTTCTAACTGGTTTTCACCAATTGAACCTGGTTCTAACGGGTTTTAGCGAGTTTTGTCTTACATTCAGAGTTCTTGGATTTTCGCTGGTTCTTGCCAGTTTTAACTGCCTCCAACCGGTTCTCCTTTTACTTTTTTTTTACTGTTTCAAACTGGTTCTTACAGGTTTCTACTCATTCTCTTAGGCTCTAATTGTTGTAGGTTTCATTTATTTTTTGTTTTACTTGTTTGGACAAGTTGGTCTTCTAAGCTTCCAAATCAGTTCTGATTGGTTTATTTGGATATAAGTGGTACAGATGAATAGTTTTGAATAGTTCTTACTTATCCTTACTGGTTTGACTGACCCAGATATAATTTTTTGCATGTTCTGTTGTATATTTTTTTTTACGGTATTTTATGGTATCTGTGCCCTATTTGTTGGAACTCGCTGACTCCGATATCACCATGTTAGTCCTGGATAGGGGGCCCCGCCCAATACTGGTATTGGTGCAACACTACAAAATAACTCAAACTTGTTTGTTTTGTTAAAAAAAAACAACAACTTGTAATCATTTGAGATCATTAAGAAGCAGTTACATCCAGTTTAATCCAGTTCTAACTTTTTAAACACAAGTCGGTTAGATCTTGCAGAAGAACTGCTCAGATGTGGCTTTACAGAGAGTTACTCATGGTTAATTGTCATCAAATCTAACTGGTCAATGTCAGGTATAGCTGGTTATTTACATGGAGACTTATAACCACATATTATTATCAGGTACATCAACTTTCAACCAATTAAAACTAGCTAAGCACAGTTATAACTGGTTACAAGGATGTATTCCCAATTATAGCTTGGTTTTAACTTTAACAGTTATTTACCCCTTCATCAGTTTTGTTAATTTTCTTTTGATCCTAACAAAAGCAGATGATATATTCCCTGCCTGTGAATCTGTCTTCTTGCAAAAATGTGTATGTTTGATATGGTAAAATGAATTGATTGATTGATTGCAGGTTTTTTCGGTTAGTGGCCGGCCACTGCCTTCCATGATGTCACTGTCTGTTTCCAATCATGCACCTCTGTGAAATAAAGTCAATGAGGTTGAAATGGAAAAAATAAAAGTGATTAAATGGCTTTGTGTGTTTGCTTTGTGGAAGGGGTGGCGCCCCTGCAGTTATAGCGGGGAAAGAGTGTTAATTGGATTTCTGTGCAGAGGTTTTGATAGAGCAGTTTAGGGCAATCTACATCAGAAAAAAAAGAGTAAGACCTTGCTTTCACTCACAGGCAGAGGCTGAGTTAGGACATTTGGGGCCCTAGGCAAAGACAGGCAGGGGGCCCTTTGAATGGAGAAGACAACACATCAAACAACCCCATTCTACAGATAGAGAAATGTTAATAGAATATTCATCCATTATCTGTTCTAGGTTGTGTACCTTTTCTTCTTGTTTTCCTCTCTATGTTTTGTACTCAGCTGACTTTTCATGCTGTCTCTAAAGGAATGAAAAGATTTTTTCAAAGCACTAAGCTCACTTAGCTGATTGCTCTTCCTGTGTTTCCAAAAGGCCAAAGTAAATAACCCAGTCCTTCTTTTCACTGTAGACAAGCCATGCGATCTGCTTATCTGTTCTCCATTTTTCATTTGGATGAAATAATAGCTGCATGAATCATGACAGCAGACAAGACCAGAGAAGAGGAGCGGGGATTACTAATCTGCACTCTGGAGAGCAGGGGATTAGCTGCTGGAATGTTAAGCTCCAAAGTCCTCTCCAGTAGCAGAAAAAGTCT
>JAGKQL010000065.1:7045236-7059940 GCA_018398635.1 Cyprinodon brontotheroides | reverse complement strand
AGAGCAGGAGAGGGGTTACCAATCTACTACGCTCACCAGAGCAGAGTTCGCTGCTTTAGATGTTGTCTCCACAAAGTCTCAAGTAGCAGAAAAAGTCTCTAGATTTGGCGCTTAGAGCTTTTAGAAATCAAAGTGCTAGAGGGGTCTTCGAAAAGTGGCTAAATATAGAGACAAAAGTACTAATCTTCTGCAACTTTGCTCTCTTTGCATGCAGGTGTTTTCAAAGTGGTTTTGCTGCTGTCTGTTTGGACGTTTCGGGCTGCATGTGCAAGCAAATGGACTGATCCAATATGGTGGACACACTGGAAGGGGGCTTAGGAAACGCTTAATATTATCAGCACGTTCTGATGGAATTTTATAGCCAAAGGATTTTTTATCAAAGAAATAATTAATGTGCAAAAATAAGGAGTAGTTGTATTAACCATACATGGAAACAGAGTTTTATGGGGCCCCCAGGAACTTGGGGCCCCGCCTAGTAGTTTCCTAATGGTGAAATCCCTCTGGTTAACATTAAGGTTAACATGTTTTTAAAATATCATTACCATTTGATATTGGAAATATGTCAGAATTCTGACTTTAAAGTCAGAATTCTGACTTTAAAGTCAGAATTCTGACAGCTAACAAACATGTTAGCATCAATCCGTAGCCATGTCTTTTTTTAATCATCTTCTGCTTTTCCATTATTAAAACAGCATCACCAGGGACCCATCAGGGACGTAAAAAGTCGCCTAATTCCCTCATTTTCCACCAATGTGTTACTGGTCCTCCCAAACAAAACAAAAACATATTAAACAAATAGAACAACTCTTTACCTTAGCACAAATAAGTGAATATTAAGGTGACAAAATAACTAAGGTCAATGTAAACAAAATCCCCCCCTCAGTTCTTTGGGACAGTGGTATGTTCCGAGCTTCCACCCAAGGCTGATCTGCATTTGAACCTCAGAGAAAATAACTAGTGTGAGTTAAACCAGTCAGACAGATTAACTGAAGTTTACACCTATTAGAAAAAAAAACTAAATGGAATAAACTAAATCTGGAACTAAATATGAACTAGGAAACTATACAAACACTTAGTGGTAGAAGGATCCACCACACTGGGATTTAGCTGTATTTAGTTTGTTTTGCCTGTCATTGACACACAGACCTATAAACATGCAGGGGTGCAGAGGTGCTGCATGAGCAGCAGAAAGCTGGAAGATGATTGTTTTTATTTTGGCAGCAGAGGATTGAGCCAGACAGTAAACAAATGATGTCTCCACCAGCTTTATATAAGCGGTTTGTTCTCAGCAGGAACTTCCCCTCAGCAGATGATCCAGATGTTTCCCACAGGCTGTTTATCTGTTTGGATGTGAGAGACCTCCAGAGGTCCTGAATGCAGACCCCATCAGCTTCTCATTGGCTCAGTCACAACGATCCGCTTCTCCGTTTGGATTTCCTCCTACATTTTTATTTTTATGTAATAGTTTGCTTCCGTTGGCCAAATTTTATATCCATAAATGTAAAATTATCATGACCAAACCCTCATTTATCTCTTTCTTAAAGGAAGCAACAACTTATTTTTCCACACTATCCTCTTCCAATAACAGAAAGGCTGTTAAAACTTTATCTCTATGCTCTAAATTCAAAATATTTATGTAATCCATTTATATGCTCCTATGTCTAGCTTTATTCAATAATTTTACTATTTTTATGTTTAATCAGTTATATTTTATTTATTATTACTATTTTTGATAAAACCCCAGGCGATTTTTCATTGGAAATTGTACTTATTTCTTGTAGTGCAAAAAAATTCTCCAATGAAGATTAAAAAAAAAAAAAAAAAGCCTGTATCGGGCCTCTGATTGGTCGAAGCGCAGCAAGTCTCATCCCAACCAATCAGTGCTGAGGAGGATGACGTTGGCAGGGAATTCCCACTCATACAAAACTAACAACATGGCGGACGTCGAGCCTCAGCCGCGCAGCCGATTGGCTGCGACAGAAGTCCCGCTCTATCCTATTGGCTGGTGGCAGAAAAAAAAACTACATCTCATTGGTTCAGCAGAGCTCCACCAGAACATCAAGGCCCGCCCCACAGACATAGAAATACTAAAAGTAGAATAGATTATTTCGTTTAATGTGGAAACAAACTGTTTTTTTCAATCATTCAAAGACATAAAAGTTTGATTTTATGAACAGAAATAAAACTGAATCAGTCATTATAGGCAGAGAAGTTCCTAAAGGTAAACATTGTATTAAGTTTTCCTAATAAAAAAAAAAAAACTATGAAAGTAAAATAGAAAAATCAGATTTAAAGGAACAGGAGCAGATTTTCAGACGTGTCCTTTTAATTTAGTTTTTTTGACCCTTTATTTATTATAATCTAAATCTTAAATGTCTTCTTCTGTTTTTAATATTTATCGGAAGGGGGGCTGAGGCCAAAGGAAGACATGAGGGAGAAATCCTGGACCAGTCAGGAATGTCTGGATCTGGATCAGCAGCTCTGGAATGTGCCTGTTTGATCTGTGTGTTTTATCTCTGCGCACAGAGCTCTGCCTGTTCGGTTCGGCTCGGCTCGGTTCGGTTCGGCAGCCTCAGCAGCTCCCAGCAGAGTGCCATCCGGATGCGGCTTATCCCCCCCCCCTCCTCCGGAGCTCCAGAGTTGATCGCCGGTTCTCCGTCTGAACATCTCCCCTCTCCGCTCATCGCTCCTCGGGAGAAATGTCAGACGTCGACTCGGATCAGATCCGGACCGTAGATCAGAACCGGGGCCGAACCGAACCGGACCACCAGGAGGCCTCGGTTCCTCACACCGTGTTCGTGATCCTGGACTCCGCCGAAACTCTTAACTTGGTCCAGTAAGTCCGGAAGTGTTTCCGTTATCTGCGCCTTTACAGAACTCCTTTAGGAAAACAGTACATTTTCGCTTATTCAACAGTTTTTGGTAATAATGGATTTGCACCAAACCAAACCGACATAATTTTTAAGATAAAGGTTCGCTTCTGATGGGTTCGGCTTGGCGTTACATGGTTTTTCTGTTTTGGAACTGTTTTTATAAAACCGTGTTCCTTTAGTTTAAGGTTTAAATGATCTCATGGGAGGATGATTATAGTGAAACTTAAATAAGCGGATTTCTGAATGGAGTTTGGTGTGAAGGAGCAGTGGAGGGCAGGACAGGGGTTAAGGTTAATATTTGCCAGACTGGAATGCTGAAGCTGCACACTGATGAAGATGATGATGGTGGCAGGTTGTTGTTGTTTTTCTTTTTGACTTTTGACCCCTGAACCTCCCTCTGCATGACTCATCAAGCACTAATCTCCCTGTTTCCTTTCCCAGGGGGGAGCAGCCAACTCCTCCATCTTCATCCCTCTTCCTCTTTTTTTTCTCCTCCTCCTCTTCCTCCTCAGAAGCACAGCCTTCATGGCTTTTGCTTTGACGCCACCTCAGATGTTCTGGAGCTGTGAAGCGGTTGCCTGTCCTCCCTGGGAAGCGGGCCCTGATTGGTGGATTATGGCGTGATGTGGGAAACGGATGTGAGGCTTGTTTTGGATACAGCTGTGGGAAGATGGGGGTGGGGTGGGGGTGATGAGTCATGGTTCCAACAAGACTGGATCTGTTCAGCTTTCTGGGAACAGAGACAGAAAGCAAAAGTAGAAACAAACAAGCAGACTGTGGGTTGGGGTGGGGGTCCAGGGTGTGGATCAGAGGGACCGGTGGGAAGTGACTGAGCTCTTCATCCCTCCTCTGCTACCAGCTTTGAAGGCCTTCCAGAACCGGTTCGAATCACAAACTGAGACCCTTTAAACCAGCTGGTTCTGGGTCCAGTCCAGTGGAACCTTCTGCTCTGGTTCCACTGAGCTCAGGTGAACAGAACATCTCATTTGGTCTCATTAAAGTTGTATTTAAATGTCAATCATTCTGTGTAAACATGTAGATAAATGTTCTCTTTATCCAGATGATATTGTTCCAAAATTTAGAAAATTTCTTTAAAAAAATCCTGTCTTAAAATCTGTGTTTTTTTTGTTATCTTCTACAGGCCAGTTAGTTCTGCGTCAGCCTGAACACCTAAATTCAGCCAATCATATATCAGCGCTCATCTGTCAATCAAATGTTTTCGGTCATAGCATCTTGATTCATATGTATGCGCAGCTAATATACGCCGCGGTTGAAATCAGAGAATCCTTTCCTTTTCCCATTGAGTTTGCGTCCCGAGGTGTTCCTTGAGGGATGGGCGTCTGTGTCGCCGGCGAAGCGTAAGAGCTAGCTGAGAACTGGCTTGGCGTTGGCGAGGCAAGGGGCTCAAACGTGTACGTACCGGAAGCCTTCTACGCAAACAGAAACTTCTGCCGCCCTGGCGTCCTCTTCCACAACATCTTAGATCCCCGCTTTCCTCCTCTAAATAAAAAATGGATGGCGGAGGAGACTCATCCAATATGAACAAAATAAATATACCACCGTTTTTTATTTATTTTTTCACATTTAGAGAAAAGCGGGAAAAGATTCTGATCGATCACTTTTCAAAGCGCCCTCCAACCGGAGTGCGTGGCGTCAATCACTGCAGCATGTACGCCAATATTTTGGAATGAAATTGGCAAGCAAACAGATATTAAAAGTGAAGTCTGGCACTTAACTCTGCTCGTGATCTGCTCGCGACTCGAGAATGGCTGAACGGAAAGACTCCTCCTCCTCCTCAGCTGCTGCGTCTCCTCGGCCCGTCCTAATCATCCACTCAGAGTACCACTGGTAGCGCACACACAGACTTTGTAGCTTGTCAGGTCAGTTAAAATATTAATTGTGAAATCCGTCTTGTAATGGGAATATACAATGGTAATGAGCTTGAAAAGTAAATAAAGTTTCAGATAAAAAGCTGCAAAGATGATGATGTGTTCAGATTGGCTGAGTAAAATGACAATTCAGGTTAATCATACCATGCGTTCAAATTTAACGCATAAAGAAAAGGGAAATTTAGTTTTTGGCCAGAAACATGAGTAATACAGTTGTATATTGCTCTCTATTCTATATGAATTAAACTACTGATGCCAACATTTATTAAAAATTACATTTAATTTTAAAATACAATTATTTATTTTGTTAAAATATTTGCCTTCCTAGTAATCACTAAAAACATGATGAATAAGTGACAGTAGACAATAAAAGCATTAACCAACAATTGTGAAAATATATTCTAGTTAGTTTTTATGTACTTTTGAAGTGGCCTATTACATTAGCCATGTTTATTGAAGGCTAGAAACGTTTTTGTTATGCTCACTTGTTAGCTACGCAGCTAGAAGCAATACCAGTTCTGTTAATAAGAATTTTTTGTTGCATCTCCTTTCCACCAAATAACAAGAAAAAGTATCGCATAGTGGTATCGATAAAGACCGGATCGACGATAAGGAGTATCGATAAAGGTATCCATATCAATAAATATTAACGCATCCCCATCCCTAATGTTGACATCATTTTTTTCTCAGTATATATGCAGCAGAATTATGTGCTATATTATTAGCTTGAGAATGTAGTGTAAAAGATACTAATATAAATAAAATATTTTGTAGTGATTATCTGCATTGAGTATTCAAAAGTGGGATGTACAAATAATCATCAAAATAATATGAAGTTATGGCTGTTCATCATAGAATATGTGAACAAAAAAAAAACAACAACTTCAAACTTTTAATTTTGTAATGGTATTCATAAAAGCACTTTTGTTTTTGTAGAGGGTTAATCCTTTCTTTTAATCACTAATCAATGTCAGAAATCAGGAGTAGAATATACTATCCTTTCATATATTTTTTATTTAGAGTGAAAATTTTGTTTATCTCATTTCTATTTTATATTATGTTCAAATGATTTAATTGAACTGGAACAGAAAATTTAATTTTTAATGTTTATCAATTACTTTTATGTAGTCCTTGGTTGAAGAATTTTTAAATTTATTATTTTTTGTCATTTGGTAATTTCTGAAATTGATTTATTTAATATTTGTTTAATGTGTGTTAAATTTGTTAATTGTCTGAAATAAATTAATTCAATGATTCAATCCAGTTTTTTTAGTTATACTTTACCTAAGTGTCCTTACAGATGGTTAAAGTGTTTTTTTTTTGCACAGACCTAACTTTGATTGTGTAATAAATTATTTAAAATAATAATAAAAAGAAAAAGGTACTGAAACCTATTCTGGTATTTGTCTATGCATCACTCCATGCTAAGTTACAGTTTTTTCTGAATGCTTAAACACAACCTTGATTCTTATAGCACAATTTCTAAAACTATTAATACTTATAGCAAATCCACTCACTGAGTTCACAAAACTAAAAGAACAAACACTGCTTTGCACTCAATTTGCAATTTTGTAACACACACTTTGCACAACTGTAGGCACAATTCACCGCACTGTAAACACAACTCAATGAAGCAGTAAACAGATGCTGAAAACAGTACTGGTAAAAGTGGGGTGGGCGGGGGGGTTGGGGGGGCGCAAAACTCAATCTCGCCTAGGGCAACCAAAGGGCTAGAACCGGCCCTGAGTGCGCTTGTGCTCTGAGAAGGTTGCAAAAACCCGGTGGGATCCCCATGGCCTCCACTCGGGGTTCCTGAGCAAGAACCCTTAACCCCACACTGCTCCCCAGGCGCCACACAATAGCAGCCCATTGAACCCCAAAGGGATGGGTTATATGCAGAGAGGGAATTTCCCCATTGTGGTACAATAAAAAGAATTTACATTACACATCACACTGCGGTTTTAGTCTGGTTTCAGTTTCTCTTAGTCATCATTTGCGTCGCTAATTTTCCCTCTCTTCAAAGTGTGGAGAGAGGGACCGCATATTTTCACGCCAAGTTTGTTTTGTCCTAAATCACAACTCTTGCATGGAAGTTGGAATACGCAAGTTTCAGGCATGCAGAAAATGGTGCCTATATAAATAAGATCCAGCGTTGTTTACATACAGGGAAGAAATAAATGGAATCAGGTGAAGGATTATCTGTTGAATCTGAGGGCTGAATGAGCCTGAATGATTGATGACAAAACCAAGAAGGGGTGTTGTTATGATGTGGAGGTAGTTTGATGACCCATTTACTGGCTGTCGCAGGTTTGAGTGACAGTCCTGCTGACCTTTACCAAATGTCTCTCCCCTATCTTGTAACCCATTTTCCTGTCTACATACTTTAAAAATTAACAAAATAAAGGCCACTAGAGCATAAAATAAAAAAACAAGAAGACTTGTAGAAAGATTGGCATTACAAAAGAAGAAGCAGTATAACGGCAGTGGCGCCCGTTTTAAAGAAAACTGTTTGGTTCCTCATAAACTGCAACATGTTCAAGGATATTCATCCAGTAACTGAGTTTATTTAGCAAGTGAACCGTTTTAGGCAGTTCTGTATCAGAAAGAGCTTTAATATCCTTAACCATCTAAAATTACTAACCATCTGGTGCGGTCTGGTTTCTCTACAACTCATTTAATCATTTTATCTTAAAAATTTTTTACCTTTTGAACCTCCTTTCCTCTACCATTTTGATGGAAGTGTTCCACACTGGCTCAGTGTGGTTTCCTCACAGTCAATATAAAGAAAATAAATGAAAATTAAATGGATATTTAATTAGATCAAACCTGGCAGCTCTGTCTTCTACAGCCAGACTAAATCCAAAGCGGGTGTGCGTGCTGATCATGTCTGGGCCCTTCGTTGGCTTTCAAACAGCCTCAGTAAACAAAATTTTTCTTGTAAATGAAACACAGCTCGACTGCTGAGTACAAAGAACTTGTCTAAACATGTTGTCCAATAAAGTAAAACTTTTAGTCTGATGGTTCTGATAATTTGCACTTATGTTTTTTTTCGTGGATGTATACAGTTCAGCTCATTTTTGAAGGCAGGACACATAAACACATGCAGAGAAACAAAGATCAGCTTTAGGCTTCTCTCCATTACTCACACCTCCTCTCTCTCCTCTATCTGTTGCTCCCCTCTGGTTTCTCTCCTCCTCTGTCCAGTCCCCTTCTCGATATAGTGACAGCTATAATGAATGAATAGACTCTTTATTGAGTGGCCTGCAGCCCTCACCTCTTTAGTGTATTGAGAGGGTGTCTGACTTTCTTTAGACTGTCTATTAACCTGGGCTGTGTTTTCAGGCTGGTGGAAAGCAGAAGCAGGAACACAAATACAATGATTTCACTCTGCTTTATGTGTCCAGACAGGTGTGTGTTTTTTGTTTAAGGGTATTTCTAACCTTTTTATAAATGGAAAAATTTAAAACAGCGTAAACAAACAACATAACAAATAAAATTGAGGCGCTAGTAAACCTGTAGTTATTCAATTAGATTGTTTTTAGGTTTGCTGCTAAGAAATCAGGTAGATCCAACAATCATATCTATTTTCTGTTAAAACATTATATCGTTAAAGCTTTTGTTAAATGGAGTGTAGGGCTTTTGCAGCTGTTTTTTGATAGAACTTTCATGTAAAGCTTGGGGGGGGCATATATCCCGTTCATGAGACGATCTAAGATGGAGCACACCAGAAACCCATTTTTCTCTTCTTACTTTTTTTCTCATTCTTATATGCATAAAAACTTATTTCATTTTCATTTTCTTACACTTAAATAAACCTGACTGTATCTAAAGTTACTTAAAAAGAGATATTTACATATTCATAAAAGGATATTTTTAACAAATTTCAAACAGGAAGCATAGCTAAACTTTTCCAGGTATAGATTAGTAAGGCTTATTTGGGAAAATATGAAGTTATTATGGATACTTTTGACAAATACAAAAAAAGAGTAATTAAGCTTAAGCACCTTCTCCGAAGCCAATCATCTTGCTAGATGATCCCCTTCATTTAGCTCCTGGCCCAGCTTCTCTCTCCTATACACAAGCGAACTTTCACCCACTTCCACCCCATTCCTCCTCCCTCATTCTAAGTCTCACTCATCCTCTGGCTTATTCCATAACAATGTGGGGTCAATCAACCTTATTTCATTTATGTCTTCAGCTTATTCTGTCTTCTTCAACCCCAGTCGGCCTTGGCAGACTGTCGCTCACACTGAGCCTGGTTCTGCTGAAGGTTTCTTCCTGTCAAAAGGGAGTTTTCCTCTCCACTGTCGCTACATGCATATGCAGTGCGAGGGATTGCAGAGAGTCGATGAGTCCTCCCAATCAGCTGGTTTTCCTTAGATAGAATATTTTGAAGATTATGATTGCCTTACCTGTTTAAATGAATTTAATATTTTATAATTGAAACTTTTCTGTCTGAGTTTCTCCAGGTTGAAATAAACATTTATAAGTATTTGTTAAAATTACCTTAAAAATCTTCCAACTTTGCAGGTGAGAACTGTTGTGGTGTTTTAATACTCTGAAACCTCCTGAAAAAACACTTATTTTGATTACAGTTTATCTTTAAATCTTCCTGCAGTCTTCCTTAAGGCTTCTGAAATATTTACACAGACACAGCCTACAGTACTGCTTATTCCTTATCAATGAATACTCTTGTATTTAAGGAAACAGTAGCTTTTAAGGGGTAAAAAACAGTGTACACATTCTAACTTCCCAAAGGATGCTGTCTCTTTACCCCACTCAATCTTTTTCCATGTGGTATTACTAAATCAAGTCTTTCTTTTTTTTTTTTTATCTCTGCAGCAGTTCTTTTTACTGACAGCACTTTATATCAAATGTCTTTGGGGAAAGATTGATTCCCCTCACACTGAGCTCTCTATGTGATTTCCAGAGTGAAAGATAAGATTTTATATAATTCATGGGTCTGGATTTGGTGGTATTCTTATAGAAAACAAAACAAGTCTGCATCATCAATACTGCCAATATAGACTGAAATACATATGTTGTAAAAAAAAAAAAAAGCCATGATGTCACAAAACTTCATGTCATTGGAAATATTTCTACTTTTATAAAATGTTTTAAATGTTTGAGCAAGATTTAAAGACATGTTCACATTTCTTCTAGTCTTAATTGGAAAAAACATGCTATTTAGAATGAATTGACCTAAAATGAAGCCTGCTTTTATGGCAAATTGCTAAACCATCTACTCAAGTTGTCAAGGACATAACAGCTTCTGGCTTTAATTTAGAATTAAATATATTTTGTTGAAAATAAGTTTTTTTGTTAATCATTTGTGGTCTTCTTGTAAAATATCTCCGTTACATAGATTGTCAAACCCATGTGTGTTCTTTTTTTGTTTAAATATTTCTTTAATATTTTTTATATTTTTCCGTCACTTAAAAAAAAATCTCTGTTAATTTAAGGAACAGTTGGACCTTAATGTGTACAAGCATCAAAAATAATTTTTTTGCTGCTTCTATCGCATACGGTCTGAACATAGCATAATACTTCTGGACTTTTTTTGAGTCCGATGCTGAAGGTGTAAATAGTCACTGCTGCCTATCTCTGGTTTAGGGGGCAACTGCTTGTTCCTGCAAATAATGTTAAAGAATCTTTAAAAAAAATTCCTGCATCCGGATTTTGATGTGAATCATCAACAAAATTTTATGGATCGTTCTTGAGGTGCACTTTTAGTAAACGTTCATTAAAATCGAGTCATAACTTTTCAAGTTAACCTGTACACAGACAGACAGACAGACAGACAGACAGACAGACAGACAGAAGACAGACAGACAGACAGACAAAGACACAAATTTGACTAAAAGCATGACCTATAAGCAAAACAACAAAAACTCCTGTGTGTAAATTTTATCCATTCCAAATGATATCTTATTTATTTGTCTTTTTGTTTGTATGTACAGGTTTTATTTACACTGGAGATGTGGTTCATCGGATGCTCACAGCAACACAGTACATCGCTCCCCTGATGGCCAACTTTGACCCAAGTGTCTCAAGAAACTCTACTGTTATTTACTTTGACAATGGTGAGCTTTTGTGTTATCTTTTTCAATTAATTTTAATGAGGATACAACTGCAGTTCTCTGTTATCTTTCTCATATTAATTAATCTCAAACTGAGAAAAATAAAATAATTAATCAGCACTATTCCTTATCATTGCAAACATGAATTCATCAGATTATGTGTCTCATTTTTGTTGTTCTTCTGTTCTGAATATTACATATAATATGGGATGGGGGGATTCAAGGTTTTCTGTTTTGGTTTCCTGCTTTGCGATGAGGATGGAGATGATAGCATGAAGGAATCAACTCTATTGCTGTGTTGTAGGTTTTTGAAAACCCTAACTGGGCGTTTGTCAAATTAGCAAGGAAATCCAAAACATGCACAACAGATCATAAAGGCTTGATTTAACGCAAAAACATCGCCATCCCATATGTTGCTGGAGTCTTTGAAAACTCAAGAGAATTTTCTCCAAACACAAATTCCCAGTACATTTCAGACTAAACAAGACCCTTAGATCGAGGCTGGGGCATCCTTAAGACAAAACCCCCAAACCTAAGATGAACAGAGTGGTGTATGCAGTTCATTGCAGTGATGAATGCTCTGATCTTCATAAAGTAAAGTCTGAAAACATAACTGAAAATTGTCTTTAAATAAGTGTAATTTTCATTGATTTGATCAGGTATATCAGAAATGTTCCCAACTCAGTATGATTTGCATTTGAAAAAATAGAAAACACCTCAGTTATCACTTATTTTACTATATTTTCACTTGTTTTTTTTTAATCTCTTTTGCAGTGTAACTCTACACACTATGGCTACATGATATTAGAAATCTTGAATTTAGGATACAGTTGGTATATATGGCAATGAAGATGTTGTCAATGTCAGTTGTATTTTAATAGCTACATATGTTGACCAAAGGGCTTCACATAAAAGTAAAAAAACAAGTACAATCAGAGGACCGCCATAAAATCAGCATATACAATCAAATAGGATAAACAGAAAACTATAAGATAGAAACATCAGATGATAACATGGAGAAATCACAACCTGATAGGACTCAACCAAATATGAGTTGTGATATACTCCTGGTTTCCTCTCTCTCATCTTTGCTTCCTACAGTCTGGAAACTTTAGTCATTTGTCATCAGTGTGCAGTAAGTATCTGCTGCCACTGCACTCTATACACCTGGACAGACATTACATTACACTGCAAAAATGTAATCCCATAGCTTGAAATAAATCATCTAAAAATTACCAGACTTGAAACAATCCTCTTCACACACTGATATATATCTATGTCTACCTATGTCTCAGATCATCCTGGATCTGAATTAGCAGTAACCTGGTAAGCCAGATTGATGATGTGTAATACTATGCTCAAGTATTAATATGGGACTGCTCCTGCCAAATCAGGTCGCAAAATGATTGCTATTCAGCAGAACCTTTTGATCTGATTGCCTGCAGTGACAGCTTGTGCTGGCCTTCCAAAGTTTGGATTTACAACAGTCTAAACATTACCGCTCTTAATATTCTTCAATAATTAAATCCTTGATTCTAACCAATCAGATGGGATAGCAGCAGCTAAACATTTGTCCTCCTGCACTGCCATGTTTATTTTGGTTTAGCTGTGGGGTTGGCAGCTCTTGCTTTCATGACACCTTTATTGACCAGCCTGTTTTTTTGGGGTCAGGCTCAAATGATTTAAGCTGTAGTGATACAATATGGTTTCTTGTGTGTATGTGAACTCACAAATACAGAGATAATTCAGCTTGCAGGGGAGGTTATAATTGCAGTGGTTTTTACAAAGTTTTAACTTCATGGTGATGCATGCCCTTTCTTTGGTCTGTCAGATAAAATGCCAATTAAATACTATGAACTTTGTTGTTCTAAATTGACTAAATGGGATGAATTTAAATGGTAATGAATATGTTTGCAAGCCAGAGCCTCCCTATCTTTCCTATTCTGTGTATTGTCAGTCTCATCCATCACTTTTCTCATCACTGTCTCACTCTCTGTAGCCGACTGACAGACCAACTTTGTGACCTTTTTCAGAGAAGCTCATCAGACTTTAACGACAACACAGTCGATCGATCAGCAGCGTAGCCTGCTGTCTATCAGTCAGCATTCTGCCAATGAAAAAAACAGGAACGACACAATCCACTGTGCCTTCATTAAAAATGTAAAGACAAGTTTGATGAAGCGTTCACAGTAGAGACGAGCTGTTTGTTCACAAACAAAGCTGTGTGCGGTTTGTGTGAAAATGAACGACTCCAGGAAGCCTGGCTGTCTGATGATCTGCTTTGTTGCTTTTTTGTTGATTAGAATTCTAAAAAAAGATGAAATATGACAGGCGAAGACGTGACTCTCACATGCTCCTGTCTTGGTTAACAAGTCCTGTTTTAACCATCTAACAAATTCCCCTAATGAGCTTTTGTAATTATTTATTAAATATTTTAATTACATTTATTTGATTGTTCATAATGCACATTTAAAACAATGACAAACATATTTAGCCTTAGTTAATATGCTTAGGACTGCCTCTTATCCATTAGTCTGACATTTTGCTATGAAAAAGTTTGAGAATAATACCTTGTAATAATGAAACTCCAGTCACACATAATTACAGTCTCCGTTTCCATTTCTTTGGGATTCTTTTTTTTTCTTCAGTTTTGTGCTTGATGACTCACTACCAACGCTCAGCTACACTTCACACATCTGTGCCAGATCAGACACTTATATTTCAAAAGTAAAGTGAAAAAAAAAAGTTTTTAAGAGTTGGATCAAAATCTTCTGAATTCTTTTAAAAGATGTAAAAACATATATCTTTTCTGAATCAACCAAAGTCTCTTGATTATTGTTGGTAACCTTGGCCATATAATACAATTCCTTAACCCATACCTCGCTTCCCCTTCTCATTGGCCGTCTTTTCATTGCCATTATGGTACTTTGGTTATCCCAAGATGCCACTGTTTGCACCTGCATGCTTGATAAGAGATTCTACCCCCTTAATAATTATTAATGAATCTCCCAGTTCCATGGTTTTTATTATTTATTTTATTTTTTCAGCGCTAGTGGCTCATGTTTTCGAAAGTAAGCTATGAGGGGGGAGAGACATGCGGCATAGAACCACAGATGGGATTCGAACCCAGGTCGGCCATGTCGGGGACTAAGGCCTTTCGTACATTGGCCGTGCGAGCTAACCACTGCGGTCATGGTTTCATTAAACAACTTGTTTATAGATGAGCAGGTGTTTCCTTCTCAGATTCTCCAAACTCATAAAGAACAGAGTACAATTCTGCCTGATTTGCATGTAATGGCTCAATTAAAATTCTAAAATTCTAATTCAAAAATACTTTATTAACCCCAAATAAAAATTAAATGTTGCAGTAACTGTCTGCCTCTTACTGAAGACACCTGTTTAACAGTCTGCTGATAAGGATGTTCACTGTTGTTCAGAATGTTCTTCACTTTATGAAAAATTGTCTCTAGTGTTATGGTTCTACATGGGACAATCAAGGGTGTTTTTGAAAAATAGTCCTCTGTTAGATTTTTGCCCCATTGACAGAGATTGTCATGGATTACTCACTGAAAGTTGCACTTACAGAAATCAATTTTGTAAAAATAGAAACAGCAGCCAAAACTCCAGACCCAATTTAGATATAGAAGAAAAGATTCCCCTCCTTTGTTTTTAAAGGTGCTTAAGGAAGTTATAAAATATGTGGGGTGTATTTTGTTTTTATTTTTCATTTTTGCTTTGTTGAAAACAAACTTGATCCTGTTGTGTTTTTACATTTGAGATAATACTAAAATCATTGTTAACATGTTGCATCTCAGAACAGTTTAATTATACTCTGATGCATGAAAATCGGAAACAGAGACCT
>JAGKQL010000065.1:7026673-7045095 GCA_018398635.1 Cyprinodon brontotheroides | reverse complement strand
TACAGAAGCTCATGTGCAACCGGTCGCCATCTCCTAGCTGTCAGCAAAGAAGCTGGATCTCATATTTACTTGAATGGAAGTGTTCTGTGTGTGTAAAGGAAAAATTGATTGGCTGCTGTGTAAACAAACTTTTATTACCCTGGCAGAGAGCCCAATGGCTTTCACATCAATAGGTTCTCCAAAGTCCACAGTAAATCAACCTGATGTTAAAAGTAATGCAAGGTCCATTCTGTGGAGGCCAGAGTTGAAGGCTTTTTTACAGAATTATTCCTTGATTTATTCCCCCTGCAGTCTGGATTCAGTTGGACTTCTGAGTTTTTTAACAGTCCACTGTCTTCTTTATAATCTTCTGAATCTTTTTTTAAGCTTAATTCATGTGCTAAAAATATTATAAATTCCTCTCTGTGCTGTAAGAACATTGATTATTTAGATTTCCAATTCCTTCTGTTGATCAAATCATTTTTACCTACTTAGACTGAAAAAATTTTATTTAACTTTATGGTAACATACAGCATATGAGCAAAATGCATACCTGTTCTAAACCTGCATAGATTTCCTTCTGACACCTGGCAAACACCCGAATGAAGAAAAAAATGCAAAAAAAAAAAACCTAACTACCGGTAACAAAAAAAAAAAATCAAATTCTTGAGGATAAAACATAATGCATTGATCCAGGCACATTTTCTTCCTTTCCTTTCAAAAGCATTATGCCCCCCAAAAAGCTACCAGATTTTTTGAAAATGCAAATAGATGTTAGATGTAATTATGCCGTGCACGCATAACTCCCATCTCTTAATGATGGAAAAACCACACAAGGGTAAAATTGATCATTGGAAACAATCCAAGATTAGATTGAAGAGATTACTGTAAATAAGAGCAGATGTGCATCAGGGAAAATTATTGAGCTGAAATATTTTATTAGAAAATTAATTCATGTTTATTTTGGAACATTTTATTGAACCTAATGTAATAATTCATTCATGAATTAAGTACTTAACGTGTTCCATTACATATCTACAATCACCAAAATGAATGCTGAGGAACAGTTGATTTTTCTAAAACCATATTTCAACCTGTAAAAGAAGTGAAACTCTTGAGCCTCTGACTGGAAGTTGTGAAAAAGAAAGAATTATGTCAGTTAGAGGCTCCTTTATTAAAGTAGTGTGTGTATAGATGCATAAACACCTTCATGTAAAACAGAGGGATCCTGGGGTACTTCCTACACCACATAGTGCAGCCTTTATGATCATGTTTAAATAGGTTTAAAAATTTTGCCTATGTTCAGTATCACTGCTTCTCAACATATCTTCCAAAAGAACCTGTGATTCAAAGAGCAAATAACTGTAGAAATACGTTTGTAAAAGCTTTGCAGTAGCTGTGGAAGTACAATCATGTCTGGAATCCAAAGTGTTGCACAGAAAGGATGTTTGCCTGATTTCTGTGTTTACACACCTTTTAGACACAAGTCCCAAATTCTAATGATCTGTGTAAGGTGAAAAACATGTTTCAATAAACTCAATCCTCTTGAGCTTTCACATGGAGCAGTAGGAATCTTTGATTCTTTGTTGAAAGAGCAAATCTTCACTTTTTCTCCACGTTGTCATTCAGCAAAGTCTTGCACAGCATGTGAAACCTCCCCCTGTAGTTACAAACTGCCCGAACTGTATAATCCATCACAATGGGGACAGCCTTTTGGTTTTTGGGTTCTTTAAAAGCTTAGGTTTTATTGTGGTTTGATCCTCCTCCAGTGGAGTGATATTAGTGTTCCCTCTGATTCAGTAACATTCTCTGTGGTTCCTACAGGCAGATAATCCCTTCAACAAACAAATCTTTTTGGCTTTAATATTTTGTTATTCTTTGCCATGTTCTTTATCTGTTTTTACTTCAGATAGGGTTATGTTTTGGTGTTGCCGAGGTTTCCTTTATCCTCTTGAGCTTATCCAGCATGGGGAAATGTATGCATTTTAAATGCATTTATTTTCTTTTTAGGCACTGCTCTGGTGGTGCAGTGGGACCACGTCCACCTGCAGGACAACTACAACTTAGGCAGTTTCACCTTTCAGGCCACACTGCACAATACGGGAAGGATTGTCTTTGCATACAAAGAGGTAAAGCCTTAAATACTGCTTGATCTTTTTCTTTGCTGTTTTTCTCTTATGGCTGATTCTGTTTCATACCTCATCTGTGAACATTTCCCCTCTGCTAGTGTTTATGATTGCACTGCAACAAATCATACTGTTATACTCATATAAGCCTTAGCCCCTTGAATCCAGATTTGGAAATAAAACATGAAGATACTACAGATTATTTTTATGGAGTTTGCAATTTCTTAGTCTTTTTTCCCCATTGTTTCTTGGGATGCACAAAATGTTGCATGTTCTTCCAGCCATAGCCATTTCGACAGTTCTTAAAGTTAATCTTAAGGGGATCTTATTGAACAATATGTTAAACAGGCCCTATCATGTGGCCATTAGAAAATGGAAACCTTTAATTATCTATTCGTCTTCAGTGGAAATGAAGTTCTGACTCATTCCATGCAGTCAGTCAGCAGTTCACTCTTCTTTTTTCATGCTGTTTTTAACTTTTAACACTTTTTAGTGCAGCTTTAAGTCATATTCTGAAACGTTCTTTTGAAAGGTGTGCTCAGCATAACTGATGCTTGCATACATTACAAAACAGCACATTTCTATGACTTCATTGTTGCATCATTTTAAAAATACCAACATTATTTAGTACCCTTTAGCTGTTTGTTTTTTTCTCTAGTATATTTCACAGCATTTTGAGGCTCTCACTGTGAGACATAAAGCTATTTATACATGTCAGTGTTCAAGATACTGATCCTAGGAGATATGTTTATTGCTGATTATTGATATTCTCTTATTTCCTATTAAGCTTCCTATCGAGATATCACAAATCAGCTCCGTCAATCACCCGGTGAAGGTTGGCCTGTCAGATGCCTTTGTGGTGGTCCACAAGATCCAGCAAATACCCAGTGAGTATCTGACAAGTAGCCGAGTTTTAGTTTTTTAAACCAGCACATGAAATTGTAAACATATGACAAAATCTGAATGTAAAGAAATAACATACACAAAGTTAATAGAAGTGGAGAACTCTGGTTGTCTTATACAAGAAGAGCTCGAATGTCCAATATCCAACTTCAAACCACCGTGGTGCTGACTGCTCGGTTCTGCTGTACTGTAGTTGACCAAAATCCCGGACCCTTTTGAAAAGTAGGACATGTCCGGGAAAAAGTCTGGTCAATCGATGTAATACATTAATACTTATTTCTGTTATTATCAATGAAAATATTTGCCCTCATAACGACTACTCCTTTGGCATGTTTACATATTTAAGAAGTTAACATCGTGTCAACATCACAAAAAAAAGTGTATGAAAGTAAAAATGTAATTTCACCCCTTGATAAATCATGAATTGTCCTTGTGTAATCACATTTTATCTTGTCCATTCTCAGTCAACCAAATGGAAAATGTTTGAAAAGATAAAGTGAACAAAAATCTTAAACAGCAGCCACAGTGTCCTAACGTAAAGGAAAGTATCTCTGACATCTATCAGTCAGGAAAAGGTTAAAACCATTTCCAAGCCATTCGGATCCGATTGATTCACACTAAGAGTCATTATCCACATGAAGAATCATTGGAAGTGTAGTGAACCTCTCTGTAACTGGCCGCACTTCTGAAACTACTTCATATCGACAACACCTTTAAAATGTCACAGAACCATAAACAACATCTTCAGTCCTGCAGACCTTACTTATAATGTCAGAGTAAAAATAAAATGCATCATAATTTGGTACAAAGAAAAAGAAACAACAGATGATTAAACAAATTCTTGCAATTAAGAATCCAGAACTATCTGAAAAGGAGAAGCCCTTTTCTTAAAAAATAAAAATAAAAATAAATAAATAAAATTGAGAACAAATAAAAAAATGAAAGCTGCAAAAGAAAAAGAAAGTTGCAAAATCCAAAATGATGGCCAGAAGGAATGAAGATGATAAAAAGACCAAAAAACATAATTTATGTCATTATTTGATTAACATTCTTTTTTTTCACAAATCATGACAAATTACCCCCCCATCATTGTAAAAGCATCTATAATTGTGCTTTTTCGTTTTAGTTCTAAAAGATGTTAAAGAGAGAGGACACCTTCAAAAGTGATTATTTATAGACAGATATTATCTCTTCAGGGAGAGGTGAAAACAGCAGAAGAAAATAAGATGCCATAGCAACTAAATGCTCAGCAGTGCTATTCATCTAATATTCCTGCAAGTTCTCCTTTGCACTGTAGTTGCATAGAAGAGCTGGAAAAGATGCTGCTGGAAGAATAAATGACAAGAAAAAGACTTACTATATAAACCCTGCTGATTCTGCCAGAGCCAATGAAACATTAACTCCCAAGATTTATCTAGTCTCCTGGCTACAGTTTCTGCAAATCTACATGTAAATTTAAAAGTTAAGCCATATATCTGCCTGAGCGCATTCCAGCTTACATTTAAAGCTTATCATGCAGAGGACAACGTATTTTGACAGATTGTTACATCCCTGTCTCACCAGATTATTATCTCTGCTCTTTTAACTACATTAAGACATGATACTGACTATGACCGCTATAGGCTACAGCAGAAAGTTGCTCTGCTGCCAATTACTGCCTACCAACTATGGTTATGAGAGGACTTTATTTGGCTTTAATAATGCATTTCATTTTAGCTCCAGGAGGAAGATTGAGCAGAGAGGGATTTGTGGGTGTCCTGTGGTCAGATTGTGTAATTAACAGGTCCGACATAAGCTCATGTGACAGCTCAGCTTTAATACACTTCTCTGAAAAATAATTAAACTTCTCTTACTCAGAGATATTTCTTTAGATGAAGTTAAAGCTCTGCTCCCCAATTTTCGTACTCCTACTCTTCCAGCTCCAGTGTGTGACCAACATGCAGAGATTGGAGCTGGGAATTATGTACAGTAATGAAGAGTTTTTAAATAATACTAAGATTAATCAAGTGCAAGTGTTTTGTGGGTAGATTATTTCGTAGTTTGTGTAAGGGCAAACTTATAAATTTTGTGAAATATTTTCAGAATTTTGTGTAAATTACCTTTTATGGTATTAGTTCCAGTCCATCTTCTGTGGGTTTCTAAACTGCAGCTCTAAAGTGTGAGAATTTGAGCACGCCATCTACCATTGGGGTACAAACGGGTCCCTTTTCCCAAGGTTCAGGGTGGGGGTCGTGTGGAGGTTGGGTGGCTGAACTTACCTGACAAATCTGTATCCAAGACGTTTTTTTTTTTTTTTTTAAATGCTGTTTTATACTTAAAGGTATAGTGGATGATGTTTTTTTTTCAGGGTAGATCATCAAAATAAGTGATTCTCCTAATTGTCAATCATTCTGGTTATATGTTTACGTAAGGCCGTCCTATGTGCTCGTCCCCATTTTCACTTACTAGTGGTGAGTCTGACATAGTGGAAAAATTGCAAATCTTCTTTTGGAAAGTAAGCTTGTATGAGCGATGCAAACAGCAACTTTTAAACATTGTGCAAATGGAGAAATGGGCTTGTGCATGCTCTCGCACGTGTTTGATAGGCGTTCCCTCTTGGGAGTGGGTACAGGATTGTGATTGTGCATTTTTTGGAGAGGGCAGGTCTTTTCAAAAATTCTCAAAAATCCTCCGCTGTACCTTTAAGTTTCATCAGATCTTTAAGTATCATTATTTTCTTTCAATTCTTCACTGCAGTATTGGGGAAGTTCCCCCTTCTCCCATTCCTTTTAAACGGTTATGCCACTGATGCAGTATCTGTAAAGTTTAGCATGCTGTTTGCCCTCTTTCCTGGGTCAGGCAGTGCTTCATCAATTTATCATAGATACTGTACTGAGACTCTCCCCTGAGGAACTCGCCTCAATCCGCAGAAACCAGGTAATTTAGCATCTCTCTCACCTGCAGAAAATTACAGTTTATTATCACCCTGATTGTGCAAAAACTCAGCAGTTTCTGTCAAGGATTTGTTGTCTGTCTTTGCTAGATGAATTTATAATTAAGACCACACCAACAGGTTGCTAAAAGATTGCAATGTTTTAATTTATATGCCATGCGCCTCCATGGCGGCATCGATAAGATCAGGCAGGTCCTGTGGTACAGGTGAGAAAGATTTTGGCAGTAACATTTTGTGCTCAAATCTATGTCACACAAGCGGTAGTCTATAAATGGGATAAATTGTGTTCGGAGCATATATGGAAAGCCAAACCTGCCTAATATTCAATTAAAAAGTGCCAAAAGTTCTATTTGTAGATGTAAAAAAGTCAATAAGACTTATGATGCATGCATTAATTAATTATTTTTTCATCCTAAATATATTTATTCCCCTATATATAATGTTGGTCAACTGACTGCATTCAAAAGTCAGGGAACACAACAGACATGTCAAGGGAAATTTTTGGGGAAAAATCAGGGTTAATTCATGAAGCAATATTTGAAGATTTAAAAATGTTTCAGGATTTTCATGGTTCATCTGATAATAAAACGGTATTGAAGAACTGTAACCCTTTAAACAGGCTATTTTGCCTAAACTGAGGTAAAAGTCACAAAAACCAAGAGGCTCAGGTAATGCTGTAGAACCTGCACCATTTTACTTCTCTGTACAGATGTTGATCACCAGGAAAAAAAATTTGCACTTCACTGTTGTAGCAGATGAAAAGAAAGTGATTGTTGAAATAAAGCAGAGGAAATTCCTGCTTGAAGTTTACCGCAATCTATGTGGAGGAGTCAGCAACGATCTGGGAGAAGATCAACCGTTCATATCAGACCAAAGTTAAACTTTTTGGGCTGCAAGAAAAACAGTATCAGTAGCGCTGTGATTGCCTTAAAAACACCATTCCAATGGGATATTGGAAAACTATTCAATTGGAAAAGTGGGAAGCTGGTTACAGTTTATATGTAGATGGATGCAGCTACGTTTAGTACAATACTAGCACAAAACCTTTTAAAGACTTTAAATGAGTTAGGATATAGTGGCTTAAGTAAAAAAGGTTTAATGTGTTTGAATCATGGTTGAGACTAAAAATCTACCAAGAATCTATGGCATGGTTCAACAAAGGTCGTTCCGACAGCCTCAAGCTGGGAAACTAACCTTCCCTAGGCCCCCACTATGTCATTAGGCACCTGATAATCTCTTTGCTTCAAGCAAGAGGAAGTCAGACACTAGGGGAGTAGAGGAAAGAAAGGAAGACTGGACTTATTGTCGGGCTGATCTGAGCTGACTCACAATTCCTTTGATCAGTTGTCCTGTGTATAATCCAGCCGAGCAGGTCTGCAGGGAGGCAACGTCCCATTGCATAGGGAAAGTAACACCATGGTTGGTGCAGTCAACAGGTCCTAGGATCAAAAACCAACCAAGCAGGGGAACTAAGAGAATTTGTCCAAGCGAAGGACATGAAGGACAGCCGCGACTTAGCCTTAGCGACTCACAAAGCTTTTGAGATGAAAGTAGATTCACTTTAACAGATATGCATGTAAGGGTTTTTTTACTTACTTACAGGGTAATTCATATAAAATTAGAGACAACATAGAGCTATCTTATTCCTGATCAACAGAAACATGAGCATTAAAAGGTATTTATCTATATTTCAGATGCTGTGAAATAAATGCACTGTACCCCAAAACCTGCTTTAAGCCATTACTTTCTTTATAATGTACTGTAGGTCAAAAACCCAAACTTCCTCTGCATCTTGATAAACATTAGCCTTCCAGATGAATATGAATATTTGCATCTAACAGAATAATTGTGCAAATTTAGTTCTACCCCTGTGTGCCTGCAGAGAAAGGTCTATTTCTTATTTGTTTAAACTTACATTGGCTTCATAAGGAGACTCTTTTCCACATTTTGCATGGTAAGAAGTTCTTAGACCTGCTAGGAAGGAATATGCTTCAGTGAGGTTATCTGTAATCATGTGCTCCATCTTACTGCATCAGATTCCTTGCTCTTACTGTCAGCTGATAGAGTGGCCTTTGAAATGCCTTAGACTGATATCAGAAAAAAAGAAATACCCAGACTATTTATTATGTCATAGTCTGACACTTTGGGCTCAAAGAGAGCAGAGAAGAGCTGAAGCAGCATCCCGTTTGACCCCGTTTTCCCAGCTGCTATATTTTTGTCCCAGTTTTCTCAGAGGCTTCAATGTTTAGGTGTTGTCTTCTCATCTCAAATTGTCTTTGTCTTCTGAATGTAGACGTGAGACGGAGAACGATTTATGAATACCACCGTGTGGAGCTCACAAAGACCAGGATCACAAACTCTTCTGCTGTGGAAATGTTGCCTTTACCCAGTAAGAAGGAATCTTTATTTATTTCTTTTTTTCTCTGCAATGGCTTATGTATTAGTTGAGGGTCTGCTATCATTTCAAGAAAGGCTTTAAATGTGTTGGCTCTTCTTGTTCACAGCCTGTCTCCAGTTCACCAGCTGTGGTTCCTGCGTCTCCTCTCAGATAAACTTCAACTGCAGTTGGTGTCATCGGCTCAACAGGTTTGGCTTCTTTTACTCTCTGTAACACTTCCCTTTATCACATTTTTGGCTGTTATTTACACTCTTGTGGATATTTATTGTTTTAAAAAAAACTGTAAAGTACTTACTGCGGTATGGTACTAAAAAGTGGGGGTTAACGATCATGGTGGCATAATATCTCATTTATGATGGGTAGAATACACCTCAGAATGGATATAGCTGTTGGCTTCTGGTAGACCAAGAGAAACCTATTTTTGTCATACCACTTATGAAAAAGAAACAATAAATGAAATATAGAATGCAGCTGCAGGTTTTACAAGTTAGATTTACCATCCATATCATTAGAGTATGCTTGATATATTCACCAGAGTCAGGAGATATGAATATATGGGAAGCAGCAGCATAGGTATAGAAACAGGAGGATTTAGAAGGAAAATTACAATGATGACAACAAGGAGAAACATTAAAAGCAGCTGCTAATGCAATAATATGATAATTACAGTGCAAGTAATAAGAAACAACCTCAGACCTATTACATCAATGTGATCACGTCAGAACTTCCTTAATAATTTCTTTTTTTAGGACATTCTAAGTAAGCAAGATGTGTGAAGATATTCTCTTTATCTGCATCCCTTTATGCTGCTGATTATCAGATAGAATGATGACGATGGTCCCTCCTACATAGCAATGCTAATACTGATGGTTGAAAAGCAGAAACTAAACCTTTATGGGGATATTCTTTTGGTTGTAAGAAAACATGGTAGAGCAGATGTGTTACGTATGGTGACAGCACTGCGGTGGGTTGGCAAGATTGCTATGGTGTGAGTATTATTAATAAAGCTGTATTAGCCTTTCTATCAAGCTGAAAGAAAAAAATGTAAGTATTGCTGAACTTTGAGGTGTTTTAATTAGATTTCAGGGGTTTTTCAGGTATTAATTAATAAACATTTTATTTTAAGTATATGGAGTAAAATATACAGGCATTTTGGGGGGTTCTTTAAAATAAATCATATTATAGATGTATTACTACAAGGTCTGTCTGCTTTTGAGAGGAGTTAGACTTTGAAAACATTTGGAGGATGTGAGATAGCATTAGTACTACACATACAGCATTTTAAACATATATTAACAACAAAAAAGTGAGATTTTCTAACAGAAATACAACCCTGTCATTTTCAACAATCTTTGCAGCATGAATATGAAATAAGCTGACAGTCTAAATATTAAAAAATGGTGCTACTGTTTTGAAGATATAACCTTTAAATGACCCTTTCAGACCTGTCAGTTAATGACTTTGCAGAGATTTTATTTATTTAGCCTTTATTTTCCTCAGGAGTAAAGAGGCTGTATTAGGCAACAGCTCATTCTGACATCCACTTAACTCACACCTGTTCAGCCAACCTCTGCTCCACTTTCCTTCCCCCTTATCCCGCTTGTCTCTCCACACTTCGGCATTCCTCTCCAGAATTTCCTGACAGCTGAAATGTGAGCTTTAGTGGTTTTGATTTGATTTAGTCGGATAGAAAACCCTGAGTTAAAGACGCTCAAGAGCAAAGAGAATAAATTATGGAGAGACGAGACATGATCCACTCCCCATTTAAAAAGATGTTTGCTGTCCTGATTACGTCCCTCTTGGAGGTTGCTGTTTGGCCTGTGGAATGACCGTCATTTCTCTTTTATTGCTGAAGTATTTTTAAAACTGTATACATAAACATTTAATCTGCCACTCCCTAATATTTTGTGCCGTCATTTAATGTGAGTGATGTGTTCTTGGAGAGGTGTAGCACTTGTGCACTGCCCACTTTGATTTGTTGTGAAGGCCTTATAAGTCATTTCAGATATGACATTCTCACTGCTTGGCATTTTCAATCTTGTTCCTTTTGACAGAGACAAACTAATTTACAGTAGCGAGAAAACTTGTTTATGTATTCAGCAGTTTATGGGTGCGGAGAGATACTGTAGCGCCTGTAGCAGTATTCACTTTGAGCTGCATTTTAATTAGCACTCCGACTGTGTTAATATCTCACAGTTCAGCTCCCCTCCCCTTAACTCAGCTTCCTTTAGCACCCCCCCTCTTAAAAAAGGCAAACATGCTTTTGGCATGCACTAATTAAAAAGCATTGTGGCTTCAATGGTTGTGGGGTTAATTAGAGATGCTGATGTTCTGAAAGAACAGCCTCGTTGAACTTACATCTCTGTGAGGAGCTGGGACGGCACAAGCTCAGCACCTCTTTAATGCAAAGGTTCAAGTTGATGAGAGTCGTTGTAGCTATTGTGTGCAACTGAGGTTCTACTTTGGTAGAAACCCAGAAATTAGTTTTTTCTATGATATGCATCAGAGATTTAACATATTTTACTGTCAAAGCCGGCTTAAGGAATGAGTTACCTGATTGACTCACCGAGTTCTTGCAAGAACTTGACATTTATTGTCAGTTTTTTAAAGACTTAACATATTTTTTTAATACTGCTCCTAAATGGTTTATTAATCAATTTGTAAACCTGTTTTTTATTTATTAATTTACATTATTTACATTAATCTGAATATATAGCAATTAAAAGAAATATATCTATCACTTAACTTAGTCAGAGCAGGCCCAAGCCATAAGCACACTATGCTGCTGTTTGATTATCCAGGCCAGTAGGGAATGGTAGGAGCTTGAACTCTTTAAAATATACATTTTTTACATGGTGCTTTGCATTCATTGGCTAGAAATAACTAAGAAATTTGGTACAATACATTTGTCTTAAGACGTTAAAATTCCCTAAAAAGTAAGATATGTTGCCTGTTTTCTCTGATGGGTTCCCAAGGTTTTTAAATTATTATTTTCACATCGGATCAATAAATGGCACATGGTAGAATTTGATGTGTTGCACAGTCTTAAAACACCTAATGGTTGAAGGCACAAATCCAGATATTTGGAAGTGTGTAGCTCAGGGTTGTTCAACAGTTTTCTAGGCTTAGGAACCCTAAACTGATGGCAGGATGTAGCGGGGACCCCCTAATTATATATATTATATTAAATTGTGTTATATCAAACTGGTCCTATAGTCACTCTATTACATATGGAGTAATATAACAAAAGTAATTTCTCCCTGGAATTATTAAAGTATTTCTGATTCTGATTCCCTGTGATGGGACAGGTGTTTTGAATGAAACGGTGCCCAGCTTTTAAAGAGCTCCTGTGTGTCGCTGAATGTGTGCATTGATGACTGAAAGACATCTTCTGCCTCCATTTATCTGTTTACTACAGTGTGTTGAATTCATGTTAATGTGTGTATTTAAAGATATTTCAATTAGTGGAAAGAAATGGAAGGGGAAATATGAAAAAAAAGTCAACCAAAACTTTTGCGACCCCCATACAGTACTTCTGTTGACCCCTTGGGGGTCGCGGACCCCCTGTTGAAGACCTCCGGTGTAGCTTAATCATCTACTCTTTATCCAGATATGTTCAAATAAAACAGTAGGCAATCCCCTGATATGTAAAGACAGAGTTGGGATTGGTCTAAGCCAGCAGGAAGGGAGTGAGTTTTTAGGAACCTGAATCTTTTGACAAGAATTTGTCTGAATCTGCTGGTAACTTGTCTGTGTCTGTTCCTTACTAGATTGTTTCACAACAAGTCATCTTAGGTTAGGATAAAGTTCAAATCTAATTTGGTGAAAATCATTTCAGTGAGAGCAGCAAGTTAGGAGATATAAATGGACGGACAAAAATATTTTACACACATTTTTAGATTTGTTTAATATTACATAACACATTCCTATTTCCTTTTTTTAGATTAACACAAACCAATTGAATAACTTCTCATGATATATATTAATTTTCATCATAAAGCGTATTTATTTGACACATATAAATATCAGGTTTAATTATTTTTATTAATAAATTGTGCTTACTCAATATTAATACTAATAAGTGTTTTTTTTCAAATACATAACCTTTTTTTTATTGCAGAGAGGTAACCTAATAATTGTACAATTCAAACAATAAGCTGTATGTATTTAAAATAAATAGACTAATAATAATAATTACCAATATCCATCACAAATTATTTATTTAACAGGTTTGCATTCAAATAATGTCCAAAAAAGTAATTGGGAATTTGTTATGTAAAAAAAAAAAAAAAAAAAAAAGTATCTTGAAATTCTGGTGAAACATTTTTGAGTGTGTGATTTAATGATTTCCTTACAGTGATATAATCAGCTAAGTTGTGACGGTTATACCATAGAAATTCTAAACACATCCAAGAAAATCCTTGACAACTCAATTCAGCCGAAGATCAAATTTCCTAGAAAACAACAGTAGATTCATAGAAAACCAACAATAAAATACGTAAAGCTGAATATCTTAAAGTAGATACTAAATCATTTTACAGGAGAAATTAGGATGGTTATTTATAAATTTCATAACCACATGTGACATTAAGACTTTAGAGTTATTTTCTGATTAGAAGATGTGAGGAAAATCTTTAAAAAGTATGGTATTTTTTGCTAATATTAACTATTAAGAGAATTAAAAGAGGAAAAGTAGAAGAAAACAGGAAAAAATGACAAGCTGAGAAAAAAAACTATACAACTTTATGGAGGGGTTGTTATCTCAGTTGTTCTATTTTAATCGCTTATCTTTATCTGATAATGGGACTAAGGCAGATTTTACTACTGATTTCTTTGCCTATCTGCAAGATTATGAGCCAGTAAAAACAAATTTATTGCCTAATCTAGGTATGGAGCTGAAAGAGAGATAACAATTGGTGCTGAAACTACGTTTAATATTCCTCTTAGATGAAGATTCATTTCAATATCAGCTGTAGTAAACAATTATAAAACACATTACATTTCATGTCAGCCCTTGTATCATTATCTGTTACTTCTTGTGGGTGAGTAGGACTAACTGACATTTTGCTAATAAATAAACTTTCTTCTTCAGTCGTATTTTTTTTCCTTCAACAAAACTATTTGGAACAAATCTCTAAATCCTGTTATTATGGTCCTCATATGATGCAGCAACAATAAAATTATATGGCTCTGATCCATCGACGCAACAAGGACCTTTCAGCAGTGAAACAAATCAGTTAAATAACTAATTCTCTGGTTAAAATTCATTCCGAAGATGGGTCTGATTTAGTGAAAGAAAATAACAACATGGCTGCCAGATTTCTCTGAACTTAAATAGCTAAAATAACACAATAGGCTCATCCTTTTGCGACTGAAGTGAACAATCTAAGCAGAAACATTCTCTCATTTATATTCAAATGAAGTTTCCCATCTCTGATTAAATGCATATCGGCTCAGTGCGTTGGACGACGACTAGCTGAGGTGGATGCCAGTGAGAAGAAACAAAGCTCTGGCTCCGTTCAGGGACAGGTTAGACTGAGCCTCCACGGTTACATTGTGCCACACTGTGATGCCTTTTGCTGTGGCCTCAGGAGGCAGAATCAGTCAGGGGAAAGAGAGGAATTAAATAGAGGAATCTGATTTGGCTGATTGAGCAGACGGATTTGGGGGCATAGTTTCATTACCATAACAATATGCTCTTTAGAGAATGTGGGATCTTCTGGAAACCTTACTCAGCTTCTAGTGTTCTGACAGTGCTGATTCATTTTAATCCACACTTTTTCTACATTGTAGGTTTTATTTGTTGTTTCCTTGAGTGGGTTTGTTTGGCAGATTACATAGACGAAGTGTTTTGACCCACCTTAATTTGAAACCCTACATTGCCTACATTACCCTAAAATTGCTCATTTGAATTTTACCAAAGACATTCATGATATGTGTGTGCTACCTAAATAATAAGTGAAAGTAAGTCTTAAAACAGGTTTCTCAAGCCAGGTGGTGCATTAGACCAGAGGCTCATCTCCTGTTTCCAAAATACATTATAAACTGAATAAGACAGCTTTTCTACTATGATAACTGGTGATGAAAATAAATAATATTCAATAAGATGTAATTGTGTTTATTAACTGTTTATTCAGACAAATATGAATTCTGAACTGCAGGCCTACATAATAGGTCATAATGAAATGTTTACAGTCAGTAGGTTTCTGTCAGGCAGTCTAAGCTCTATTTCTCCTTTTTCCACCAGTCACTTTGGTGGACCAACTTTGAGGCAACAGTGTTTGAGGATAAGACTAAAATCTGTGTTTAGAATTTCTCCTGTGATGTAAAAATAAAGTAGTTTTTTTTAAAAACCATCATATGAAACTTTGGTTCTAGAAATGATATAGGCTAAATAAATACCACAGTAGCTACATTTTCAAAAAGTGTGCCACTTTACCCACATTGTAATCATCCGTGGTGTTGTGCTAAAAATAAATTTAAAGTAACATAACATAGCCTTTAGGTGGTACACTGAGACTGGAAGAACTCCTGCAGTAAACTAATTCCACATTGCACCAGTTGCAAACAGCTTTAGTCTTGTCGAGTTTTCCCTTGGAAATCTTCTTAAAAATATTTTTTTCCTGAAGCAAACCCAAAGTCTTTAAAGGCTGCATCCATGTTAACACGTCACATTTAATGTGGTAATTTAACAGTAAGCCTACACAGGTTCGAAGACTGGTTCGTTCTCGCCCCCAGATATACGTCCGCGCTAAACTATCAACGTGAAAGTCATCATCAGTATAGACTTAGCTACCAACCCAACTGTGAGAATAGATTAATGGTGATGTTTTTTTATCACCCTATAAGAGTCTGGTGTTAATGCAGATAATGGCCCACCACTAGTTTTTAGACAGCTTGTAAATCACCTACTATTATCAACGAATTAATGAAAAACAACACATGATCAATAATTATAACAATAATTGGAGCTTCAATGCTTTCTATGCCATTGTTTTATTTGTAAATCCAAATACATCAAATGGATTTCTGCAGGTTTTCAATCACATCAATGCGTATCAAAGCATGTAAAATTGTGGTGCAAAGACAATTTGAGAAAAGAGGATTTTAGGAGACCAAGAGGACTTGCTGTCTCCATGTTTCAGTGGACTGTCGGTGTCTTTGATACTGGGGTTTAATGGGCATAAAACTATACTGCTGCAGTTTTGACAAAGAAAATGTTGTTTTTCACTGTCTTTTAAAATGTGCAGATTTTATTCTCATGACAAATAAATAACTAACTAACAAATAAATAACATGTTTAACTCTAAGCAAAACAAAAGGAGACATTTATTACTTCAGTAGAGAATACAGTTATTTAACGGATATATTTGCACTATAAAATAGTTTTTATATATTTGCAGTTACTTTTAAATGGATACAGCTTTAAAGTTGTTTTCTACTTTTGTAGAAAACATTGTAGATGTTAATAATACTATGTTTCCTTCACCCTCAGATGTTCCAGTGGCTTTGATCGCCATCGCCAGGACTGGGTGGATAACAGTTGCCCAGATGAGGTAAAGATTCAATTCAAAAAATTGTTCTTGGAGTTCCTAGTTATAAAAGTCATTCATGCCATCATGCCGTCAGTGATCCAGATGCAATTCTTAAGTGCTGTTGGACAGGATGACCAAAAACCATAGTGAAGGGTTTTGGTATTGTCAGATTTATAAACTGAGAACTGGAATTAGGATTGGATCAGAGCCTAAAAAGTAAAAAAAAAAAAAACCCTCTCCACTTTAAATGTACCACCATAATTATTGACAATTAGGAGGACAACTTATTTGGATGATCCACCCGAAAAAATAACGTCCTCCACTATACCTTTAAGCATCTTTACTTTACCAAACCAAGAGTTTTGGGGTAAAATGCATGACACAGATACATTGATGTATGTGATTAAAGCTTTTTGATGCTTTTTTTTGGGAGACTTTATAGAAAATGTGAAAAAAAACTTTCTTCCTATCAGACCAAAGACACGATGTGTGACACAGATGATACAACCCAACTGAACCCCTTCACCACCACTACTATCACTGCTAGAACAGCACTGAGGAGTAAAGGAACCACAGCAGGCTGGGACAAACCTTCCACCTCTGACCCTCCTAACAGTACTCCCACTGAAGGTAAAGTAACCCAGAGAACTGATACAAACTGTACAAAACTTTAAATTTTGCACAAAATATGTTTAATTGAATATGATCTGTCCAGAAGGACATTATTTTAGTTTTCATTTTTTTTTGCAACAAGGCAAACTTACTTTGCTTTTGCTTTGCTTTTTTAATTTACAGCTGTTAATCTGTGAGCGCAGCACGCAGTGGATGTGAGCGTGAGGGAATCTTCTTTACTGTCTTTGTCATTATAAAAGGCTGTGTGTAAACTTTGTGTGTACACTTTATTATTTACGGGTCCGTGCCATCCCAGCCAGGATTTAAATAGGGATAATTGTGGGTAACAGGTCGGGTCTCGGTTCTGAACTCAGCGGATGCAGATGGATACAGTTTTGAAAAACCAAACCTGTGCAGGATTCTGCTGCAAACCGACCCTGTTTTACTGATGCACAGTACCAATCGTACTAACTCATTTTTCCCTTCTGCTTATAAATAAAACAGCATCCTAATTTAGAAATAATAAAATTTTTTGGCTATAAAATAATTCTGATGTTGATGATTAGAATAAATAGAATTTAGCTTGATTTATTTTCCTTAGAAAACATTTTCCTGATTCAAGTGTTAAATTTGAATAATACCAAGTTTTCATGCTGAAAATATTGATCAGTTTTTGTTTTTGTGTTCTTGCCTAAAGTTCTTCACGGACTACAAAAACCAAGAAGGTTGTTCTCCTTCTGCAATTCTAATATATTCAGCAGATGATTCATTGCAGCCCAGCAGGAGTCTAAACCAAAGCATCATCTCATGGCTATCTAATGCAAATCCCCTGTAAAAAGCAGCTGACACAGTTCTTTTGCTGATAATAGGAAAACAGTCAAGGTGTCCTTGGAAGTTTGTTTACTTCCATTTCCTTGACTTCTCTGCATGTGATGTAAGCTGGCTAAACCTGCTATTTACACGTTTAACTTTTCCTTGGAAAGGGATAATTTTAGTTATTTATTCTGCTTTAAGACAGCTTAATAAAATAAACTTAAATGTGTCTGACATTTATGTTAGCTTCAGGAAGTGTTCACCTGCTATGTAACATCATGTTACCATAGAAACCCTTTATAATCAAAGCTAAAAGCACGCTGTACTCTTTATGTAATATTTTTACTTGTACCTCTGTGTTGATCTTACTACTGCTTGATGTCAGAGATCATTAATAATCGACTTGATTTCAGACCAACACTCTTTCCAGTCTGATGAGCTGAATTTGTCTTTAAAGGTTTAGAACCAACCTTACTGGTAAAGCTATGTAACCCTTAACAAATTTAGTATTTTATTTTAACAAATTGGTTTAGCAGTTCATCTACATTTTCAGTTTATTAATTGTTATCAGAAGGACTCAGTTGGCCTCATTCTATAAAAAGATGGCTTTCTTTCCTAGTTATGGTTTCACAATAAAACCACATTTTCTTTATTTTCCATATATAAAACTTCATGAGATCCCAAATGTTCTCTTATAGGCAAATAGCATTTAGTTAGTGGGGGGTGTGGGGTTTACCTTTAGAAAAAATAAAAATGCTGCTTATCCCTGGAATAAGTTGTTCCATTCCTTGCTTAAAATCCCTCTACAGCAAGTCTTTACAATACAAAGAGACATTTTTAACTTGATACCAGCTTTTAAACACAACCACTAAATGAGCTTTCTTCAAAAACGAAAAAGATAACTTAATAAATATTTACCAGAGGAGATTTGTCCTTTTTAAATCCCTACCATGCCATTTCAAATGCAAGGTTTTGAAATAAAGGGGGAAAACTTTTGAAAAGAGATTAAATACTTTTTAAATGGGTTGTTAAAATCCATGGAACATTATGTAACAAAAACAAAACTTTTCCTCCTTTTAAAAGATACATATATATATATATATATATACCGTATATAAAAAATT
>JAGKQL010000065.1:7013439-7026173 GCA_018398635.1 Cyprinodon brontotheroides | reverse complement strand
TATACTATAGTATACTATACCTAGTATTTATAAGAAATATAAATTCTGGGATTAGATGACCAACTACATATGACGATAACCTAATCTGGATTTAATTTGGTGGTATGTAACTGGATTAGAATCTCAATGTGAAAGTAAACTGATATGAAATTAACTGGCTTCACCTTTTGTTTTTATTTAGGCAGAATTGGGGTTGACATCATTGGATATAAACTGGAACATGTTGTTTTGCAAATTGCTCCGAAATGATGTCTTTGTAAATTGGAATATATACTGTGTTATTATGACCATCTATTTATGTAGATCTAGTGGAAAGAATATTTCTTAAATTGGTGACTGAATGAAATTACAGGATCACAGATTGATGAGAGGATGGGCTGACTGAAAGGGGGTACGGGAGGAGGAAGTCTCAGATCAAAACCCCTAAGGCCTGTGAGAGGAAGATAGCTGCCTCCTCCTCCAACTCGTTGGTGCTGCCTTTCCATCTCTGTCTAGCAGTATGCAAATACTTGTTATCTCCTCCTTGCTTGTATGTTGCAAGCCCATCCCTCTGGAGCCTCTCTAAAGCCAGCTTCCAGAAATTAAGGATCTAGGCAGTGATGATGGTGATGATGATAAGAACCACAACAAATCATTTCTCCATCTTTTCAGAGAAGGGCAAGCCTGCATCTCTGGAATAGTTGGGTAAAAGCCGAGCAGCGGTCTTTCATGTGATAAAAGCTGGCTGGGCTGTTTGTGGTCTTGCTGTCAAGACTCAAGTGGAAAATTGCTTTGCACACTGTAGTGAACACAAGTGCTTTGTCACGTTCCTCTGCCTCACACTGTCTGATTCCCCCACCTCCGTATTTGAGTCTGTCAGGGTGGGACTTGGCAGAGTCCGCTTTCCAGCCCAAATACCACGGGTCTGGTTTCTCCTCTGCTAAGTCTTGAAAAGGAAGGCAAGCAGTTGCTGAATGTTGGGAGGGGTTTGTTTTCAGTCTAGCAGACTATTCCATAGAGGTGAGAAATTTCTCCAGTCTCCTATCACGCTGACCACTTGGCTGGCTCACAGTTGTTAGAGGTTTGTTGGGTTATTTCTGCCAAACAACACACTTTAATCCAGACATTTGTAATTTATTCCCGCAAATACAGTATTGTAAGAGACATGTACATAGTGAAAATCATACACTTATATATAATGTACACAAAGAAACGTTTTTCCCCTTCTGACTGACGAAAGAGTAGCACAACAATTTGAGAGACTAGCTCTGTTTATTACTCTTTATTTAATCAGGTTTGTCATATAACAGATAAATAGACAAAAAAATGCAGTAGCTTTTGTTTTTATTTATTTGATTGTGTTTTTTTTTGTCAAAGTTAGAAACGTAGTTGCATTTGCTGGGTTTTTGTTGACTACCCTTTTTAAATGGATGACTTGGGTCCACTATTTTGGGAATCCTCCTGAAACCTTTCGCTGCAGTGTGCTAGTATATTTGCAAACACCACCCTAAGGTGTAACTCAGTCAACTTTGTAAACCTCATTGATTACATGCAACATTTCCACTCTGCACAGCTAATTTTCTACAAAAATGAGACCAGAGATTAATGATGGTGTCTCCATGACATAAACTCCGTTGACCTTAAGCCTCTGTCATGATCTTGGTGATGATATCTGGCCTGATTACTAATTTCATTCACATGCCTAGCTCTGCCCAGTTCCCATTACCGTTCATCTGATCCACCTGCTTCAGCCTCTATATAACCAGCCTTTGGACCAATCATTAGTACCAGATTATTCAAGTCAGTGGTGAGAGTTATCTAGCATACCTGATTGTTTTTGATTACCTGAGCCTGACCCGTTCTGCCTCTGGACCTCTGAATCTGTCTGTCCCTGTTCTGATCTGGTTGCCTGACCTGTCCTCGGACTTCTGCTGGATTCTACCTGTGTACCGAACCTGGAACTGATTTCTGACTCTGACCTGGATTTCCCTTCGGTACCTCTTAAGTTCTCTGATCTCCTGATCCTGACTCCTGTGCAACTTCTCGACACAGGCTTTGGCTCTGCTCTCTGGATTATCCTGCCTTCCTTCTTTCTACTCAGGTCTGATCTCCTGCCTTTCATCTGACCTCCAAGACTACAGCATCTGGGACTCTCTGGGCGGCGCATGTCGTGTCTTGTTGGCAGCCGTCAAGCTGGAACCAATCTCATCCTCTGGGAACGGACTGAACTTTAAGTCCAGAGGTTCCTGCCTTAGACACCGTCTCGGTTTTCTTCTGCTACATATTAAATAAATAGTTTGTTAAACCTTACTGTCTCTCCACCTTGAATATTAGGTCCTCTTGTTCTGGGTCTGACAGCCTCTTTGGAACTAATTTGGTCATTTTGAAATTTTTGAAGGATGACAATGTAAATGAGCTGTAACACCCTCAGCCAGAAGCTTTACAAGGTCTTTTATTTTTAGTCTGGGAATAATATACAGATTTCACAACAAATACAAGCACCACAGGAAGGAAGAATCCATCTTCTCCCTGATCAGTATATTACTGGATATTGTGTATATCCTAAAATACACTGCAGACTGGCATGACAACTTTAGAAGTTGGATGAAAAAGATTAGTATTATAAAAAAAGAAATTTTTTGGGATATGTTCCCTGATCTCTCTTTTTATTTTTACGTTGTGGATTTTTTTTTTTGCCAAGATATCACAAAACTAAGCAGAGTGTTTATGGATATTGCTTAAAATACACCCATTGGTGCCACAGTTCAACTCAAGTTAAAGTAAATCAACCAGAATAGAAGCACATCATAAGATTTACTTTTTTTTTAACTGTTAAAAGTCAGTCCTCTTACTTTATGGTATGCAACTTTAGACTTTGAAGAAAGTAAAAAAATCTCCTTTCTTTTATTGTTTAACATATAGAAATAAGTTTGGTAATCCTAATTTAACTGAAAAGGAAACATAATAGCTGTGTTTTTTAAAGTGTATTTAGAAATCTGGTATCAGCTGGTAAACACTTTAGCAAAGCCTGCAAGCAAAAAGGTAGCAAAATCCAAACTTTCTGCTCAGCTTCTCCACATTACTGTCTGAAATCTTAAATCTCACAGCAATAAAAAAAATAAATCACAGTGAACACTCTGCTATGCCAAGCACAAGCTGTTGCTCCAACAATTACAGGCATGACTTCTATTGAGAGAGCAGACTCTAACTTACCACCAGTTGCCACAGTGATTTCACGCAGGAGATGTCCATAAAACGGGAAATCGAAGGACAGATTAACTCTCTGAATGGAAAAACAGACAGATGGTTTAAGTCAGAAAAATAAAGGTAACAGAAAATCAAAGCAGAAACTACTTTTTATCTTAAATACAACAGAGAATAAAGACCAGAGAGTAAATGGGGAAAAGTTAAGCGAAGAGGGGGCGCTTTTTAATACAGGAAATAACTGATGGTCTGTGGCACACATTTCACAAGATTATGTGAAACAAAGATAAATCCTGGCAGTAAAATGTTTTGCTTCTAGAAGAGTAAATAAAGTATTTATTAATACGTTGATAAGGAGATAAACTATAATGTTTTAAATACTGTTTCATTAAGTTACATTTAAGATAGTAATGAATCTGGATACAAAATAATTCAATATCACTGATTAATAACTTATCATCAATTAGCAAAATAACTTAAGTTAAATATTTTCTTGTAAATGTAAAAAATATTTGGTGAAATATTTGGAATCCTTTTTATATTTGGGTTACCTGACATTGTCTTCTTACATAAAATCAGACTCACATTTATTCGATTGTATAAAACATGTAGCTTTATTTACTGAGGTGATTCTGTGAACTGTAACCTTTGTTTTCTGTTTTTAGGAGTGGGACTAGGTTTGGTTTTCATCAAACATCCCATTCAGAACAACACTGGCAGAATTTCACCCAGCTAGGCTCGCTTCATCATCAGATATCAGAAGTTTCTATCTTGCTCTCTTTTCAACCCAATGGTTTTGCCGTGCAAGTCAAGCTGTTTTGTTTAATGCGGTAAGCAGAATGACAGGGTATGTGTTGCTGGGTCCACCAGATCCTCTAGATTTCTTCCCAGTCTGGCAAGAACAATCACCTGATTCAGGAGCTGTGACTGGATGATGGTCGCTTTCAGCGTTACTTCCATCTGTCCAGGACCAAGTGAGGTCCCGCATCGGCAGACAAATCACAAGATGTATTTTCATCAGTGGGCACTGCATTCCAGATTATATAACCATTTGAGATTTAACTATTGGAGCTAAAATACCATTTAATATTTATCAACTTATCAAAGAATATCAGAGAAGATTATGCTCACATACCACAGTTATGGGCTGCACCATTTTAAATATGTCACAATAACTGCCAGAGGCCACCATGAAGATCGGCAGCTGCAATAAATACTGTAACTACATAGCCCTCCATTAGTAGTTTTGTGGTAAACCGTCCTGAATCTCACAAACTGTGTCAGCTTAACTTTGCAGAAATCATCTGGTAGAGCTGGCCTTATCATGTTTTGTTTTCTGACTTCTACCAGCCATTTTTTCCTGTGTCTGGGCCAAGGTTTTGGCAGGTGGTGGGTCTGGAAAGGAGTATGTTCTGCTAAGCTTAAGGCAGTTTCTTAGGATTTTTACTGCCCATTACAATGAACTGAAACATTTCCCCTCTGTCACGCCTCAGATCAGTCCAACACAGATGGTTTTCCCTTCTCAGTGAATCATCCAGGATTTCCATATATCCATATATCTCCCTGTTGAGTGAGGCTATTTACTTATCGATTTGTCAAACCAAGCCAAAGTTGGAGAATAAGCCACAATAGTTCAAATGTCTTCTTTCAGCAGGAATATATCATCCTTGAATGAGTAAAGTTAAACCCATCATTATAACAGACTGAAAGCAGAGGAGCAGAATGCACAATGAGGGACTCTATTCTGTCTCCTCTCCAACTATTGTTCACTCAGGTTACTTCCTTTCTCCCTGCTGTCATGCTGCTCTGTCTCCCTGGTCGGCGGCTGCTGCCTTATGTGACTTTATCAGTATGCAGCTCACATGGGTCACCTGCCTGCACCGACTTGGAGGGAGGGCTTTAAACTAGCAGCAGATAAGAATTTAAACTGCATGGAAAACAACAGCTTTTTTTGGTCTTTTAGTGCTGGAATATGAAAGATGAATCCATAAAGATCCAATCTGAGTTCATATAGTAGAGATTTATATGCTGATTTGTCCAGCGAGGAGGAGGCATTGAGATTTGTCATCAGAGAGCAATAGCTTGAAGATGTAAGAAACTGGCATCTGATGTATAGATTAAAATGTTCTTTGAAGAAAGCCCAATCTCACTTTAATTCACCACCTTGGCAAATTAACATTTTATGTTTGACAGCATTGACATGTCAAAAATGATAGTCAAAATATTAAAATCCTATTAGCAACGGGACAACAGTTTCTGGAACGTGTAGAAAAACAATGTCCTCTTTTATTAACTACGGAGCTTCCTGCAAACAGGATCTGCAGTTTTTGCTATGTGTGTTTCTGTGCTGCAAATAAGCAGAATAGTTGCTTTTTTTAATACTACAAAAAATGTAAATCTAAGTAAGTCAATTTTTCTTAAAATGAGTGCATCTTTTCTTCAATTAAGCAGACAAGGGAGTGATTTTGCCAATGGAATAAGACAATTTACATGTAAAATAATAAAAAAAAAACACATTCAGGCTCTTATTTCAAGTGCATAATAACTAACTACCTTATTTTAATGGTAAAACTGCTCATTCCATTGGCAGATAATCTTATTTTACTACTCAAATTAAGGGTAAATACAGTTATTTTAAGAAATTTTTACTCAATTTAAGAACGTTTTTGCAGTGTATATATTAGGGCCATTATGGCATCAACATTCATTAATTCATAGTACCTTCCTGTTTTTGTCGGTGTGACATACATTTTTAAAAGAATTGACCCCTGTTATAGAAAGCTGCCTGTTTTTGTCGATACTACATAGATTTTTTATTGCTTGCCTCTAAAATAGTCAAAGTCTTTAGGTGAAGTCACTCGCTGGTTTTTACTAAAGCTAAGAAATTAATTGCATTTTCAATATAATCGCAATTTACAATATATGAAATCTCAGTCACAGAATCACTTAATTTCGGTTATGTTGCATGTTACGAGAGTAAGACATTAACTGTCTGACCCCAGCCCTTCAGGTGACAGTAAAACACTTTAAGACGATCTGTCAACAAACATAAGGGAAAAATGCAGCTATTTCTTTGATCGAAGCTAGGAACAGAAAAGTCCTGTGATAGTGGACTCTGGACAAGAGCTCTCAAGGTCACCCTGGGCTAAATATCTTTATGATTGTGGCAAGGGCGGGGAAAATCAATATAAAATTAAAATAAAAAAACAATTATAAAAAAATTGCAACTTTTAATTTTTGCAGAATTGTGCAGCCATCTCATAATGCTTTTCCTGTTAAGTTTCTTTGGTTCTGCTTTAACTTATTTTTGCATGAATGTGTTATTAAACATTTTTGCAGATATTAATCAAGCTAAAGAGAATCTTTCTTTGACATTTGACAGATCGAATGTGTTACATGGTCATAATCATGATTAACTCTCCACTGCTCCAGTGTTGATTTACACCGTCACTCTGACATCAAGCAGGCAGGTCTTCAGGGAACCTGTTCCTTCTTCATCTTGATAATGTGTAATTTATGAGTCTTGTTCAGGTTTCTCTTTATACAACCCAGGATTTTTCTACTTTTATCGGACATGTTCTCTTATTTTGCACTTTTATCATATAATGATATTGGGAGTAGCCTACACTGAAGTTTAATTATGTTGTTTTATTATTGCAAGGGACCTGCATGTTATTCAAAAGTATTTCAATTATTCCATATAATGTGTCATAGATTAATTTAAATAATTGCCAGTTGCCAATTGTTAAATACAGCCTACATATAGTGTAACACAGTTGACTTATCAATAGAGAAAGGTGGAGTAGACAACAAATTCTGTTTCAACGTATCCCTACTGAAGTAAAAAGTAAAAATTATCAACTAAAAAACTTACTAAAGTAAGAGTAAAAAGGGTTTTGGTAAAAAGCCTATTTCAGCATTGCGTGACTACTAATAACATTTCATTTAGTATTTAAAAAATCTATTTTCAAGCAGAAACAAATTTTAGTACATTTTTTGAAAGAATAAGAAAAGAAAAAAAATGTGGTTGAAAATAACTCCAGACAGGAAAACACAAACATACATAATTAACATTTACAGTAATTACAGTTGGGAATATATAGATATTTACTGCAATCATTTAACCTTCAATCACAACAGCAGGCTATGCAGATTAGAAAACAATGTATAAATTAATAATCCTTGTTACTTTAGAAGCTAATAACTTACATTTTCTATTTCAGATGTGCTTTTTTTTAAAACAAGCTTATTCTTTATTCAATGACTATACTGATACTGTAGGAGTAGCTGTAAATCTTAATAATACTATTAATAAAACTCGTTTTCAAACATAAGTCCTGCAAATGTAACTAGTCAATACCGACCTCTGGTCATATCTGCTTTACAAAATTATACATATTTCTATTATCTTTCAACACTTTGTTAGATTTAAACTACATGTCAACATACTGTATTGGGATATTGTGTAAAAGTCCAACACAAAGTAAGTTACTATGAAGTAAGTGGAATTTAACACAAAAATCCTTTTTCTACAACTATGGGCTGTTTTGAGGGATTATCATCATAAGGGTTTAATAAAACAAAGCGTGCCATAATTTTCATGTTTATGCTTGTACAAACATCCGTGCAAAACTGCTCTATGTTATGTCGTCGTACAACTTTAAATATGTTGTCCAAGTCTGTAGTTGTAAACTGTCACTTTGTGAAAAACCTCAAGGGTTATAAAAACAATGAAAATACTTTGATACTCTGCAAGACAGAACTATGGGCTTAAATAACATATAGCATCCATTAGATTGCTCATCAGGCTGTTGTTGACTTACCGCCGCCTGCCTGTGTGTGTTGGATAGAATCCCATGGATCTTTACTTTGTCCTTCTCCATCTGTTCAATATTTACCCACAAGTCTTTGCTCATAGGATCTGAGGGGCCGTATGTTTTTGATGTGTAGTAGTTGTGATCCATGTCCTCCTACAGGAATGACAAAGCAAAGAAAGGTTTGAGATTTGAGTTTATGTAATGGCATGAACGTAAAACAAAGTGCTTTGCTACATAAATAAGCTCTGACTTATACACATTTTGTCATGTTACAACAATAAATCTAAATGTAATTTTTAATGGGATTTTATTACAGACCAACACAAAGTAACATAACTGCGCTGGACCATTCTGTTAAAATTCCTTATACCACCATTTAATTAAGTCAATAAAGTAGTCTTTCAATTTTACTTAATAACAAATTATAAATATTGATTAATAAGACAATATAATCATTTACATTATTATGCAATTAGTCTATTCTGATACTGGTTAAGTTCAATTTGCATATTTATTTAGTAGCTAATTAAATTGTGCAAAGCAACTCAACTTCTTGTTTTTGTTTTTTTTAAAAGCTTGGCTACATGGAAAAGTCAGGGCTGTCATTAATAACAGAAACATTTGCTGACTTTTATAAGCTACGTAGCAGGAGGTTGTCAGCTTTTATTGTTTCCTGTGTTGAATTAAAGGGAATGCTTGCATTATCTGCCTCTCCCTGTGGGTGTAATGATACATAACAGCTGTGTCTTTTATCTAAAACACTGTTAAAGTTAATATTTTGCCGGGCAGGCAGGGAGGGGCAGACTTCTCCTGGCTGTGATCTGAATAAAGGGAGCTCGCACAGCTCTGTGGTTGCTTTGAAATACAGGCAATATCATTCAGAGATATTTTACTTTGGTTCTCAAAATGCCAAGAGACAAACTGCATTTAAAGCACAATCCTTTTCTTCTGAGAGGGATTTTCCTTCAGGAGTAGTATATTATTTGTCTAGAAGATATACAACCTCCATATTTGTTCTTGTATATCCGATAAAAAGGGATAAAGTCTCAGAGTTGGCAGAAACCAACTCTGCAAATGAACTCAAAATGTTAGTTAAGTCATTTTAGTTGTGTTACTTCTGATTTATCTAAAAAAATATTGCCAAACACATTTTCTATTAAAGCAGTTAAATCATGTCAACCTCAACAATTTCCTTCTAGAATATAAAACAAGAAAGCTTTAGGAGTACAGAGCTTAAAAATGTTTATAGAAACCATCTGCTTTGTTTCCACACTTTAATGTTTAGGATCAAACAAACATTTATATGAAACATATACCAAAGGACAACATAAGGTAGCCTTTTTGAGTAATTATCTAATCGGATGAAGGGGAAAAGCAAATCCTCTCCCCAAATTCTACAATAAGCCCTTAAATGTGATTAACAAATATGTCATAACACAACTGATTATTCCCCTATACTGTGAAATTAAGAGTATTAAAGGCTCTACAGGGACACTTTTTTAAGACATCTGTGACTCCAGTGAAACACAGTAAAAGCCACTGTTCACAAATGTAGAAAATATGGAACAATGGTGAACTGGCTGCCTACCAAAACTACTCCAGGAGATCATTGACAACTCACCCAGGAGGTCACAAATGTAATCGAAAACAGCACAAACCTATCTTGCCTTAATTATGAGTGGTTCAGTGTTGAATAGTAAAAATTAGAATTCCCCTTCTGGGAGAGTTCTAAGGCCAAAACCCGATAACCGAAAAGCCCAATATCACAGTAACCAAAAGCATCTTTATTTTCCCCAAGATTTAGAAATTTAAGAAAAAAGAACCTCATATACACAGTCAAACGTGATAGTCTGCACTTCTCTTTTGTATTTACGTTATCTTAATTTTCAACTTAGAGATCTGAGAAGAAAAGAAAAAAAAAAAAAAAAGCTGACCAGAACACAGGGAACAAAAAAGGGCTTTATAGGGCAGTTAAAAATATTCCTATTACAAGATTCACATCCATTCAGAATTGAATAGGGAATATACTGGGTTCAATTTATAGATTCATCAAGAACTTTTTCAAGGTAACTGAGGCAAATGGTTAAAAAGTTGTAAAAGGTCATTTCGAAGGTCTGTATGGTTATTACCCTCTAAATTCAAATGGTCTAAATTAGCATAATGTTAGCTCTTAATTAAATTGAACATACAGGAAACCATTCTGTGAGGTGTATTGAGCATTTACCATCTGGACCTCAAACATTTTGTCTTTTAAGTCGAAATAAGTGCTTAATATTATTGTTTTTAAGGAATAGAAACCTTAACAAAATCGTGTCAATGTACTTTTAATACATCTTTAGCATATTTTACTTAAATTTTCAGACATGCTTACAAACACAAACCCTAAAACATGATGTAAAAGTGAATATTCTCAACGTAAAAGCACCAAGGGAGACTTTGAAGCAGGAGCGGAATGAAATAATTTTCACCCAAATGATTTATCTGCATATTTTACCTGAGCAGCAGCCCACTTCATAAATATTGCATTATCGTGCAAAATGAATATTGATCCAACATATTTCCACTTCTGAATGTTTTTGCAACAGAGCATAGACCTCAAATAAAGGCTTTTATTCAAATACATTTAAATGGCTTAAAAAACAGTTGTTCAAAGTAAGCAAGTCAAGATATTTTCCCCCAAATCACACAGAATAGAAACTGCCATTGTGGTTGATTTCAAAGAGAAATTCACTCCGAATGAATGATTTAGTGTCTTGGTGTTAAGGTGTATTTTACTGTGACTTTGAACTGAAGTGTTTTAAAATGCTCTTTATAGTCACCATCCGTCATGTGAGCAGCTCTGCTTTAGCTAATAATGGTTTGTCTCCATGATTTGTTGCTGCTCATTGGTATTGATGCATCAGCCCAGTGACTTATAGAAAGAATATATTTTCAATAGTCCCAGTGTTAAACATTCAAAACACAAAATGAGCATGGGCAGAGTAAAACAAAGGTTGATTTAGCTTTATTTAAAAGATGACCAAGAGGTCTCTTTGAATCCTGATAGCTAAATAAATATACGATTAAATCCAGTCAACACTCTAATTCATCCCAAAAGATGTTCCATCTTTAGGAAGCTGGGCCTCTGCAGGACACTCAAGCTCTTCCAAATTTTACTGGCTCATTTATGTCTTTATGGACCTTGCTTCTAATACATCATGAACAAACTGCTTCAACCAAATCAGCAGCATACAATTGTTCAAAATGTCTTACTACTCAGAAGCACTGGAAGTTCCTTTCACTGGATCTTAGGTGTTGGAATCCATTTCTGAAAGACAGCTCCACCCCATAATCCCCTCTGCAACAAACTTTATACTTGAAATAATGCAGCTAGTCAAGCGCTTTTCTACTGATAACTGCCAAACTGCCAAACCCCGGCTCATTTACTGGAAATGAATGATTGGTCACCCCAGAGAACAGGTCTCTAGGGCTCTGGACTTCACTGATGTGGTCAGCAAATCATTTCAACTCAGTCCCTTTTTTAAAGTATTTAGAGTAAACAAATAATAGACACCACATCTATCCATTTTAATATGGAGCAAATGGGTCTTATTGTACCACGCTATTTGGTATGTCAATTTTTTACTTTATTTTCTTTCACTATAGAATTAAATTACCCCCTTAAGGTGTGTTTCTAATTACAACTAAATACAAAACTGAATGTAACATGTAAAAACATGTAAAACAAAATTCATCCTAGCTGTACAAGCACTGTGGAAAACATAACCAGTGTTTACGTGAGTGACATGAATTCTATGTTAGCCTGTTAAGATAATCTGTCTTTCAAAGCTGGGAATCTGTCTGCTAGGAAGGTTCTGATTAAAATCTGACTTGGATCTCTGAGACTTCTGAATTCATACAAGTAATACTAAAAAAAAAAAAAACATTAGTAGTAGCAGATATACGCTATTTATGCGTTGCACGGTTGAATATACACTAACTAAAGGGATATTAATTCGGCTTGTGTGTCTGTGTTACCCTACATTACTAAGGGGCATCAGCTAATAAATTAAATGGACACTGTTCCACAAGATCAATAAGCAGCATAAGCTGAATCCAGGAACATGATATATAATTTAGTGGTTCTCCTCATGGCTGTACAAAGTGGGCTACACACTACGCTCATAAGCTCATGGTCGTGAGTGAAGGCATCAGATAAATATTTGAAAAGATATGGGTTCATGTGAAGAGTATTTCCAACCTGCAGCAGCTGTGTGAGATGGCCTAATGCTGCAAAGTCTTAGACAGGAAAATGCTTTACCTATCCATCAATACAATCCAGTGGGAGTGTGTCACCAAATAGATTGTGTCTCATATGTAAAAATCCATTCATTCATCCATTTTCCATCATGCTTTTTCCCAGCTGGGGTCGGGAGGGATTTTGGTGCCTATCTCCATATGGAAAAAAAAAGGCTTTTATATATGAATCATGTAAAAAGGCCTAATACTTGTGTCAGTTTTTAGAGTCGTTCCTCCTTAGAAAATCACACAAACCTGAACCTTACTGCAATGATTTGAAGCATTTTTAAACAAGCAGGTGAATAAGCAGCATGCAATTTCATTGACAAACCATAATTACCAAGAGCAGAGCTGGCTTATTTTCAGGGTAGATGTGAAAGTGCAGCCATGACAGTGAACATGCAAATCAATTTCCATCTATACACAGAATGTCATTTGTCTCTCTTGTCTTCATCT
>JAGKQL010000065.1:6977423-7008439 GCA_018398635.1 Cyprinodon brontotheroides | reverse complement strand
TTTCACTGTTGTTCATTTCACCTGAGAACATTCAAAGAATCAATTTTGGCTCATACTAGGGTTTACTGTTTTAATTTACTTTTTCTTAGAAAAGTATCAAAATAATTTTCTACTGTTGACTCTATGAAGCCTACACAATATCAGGCAGTAAAAAAGTAATGCATTGCTTTGTGCAGTAATGCAGTAACGTAAGGCATTACCACTACAACTTCAGTAAATATTTTACTTGGTACAGTTCTCAGTAACTGAAGTTTGCTTTTTAATCCAAAATTGAAAAAAGCTTACACAGCACAAGGCTTCCGAGTTGAGTTCACAAGCTTAGATCACAACTCTTTAGTTTGCAATTTTACTTTCTTTTTTATGTTTTACAGTATTAATGTGAAACCTGATATTTTAGTTTTACTTTTTTTGGTATTTACATTGATCAAGGTTGTGCACTGTGGTAGTGGTGGTGTTAAAGACAATTCAACACAGAGACAATTGAACCAGATCATACAGTCAGAGTGGTTCGAAGTTTTCTATCGAAGGAAAACCAGCTGATAGCATCGACCCATGAACCCTTCAGCAGACCATGAAAAAGCGGGAATCGGAAAATAATTTAAGTAGATAAATTGGATGTCCACCATCTCCACAGTATTTTAATAAGAAAACTGGGTTCAGCTTAGATTCACTGTGGAGCGAGCCGGATTATAACAAATGCTGATAATCTGAATACCTTTGCATACCTTTCTGTCAGCAGTACTTGCCTACAGAGGTGTCATGTCAACAAAATTATATATATCTATATAGATATATCTATATATATCTATATAGATATATATATAGATATATATTAGGGATGCACAATATAATCGGCCCCCTATCGGTATCGGCCTGCATCGGCCTTAAAACTGAATATCGGACATCGGCCACCCCACCGATATTTAACCCGATATTTGATCAGCTTCTGAGTTTCTAAAGTCTAAAAAAAAAAAAATACTACTTCTTCTTCTTCCTCAAAAACTTATTTTTTACAGACTTAAAAACTTCTATCTATCTATGCTGATATATTGCCATTTAAAAGCACCATATCAATCTCTTTTACTAATGAAATATTGCTGTATGTCATCGTTATGCTACGAAATCCCTTAAAAAATTAACAAAATTTTGCCATATTTTTATATGTTGATATTTTGACGCGGTATCGATCTATTTTACTAACAAAATCTCACAAGAATTTGCAAAATATCACGAGAGTTTGTAACAGAACCATGAAATTTCACAAGATTTTGAAAGTAAAATAGATCGATACCACGTTTTTAAAAATCTATTTGATATCAGCATATGAAAATATATTTGAGTATATTATTTTTCAAAGTGTCAGAAATGGATAACAGAACTGCTATTTTCAATGACTACTTATTTTTGTCCAGCTTTAACATCGGTATCGATATCGGTTATCGGCTACATGAGTTTTAAAATATCGGCATATCGGATATCGGCCAAAATCCCAATATCGTGCATCCCTTATATATATAGACAGACAGACAGGCAGGCAGGCAGGCAGGCAGGCAGGCAGGCAGGCAGGCAGGCAGGCAGACAGACAGACAGACAGACAGACAGACAGACAGACAGACAGACAGACAGACAGACAGACAGATAGATATGATGATAGATAGATATGTATATCTACACCTCCTTCTATTCTGGGTTATTGCTGCTGTATGATATTTTAAAGCATATTTCTGCAGTTACTATTTAAAATGAAAAAGCTAATTAAGTAAAGCACAGAGCATTTATTGGTTTATTCTTCTTAAGGACAGATCTTAAAAGCATGGCTGCCACCGTAGCAAAGTCATTTAGCCCTGCTTAACAGAATATGTTAGTGTGTTAGGCTTGAAATGGTCCATGTACACAAGTGTGTGTGTGGATGTTTACAGCTGACGATCAAAGCTTCCTCTGTCTTCGCTGCAAGACATGCGCCTGTGAACCTGAGATGATTAGAAGCCGAAGGAAAACTTAACGAGCTGTCTGAGCCCGGGCAGCCGCCATCATTATGGCTGAACTCCTCAGTGCAAAGAACCAGACAAGACGCCACAACAAGGGACAGGCTGATGCGTTTCATTCCCACAGACTCAAATGCAGGTCAAGTATGGCTATTAATCTCCTGCAGGTTCACCAATCTGTTCCCACAGGAGTCTAGCTTGATATCCTACTTTATTTTTCTCTGAGGTCAGATTTAAGGAGCTCCAGTCCCGCATATGAACCCCTTAAGGCTCAGCTTAATTTTATATGAAACATTAAACCCTTAAGACAAACAAAAATCCTTAAGGCCGCTCCCCATATATTTTTAATTACTTAACATTTTATGAGAAGAGAATATTATTTTCTATGTCGTAAAAACAAATAAATCTTTTTTAATCACAGGTTTAATGTAACAACAAAGTGACCAGACTTTTCTATGGGTTAGAAATATGTATGTGGCTTTTGCAGTTTTTAAACCTAGCTTCTTAAAAAGTTAAATGTCTATAAAACAGTTATTATATGGCAGCCTTAAGTAATGTACATTTAATAATAGCCTGATTTACCTTGTTAATATTGAAAAAAAAAGCAACACCTAATGTCCGGCTGCTAACGAAATATAACAATTACTACACTAATAAAGTTAAAATATTTCTATCAATAAAAATTGTATATTATTTTAACTTAATACCTAACAGATGGAAGAAGGGATCTATAAGGGGAACTATGGCACTAATCTGTGACAAAAAAGACGACTCAATAATATCTCACTTTTTAGTTTCATGAATTATTTCCAGAAATAGCATGAATTCCAATTGTGATCATGTAACAGCCTTTTATCACCGTCTATAAAACATTTTAGTTACCTTGAATTTCCTTTAAAATTTTATTGTAAATGATACCATTAAATAAATAAATGTAATCGGGAGGACAGACAGACAGACAGACAGACAGACAGACAGACAGACAGACAGACAGACAGACAGACAGACAGACAGACAGACAGACAGACAGACAGACAGACAGACAGACAGACAGATAGATAGATAGATAGATAGATAGATAGATAGATAGATAGATAGAGGATAATATTTACTGCCCTTTTCCCTCAATATCGATGTTCATCTTCCTAGACTTTATCACCTCAATCTGGGAGCTGTTATCAGTGTCCTCTGCAGAGAAACAGGCGGGGAAACCTTCAGGTTCCTGGTTCTGCCTCCTGTTCCTTCTCCTGGCTGGCTCTGTTACTGTCCATGTTACGAGGTTTTGGGGGAAGCCACCTCCTCCACCGGTGACTGTACAGCCTCACATCCCACTTCTGCACCCTCTTCTCCATCTTGCTCATAGGAGTAAGAAACCCCTGAGGGAAAAATGCAATACAACAGAAAAGATCAGCTTAAAATATATGAGCCAAGGAGACAGCGCCAAGGGGCTTACATTACCTCAAGGACCTAAAATACTCTATCAAATTTATGAATAGAGGCAAACTCAGTCACATTGGTACATGCAAAACCCATAAAGCAAAAAAGCAGCTGCAACCAGCTTTGGGAGCATATGTTTTTTGCTTTTTTTTGTTTTCCTTTCAATACATCCATCCTGCTTGTTTATCAACCTCGTTGAGAACAAGGCCACCAATGTGCTGCACCAAATCACATGTATACAAAATATTATTTGATTATTTTCCTTCTAATTAGCAGGTATTAAATACAATAGAATTAAGTTAGCTTATTTTGAGTGATTATAAAGAATTGTATTGGCATTTGGGGCCTAATACATCCTTTTTAATCTATATTTTTAAATCTGTTCATTCATAGCTATCTCCCTTCCCTTGATGTAGAATGACAGCATAAGGCAGCCAGACAGACTTTAAAGTTTTCCATAGCTGCCAGTACGGAGAATCTGGAAAAGTCTAAAAAGAAAGAAATAACCTATGTAGAGTTAAATTAGTTTTATCCATTGTTTTTGTTGGAACATTCTACCTTTAGTAAGCAGAAAAACAAATTCATACATGACATATTCTAGTATTAATAAAGGTTTATCAGTTTGTTTACCTTTAATTCCTTATGCTAAAAATCAACTGTATAAACAGTTTTGGCTCAAGGAAAGAAAGAACCCCAGATTTCTATGTTTGTGTTTTATGAGACAGAGGTCACAGGTTGAACTGGCACATTTTTCTACTCCTCCCTTTTTTTCTCCATTCTTTCACCCTTATAGTCAGATCTCCAGTGTTTTTCTGCGCTCATTCTTCTGCTGAAGCCCCAGGGTGCTTCTCAAAAAAAAAGAACAACCACAATGTTTCACATCATGTGGCAATGTTCAGCTAATCATATAGAATAATGTCACTGACATGCGCAGGACCCGAGCAGATCTGGTACCTACACCAGACATACACTGTACGATTTTTATGCCCTTTTCAGGCCGATTCTCCATTCATGCGAGAATTTTTCGTTTGGGCCGACTGTCAGACTGTGTCGTGTGTCATGTAGTGTACAGGTGATAAAGAGGGGCGATCGGCCTCTCACGACCACCTTCCGATCAGGAATCGTAAGATCGGGAGAAAATCAAACATGTTTGAAATCCAGTCAGCCGTTGTAAGGTTGCATCAGAGCATCAGGCCGCACAGTGTGAGAACATCCATTGTGAACTTTAAACCCTCTAGTTTCGTTGTACAGTTGGGGCTGTAGCTGCGTGCAATGTTAATATCACACAGTGTATGCCTACATCCAAAGTGAGCATGCATTTACTCTTTATTTCTGTCTACATGTTAAAATCCAAATAAAAACATGTTGCAGATCCTACCTATAAAAGTTAAGATGAAGGGAATAATTGATGAACATCTGTTTTAAATGAAAGATATCACAACATGTCTGACATTTTTGTTAATCATTAAACAGGAACTGCTTTATGTGGCTTAAAGTTATCATTCCATAATACGATACTGCTAGGAAGGGGAATCGTAAACCAGTTCCTGTTCAGAACCAGTTCTGTGTGTTCCAGTTCCATGGAACCGTTTGGCAGCTCGCTTAACGAATCAATTCCAGGCAGCACCAGAGCCTAGGGCTCTGGGCAGCACGACTTACATCACCTTTTTTACGCAAGTTGCGCACACAGCATGCAGTAAGCAAGTATGACATGACCAGGTAAACCGATAAAAAGTTTGGCTTTATTTTAATAGGGTGACCAGACGTCCTCTTTTTCCCGGACATGTCCTACTTTTCAGACCTAAAAAAATGTCTGGGGGGAATTTCAAAATCGACCAGTATTTTGGTCGACTACAGTGCAGCAGGTAGTCGAAACAGGGAGCCGGGGCGGGGGGCGGAGAGACCAAACCTGACACGGTAACAGTAGACTGGACAACGGCGGCCCCGTGCTTCCCCCCACCTGCCTTACCAGTCCCCAGCCCCCCTCCTCCGGCTGAGGACGGGCGGCTCTCTGCTGAGGTCAGGTCCAGTCAGTGGCCCAGCAGTTGACAAAAAAAAAAGTGTCCTCCTTTTCAGAAACCCAAATCTGTTCACCCTACATTTTAAGGAAGAGAAAGATGGCAATAAGGTGCTTTGCAACCATTACAAAGTGGAAATTACATCCGCGGGAGGAAATAGATCCAACATGCAGAAACACCTGCGTACACAACATGGAATACATTTTAATAAATGCCGTGTTTTTGATGCAACTAACGATTATTTTAAAAATCGATGAATCGGACGATTATTTTTTCGATTAATCGATGAATCGGACAAAAAATATTTTTTATATTAACCTCTTTATTCCAAAATAAACATTTTAGACAGAACAAACAAGCACACAAGTACAGGTTGCTCATTAACTGTACTGGTGCAATATGAAAAATAAATGTTTGTGTTAAAACTACGCAAACTTACATGAGAAATATAGCTGTACATCCACAAAATATGGATACTTTGTTTCATAAAGTGCAAAAAAAGACATTTTTGTTTTTAAAGCTCCTAAGGGGTTCAAACAAAGGCCCCCCCCATTTCAACAAAATGAGTTTTTTAGACTAGAAGAGAGTTCTGCCTTTTAAGACAGGAAAGTATAGCAGTTAAAGTTGCTGCTTGAGAAAATACTTAACCATAGAGATAAAAATAGCCCCTGTGATTCAAATTATAAATTGTACTTGGAATAAAAATGAGAGAACTAGGGGTAAAGTTAAAAACACATCCCCTCCAAAGACAGATATTTACATGGGAATATGGCATATAATTAATTGACATATTACTGATCTTAAGTTGATTTTATTCTGCTTTACTTCCATAAATTGTGTGGGATCTTCTTTACTTTATCTTCACCAGAAGATTTAAACTTTTTTTTAAAAAGCCTTGCCCTCATAATTTGTAACAAGTTAATATATTTATAAAGTAAATGTAAACGCTGCTTAAATTAATTCAAATGAAATTGGTGCAAAGTAAAATAAGTAGCCAACCTTTGACTGTCTGTAACCTACTTATAAGGTGTAAGGAAAGCTGACTCCCGTGACAGCCACCTGGAGACACTAACGCTATTCTACCCACTTTGAAAATCCAAAACAAACATGGTGGTTCCGCGCCATACTTAATTTCTTTTTGAAAAAGTTGCATGTTATCACTTTTTTCGCTATACAAAGCGCAGGCTATTTTAATTATATTGTGATCAATTTATGCCGGTCAATCCCCGCCTATGCGCGCTTCATTTGCAGTCTCGATGCTGAGGCTCTGATTGCAGAGCTGAGAGGGATGCCGATAGTCCGTGGAGTGGGGGAGTGCGTTTCCACGGCAGAGTAGAACGATACATGCTTTCACGTAAGAGTTTCCAAAAGCCGCCAGTGACACCGTAAAAAGTCGCCAGATTTGTCGCTAGTCGCTGGAAAAATAGTCGCTGGAGTGGGTCTGAAAAGTCACCGACTGAGTAACATTGCACCCTGCAGAGCTGACTCGCTCTGCCATATTTTTTTTCTTCCTCTTTCAGTCAAGAGGCAGTGATGACGGCACGGCGGATGACGCAATAATCGCGCGACACAACTAATCGATGATGAAATTCGTTGCCAACGCTTTTAAAAGTCGATTTTTATCGATTTTTTTGATGCGTTGTTGCAGCCCTACGGTCAGAAGCTAAAGTTACGACCAGCATGGAAAGTAGATCTGGTGGTAAGTAGCTAGTTTTATATCACTGGCTGAGCTTAATGTGGTTCCTAGTAAATTATATGCCATTTCTGGAAATAAACCAATTTCCTACCTCTCTTTGGGGTTATGAGGGGAGTATGCCTTTCTCTTTAATCCAGCCCTTCATTGCTAGCATGTTTTAGGGGAGATTAGTTTATTTCCCAAAATTGTACAGTAATGCTTTTTCATTAAACGGAGGCCTTCTCCATTAGATTGAGATGACTGACAAGAATCAATAAGGGATTCAGAATCATGAAAATCTTATCAATTCCTAACCCTATTAGGATTTGTTATAATTACCTTTATAAGTTACTTGGTGTTTTGAGCCTGTGCTGCACCTGGAAATGTGTATTTTAAATTACAATCTCCAAAACAAAAGGTTTTCAAAGCCAAGTCTTATGTGAAACCATAGTTTTTCTTTTGCATTTGTGGGTTTGAAAAGAAATAGGGGCTACAGAGGGGGGGGACACGCATAAAGGGTCAGCAGGATGGGACCCAAACCTGTGAAAGCTGCATCAAGGGCTAAGGCCTGGCTACGTGGTCCTGTACTGTTAGTGCTGTGCCACCTCCACACCCCCCTGCAGTCATACTTCAAGCAAAAGATTTGCTAAACCTGTCTTAACAGAACAAGCAAGTCATGAACTGTTTTTCCCCGTTTTGTCGCAAAACTATGTCTTCCCACCAACTATTTGCTTTCTGTCACATTTTTAGCATACCGTACCCCTAATACTTCCTGACTCCCACTCTGTGTCTAATGGCCATTAGTCACATCCATACAGAAAAAGCTGCAGAGGCTTCTTCCTGTCAGCAGCCTAAATATATGGGCTAATTTAAGAAGCATTTCGCCTACATGTAAACATCTGTTTTATTCTTTACAGGAACTTTCTAAGGTCATGATCATATAGTGGCAAGCTGGGTAACACAAAATATGGGTCTTAGATAACAGGCTTCTCTTTTCCCAGAATCTCCCTCTGTGAATGGCCATAATGAGTCACCCTTTAAAGGATCACATGCACCTGCATTTCTAGTCGGAGCAACTCCTCTGGGGTGCAGAGAAGGCTGGGAATCTTATTATCCAGGAGAGAATTGGGGTCTTTTGTTATGGATTTAAGGGGGCAAGAAGGGCAAACTCTTAAAGGGATACCTAAAATAACCCCCGTCCCCCCAACAGACTGAGGCTTCCACTCAGGTGCGATACTGTTCTTCAGCTTTTGTGTGAGGAGAGGCTGGCCGTCTACATTTCTTACAGTGGCTCTAAAAGCCCCTGCATACTTTCACCCTGACTCTGTCATGCAGCCTTGTTGGCCATACTCACGCCTGTCAACACCTTTGATTCACAAACACCAGAAAATATAATTTGGTTCAACTGAGAACCATTCAAGTACATGGAAGTGGCCATAAAACCCTGGAAAAAAGAATCTGTCTGCACCCGTTCATTCCATTGGGATTCTGTTAATATCCTTTCCTTTTCTTTGCCTCTCACCTCAATCAGCACTGACAGCAGATTGTCACACATTGCTGGAAGGTCATGGAAGTGGAATGTGCTTTATTTTATCTGCAAGCATCCAATGTGCATAATTCCTGCACAGGCTTTAAAAAAAGGGTACATAGATCAGGAATTTATCTGCGGAAGCTTATTTCGGAGCAAACTAAAAGCTTATTCGTCATCCAAACAGCAAACACACAGAGGACTTCCTCTAAATGATTCTCTAGGAGTGATCTCCCATCAGGGCCTAAAAGAGTTCAAACTGGGTCATAATCTCTCTACCCTGCCATTGGTTCTTAGATGGCATTTGAGCTTTGAAGTCAGGCAATATGTATATACGTATGTGAAAAGGCTAAGAAACTGTGAATCACTTATAAGGTACTTCTTAAAAAAAGTACAAATTTTCAATTAAGTACATATTCAACAAAGCGTTTAGTTTAACTTACAAAAAGTATGAACTAAAAATTAAATAAACACATATTATATATGTATTATTTATTTAGTCAATGAGGTGTTTACAGAAAACAAACTATAAATTTAATGACAATTCAGAGTAGTCATTTGAGAATATAGTGAGAACAAAAGCCCCAGACAGTCGCCTATCTGAAACTATTCAGTAATGCATGCTTTCCTGGCATGTCTTATCTTGCATTTTACACATGCCCTCTTTAAAATTCAGCATGTCATTAGAAAAAGCCATTAAAGCACAAAAAAACCCGACTGGAGGAAAATTTTAAACTCAGACTTAACAGCGTCAAGCAAACTGATAAAGAACAGATGATTTTGGGAAGTTGACACCTGCGAAGTAGAAGTTTCTACTGAATGGATCTAAAACAGAGATAATCGCTGCTTAGGAACGAGTCCAGACATTACTGATGAGTGAAAGGGGATATAACAGGGTTTCTATTACCCAAATAAAAGCTGAGAGAGTGACACTTGCTTGTTGTTTTTAAATCTCTTGTCTTTGACAATTTCAGACATCATCTAAATGAAACCACAAGCATATCAAAACACCCCAAAGTTCCCTCAATGTCATAAATAATTACATAAAGAAGCCCAGCAGTTTGTTTGGGACACAAAGCAAGCTCATGCTTTAAATGAGCTTGCTCTGCAATAAATAAGAGATTTTACACTACACATGAAGAAAAGGCAGCAATAATCTATGAAAAGCACCTGCTGCCCGTTAATGTAAGAAAAAGTTGTAAAATATTTGCTAAACAACTTAAGACAACTACTTTACAGGAAGAAAGATTATAACATTGTAAAAAACATATAATGTATAAAAACATTTAATAAAGCTTCCAATCTTACTATTAAGGATTTTACATCACAGTGTCTTATTAACAAGATAGGATAAGGGGATCCTTTTAAAACAAAACTATAAACAATGGTACTTACAGAAATCATGTAATGTCTTGTCATGGGTATGCTGGTCTGATGGGATATGCTGAGCTGACAGAACAGCAGGTTTAGTCTCTTTGTTTGTTTCTGTAGCTCAGAGTGGAGATGACGAAAGCTGTTTCTGATGCTTCTCTGCTGATAAATGTCTCTAAAAGGAGCAGCTATCAGTTGGATTGGGCTGAAGAATTTCAAATATCTGGATGTTTTCCTCCATCATAAAGCCACAGAAACAGAGATCCATCACGGCTGTGAGCTGTTCTATATCAGCGGCTCTATTCTAGGCTTGTTCTGGTGTCGATCTTTGCGCCGCCTCTTAAAATCTGCCAGAATTGTTGTGAAGTTAAATGATTCCTGCCTGTTTTTTAGCTGCTGTTGGATGCTCACACAGATCAAACTAGATCACAGCTTCCCTCCAAACCACCGGATGCTTCTTCTTTTGCTTGTTTTTTATTGATCTGCTCCCTTTGATGTATCTGCAATGCGTTTGCATCTTTCAGTCACTGTAGACCTATGGCTGTCTAGATTAGCAGGTCAGGGGCCCTGGCAGAGACGGGTAGACTTTAACCCCCCCTGCACAGGGAGATGGCCGACCGTAACAGGAGCTTTGGTCCAAATAGATGTTCATGTTTGTTTTTATTTGTTTTGTTTTTTTTATTAACCTTAGGGCTGCAACTAACGATTATTTTGCTAATCGATTAATCTGTCGATTATTTTTTTTATTATTTAATTTTTAATCTGATAGCCAAAGGTTCCTTAAAAGAAGATTTATTAATGAAATTAAACGCTCTGAAAATGTTTCCACTTGTGGACTTCTGGATAAATCATATTGACAGATGAAAATGTTTCTTTTAACTTAAATTTTAAATGTTTTTACAAATCCTGTTATAATTCCTGCTCTGATGGGTCGCTCTATCAGCTAAAGGCACGTTTTAGAGTCCAGGTAACGATTATCAAATACTAAATTAGTTGACAATCAATTAATCACGACTAACCCGATTGTTTCAGCCCTAATTAAAAGAGTAACCCACTGAAATAGATTAAAGCCTTACAAGCAGTTTTCAATCAGTCTATTTCACTCAGACCAGAAGCAAACTCTGGTCTTGTCTTATTTCTTTTCATAGATTATTGTTTAAACTGGACTTAAAGTTAACATTGATCAGGGGATCAGCTCAGTCCAAATAAAACAAATCGATTAACATCCTCTCCGTAATATGGGGCAGCTGTGATCACGAACTTCTGCTTTTATTTCTTCGGCTGTTAAAGAAGTTGTAGGAGCCTAAATGCAGTTTATTTGAGTTAGAATATTTGTTTTTTATTTTATTTAAAAATATGCAAATTCATAATAAATATTGTTTTTGATTTAATGATTCAAAGGGATTTAAAAGGATAAAAAAAATTCTATTTTTATATGTTCAGTTCATTGATGTTGTGAGTAAGATATGACTTTTATTGTGACATTTAAAAACCCTCGAAGGGGGAGGGGTTTATCTTCACGCCAGGTGAGGAATGCAGTGGGAATCAGATGGAGATTGGAGCTCAGTATTTTTTTGACCTCACCGTTCCCAGGCTCCGTTGTACTTTAAAAGGACTTAATTTCATGGATGTATTTTATGTTTTCTGTAATGTTGCTTTAAGTTTTCCAGTCGTTAAAATCAAGAAGTGGACTCCTGGATTTATTTTCGGAGTCTTTTGGATACAAGGGAGTCTGACGAGTGTTAAGCTAAAGCTTCAATAAGGACATTAAGAACCTACAGATGTTGTGCCTCTTTTTCTTCTTTGTGTTTTAATGGCAGCTGAGATCATTAGTCCAACAAGCGGTTCAATCTTTTAATCATCTTTATGTTAACAGCAGCGCAAAATGCTACCGTAATAACTGTTTCTGCCTGCAACGTGCTCACGCGCTTTTCTACCGTAATAACAGTAAACCGTCAAATCGGGGACACAGGTTTAGGCTGGGGACAGGAGGTCCAACAAAATCCCAGATAATTTTAAAATCCCCCCCGGACATTTTTTTAGGTCTGAAAAGAGGACGTCTGGTCCCCCTACCATATCAACAATCTGATGTTTCAGTGAGTGAGTGCTTGTTGCTATGATGCGTCTTTTGCTCAGCAGCTTGGCTCGTTGTAAACCAACCAATCAGAGCACAGCTCATCTAAATATTCATGATCAAACCATAAAAGGAAGAAAACCTGTCGTTTCACTCTGGGGCTTTAAATTCTTTCTCCAAATACACTGAATAATGTGTCTCAGATCTTTATTGGATTGTTTTCCTGTTTATTTCAACCAGCTCTAGTTTTTTAGAGTTGGGGACTTTTCTTTTCATCACGTCCCAGTCAGATATTTAATCTATAACCTGTTGATCAGGTCTCCTTGATTGTCTTTGGATCTAATATCTAGTCTTCAGATCTAGTCCTAATCCCCAATGAGGGCTAGATCCCTTCTTTCCACCAGACTCACTGCTTCCCTTTCAGCTGCTGGTGTTTCTGAAATGTTTCGGGTCCTGAGTGGGTGAAACTCTCCTGCTGCGGCTGTGGGGCTTCAGTGCATGAGTGGGTCAGGAGATAAGCTTTGCTTCATGGTTTCAGGGTCAGCCTGCTGCTGCCTGCTGGAGCTGAAACAGGTTCTAGTTTCTTTGTTCTCAGCAGAGCGTCTTTGATCCAGGAAATCCTCCTGGGAACGTCTCCTCTGCCGTTTTTTAACGTGGGAATGAGAAGCTTCTTTCTGTCTTTGGACGGGTCTGTGTTTGTGATTTCCACTCGCTGAGGTCAGACTGGAACAGGAGCAGAAGTGTTGAAATATGGAGAAACGCTTCTGGCGCCTTTACTCCCAGAAATGTTTTTCTCTCGGCAGAAACAAGCCGATAAAACTGATTCCAGGAGGATTTACAGCTTGATCCTGATCCAGGTTGAATTAAAATGTTTTCCAGGATAAAGCAGAACTTATTGTTTGGTTTAAATCTGCGGCTGGCGAGTGGTGAGTCAGCTGACTGCACACAGGAGGCGCCGGTTCCAATCCCAGCTGGAGGAATGAGCTGCCAGCATGGGTCCTTAAGCATGAGCCTACCTCTTATAACCAGGGCCGGATTTAGGACATTTTGGGCCCTTTGCAAAGACAGGCAGGGGCCCCTCTGAATGGAGAAGACAACACATAGAACAGCCCCATTCTACAGATAGAGAAATGTTAATAGAATAGACATCCATTATCTGTTCTAGGTTGTGTCCCTCTCTTCTTGTCCCTTTTCTTCTTGTTTTCCTCTCTATGTTTTGTACTCAGCTGACTTTTCATGCTGTCTCTAAAGGAATGAAAGATTTTTTCCAAAGCACTAAGCTCACTTAGCTTTGATTGCTCCTTCCTGTGTTTCCAAAAAGGCCAAAGTAAATAACCCAGTCCTTCTTTTCACTGTAGACAAGCCATGATCTGCTTATCTGTTCTCCATTTTTTTCATTTGGATGAAATAATAGCTGCATGAATCATGACAGCAGACAAGATAGAGGAGAGCAGGAGGCGGGTTACCAATCTACTCGGCTTGGGAGAGCAGAGTTCGCTGCTTTTAGATGTTGTCTCCAAAGTCTCCAGTAGCAGAAAAAGTCTCTAGATTTGGCGCTAGGAGCTTTTTAGAAATCAAAGTGCTAGAGGGGTCTGAAAAGTGGCTAAATATAGCGACTGAATCCAACCAAACTGAGCTGAATCCAAAATAACACTTATTGTTTTGAGAACAGGCTGCACAGGAATTTTCCATCAGCCTTGAGTCTTTTCTTGCTGGCTCTACGTGGCGAATATAATATTCCAAATTTGTTGGGCTTTTCCGCCATGAAGTGAGCGTGAAAATCCAAGGTATTATCCCATCTCACCTTTGAGTTCACTACAGCCAGCCTGCGCTCAATCATACGGCGCAGCTCACGGTCCTGCTCCTTCATGGCCTTTTGTGAGGGCCAAAAACCGCTGCCAGCAACCTGATCAATGCCCAAATTGCCGCCGACACATAATTATAGATGCATCAGGTATCCTCCAAACCTAAACAGCAGAAATCCGACTATAATAAATCTGAAAATCCAAACATCTTCGTTATCCTCCACTGACAACATTCCAGAAGTCCATGAAATCAACCTTACATGATGTATATTCATAATAATTAGGTTACCTTCAACTAAACCTTATGTATTTGAAATAAAAATATTCATTTGTTTTCATTTTGATCAATTATACTTTATTAATTCAGCATATATAAACCTGGCAGTTATGTATTTTAATTAAATAAGCTATATTGAATGGATGATTATGCTTCATGTAAGGATTATTTAATAGGTTTGTCTAAAATTATTTTAGAAAATAAATGTGAATTAGTTCTGTAATAAATTGACATATATCTTAAAGATTGAGGTTGACTGCTGGATAAAAGATGGCAGACCATCTGTGTGGGTTTTATAGTAGATTGATGTGGTTCTGATAAAACGGAGGCGGACCTGCTCTATCTCAGGGTTGTTCTGTTCCAGCTGGTTAGTGAGCAGAACCGGAGGGTTTCCTCTCCGTGTGGCGTTCTGCGGTTCAGCCAAGCAGACTGAACACGCCTCAATAATTAAACTCCAGCTCATTTATTATTGGTCAGCGTGCAGCAGGAACCATCAGTGCATGACTTTACCGCCGCTCTGTCCACAGCCTCCTCCCTGATGGCCCACCGCTTCGTGACGGTGCGCCGCGGCAGCCCGGCGGCTCGCAGCGGTCAGATCCAGCCCGGAGATCGGCTGGAGGCGGTGGAGGGCCGACCGGTCGGCGGCCTGCAGCACAGAGACCTGTCCCAGATCCTGAGGAGGGCGGGGAACACGCTGAGGCTGAGCATCACGCCCAAACAGCGTACGGACGCACGCACAGGAAGTCCAACACACCGTACACACGAAGCTCACGCCTTCCTCTCCTCCACAGAGTCTTCCTCGGACGGAGCCGACCTCGACACCAATGGACGCCTCATCAAAGGGCCCAGAGGGAGGTCAAAGGTCACATTTGTTTGATTACGTTTTCCAGTTGATGAGATTTAGAGAGAAATCTGAAGTTTTGTCTAAAAGGCTTCAAATCATCCTGAATATTACAACAAAGCATTAAAACCATAATAAAACCAAAATAAATCTGTGATTAAATCTTCAAGCTTTTTCTCTTTCCTGAGAAGAGAACAAACTCTTTAGATAACACCTCATGATGCTTATGTATTAGATAACTATGAGGCCTGTCCAGGGTTACAGAAAGCATTTTATAATAACCAGTTTCATCACAGCATTAGGTTTTAACAAGCAGATACATCAATAATAGAAAATAATCCTAACAACTGCTAAAAAAGGTGAATATGTTTCTTTTCCTAAATGGATGTTGTTTTTATCATTGTTTAAACTGTGGGAATAAATCTGGGTTAAATCCTCCTGGAACTAATTAAACCCAAACCCAAGCTCCAACTAAAACCAAAGTCAGATTAGGAAAAAACTGAAAAATAATGAGCATCAATAAGAAATGCAGGTTTAGGTCTACTTCAGCCTTCAACCTTAACGAACTGCTAACCTCAACGAGCCGCTTTCCTTAACGAACTGCTAACCTCAACGAGCCGCTTTCCTTAACGAGCTGCTAACCTTAACGAGCCGCTTTCCTTAACGAGCTGCTAACCTTAACGAGCCGCTTTCCTTAACGAGCTGCTAACCTTAACGAGCCGCTTTCCTTAACGAGCTGCTAACCTTAACGAGCCGCTTTCCTTAACGAGCTGCTAACCTTAACGAGCCGCTTTCCTTAACGAGCTGCTAACCTTAATGAGCCGCTTTCCTTAACGAGCTGCTGACCGTAACGACCTGCTAATATTTAATGAGCTGCTAACTTTAACGAACTGCTAACCTTAACAAACTGCTAACCTTAACGAGCCGCTTTCCTTAACGAGCTGCTGACCGTAACGACCTGCTAATATTTAATGAGCTGCTAACTTTAACGAACTGCTAACCTCAACGAGCTGCTTTCCTTAACGAGCTGCTAACCTTAATGAGCCGCTTTCCTTAACGAGCTGCTGACCGTAACGACCTGCTAATATTTAATGAGCTGCTGACTTTAACGAACTGCTAACCTTAACAAACTGCTAACCTTAACGAGCCGCTTTCCTTAACGAGCTGCTGACCGTAACGACCTGCTAATATTTAATGAGCTGCTAACTTTAACGAACTGCTAACCTCAACGAGCTGCTTTCCTTAACGAGCTGCTAACCTTAATGAGCCGCTTTCCTTAACGAGCTGCTGACCGTAACGACCTGCTAATATTTAATGAGCTGCTAACTTTAACGAACTGCTAACCTCAACGAGCTGCTAACCTTAACGAGCTGCTTTCCTTAACGAGCTGCTAACCTTAATGAGCCGCTTTCCTTAACGAGCTGCTGACCGTAACGACCTGCTAATATTTAATGAGCTGCTGACTTTAACAAACTGCTAACCTTAACAAACTGCTAACCTTAACGAGCCGCTTTCCTTAACGAGCTGCTGACCGTAACGACCTGCTAATATTTAATGAGCTGCTAACTTTAACGAACTGCTAACCTCAACGAGCTGCTTTCCTTAACGAGCTGCTAACCTTAATGAGCCGCTTTCCTTAACGAGCTGCTGACCGTAACGACCTGCTAATATTTAATGAGCTGCTAACTTTAACGAACTGCTAACCTCAACGAGCTGCTAACCTTAACGAGCTGCTTTCCTTAACGAGCTGCTAACCTTAATGAGCCGCTTTCCTTAACGAGCTGCTGACCGTAACGACCTGCTAATATTTAATGAGCTGCTGACTTTAACAAACTGCTAACCTTAACGAGCTGTTAACCTTAATGAGCCGCTTTCCTTAACGAGCTGCTAACCTTAACGAGCTGCTTTCCTTAACGAGCTGCTAACCTTAATGAGCCGCTTTCCTTAACGAGCTGCTGACCGTAACGACCTGCTAATATTTAATGAGCTGCTGACTTTAACGAACTGCTAACCTCAACGAGCTGCTAACCTTAACGAGCTGCTTTCCTTAACGAGCTGCTAACCTTAACGAGCCGCTTTCCTTAACGAGCTGCTGACCGTAATGACCTGCTAATATTTAATGAGCTGCTGACTTTAACAAACTGCTAACCTTAACAAACTGCTAACCTTAACGAGCTGTTAACCTTAATGAGCCGCTTTCCTTAACGAGCTGCTAACCTTAACGAGCTGCTTTCCTTAACGAGCTGCTAACCTTAATGAGCCGCTTTCCTTAACGAGCTGCTGACCGTAACGACCTGCTATTTAATGAGCTGCTGACTTTAACAAACTGCTAACCTTAACAAACTGCTAACCTTAACGAGCTGTTAACCTTAATGAGCCGCTTTCCTTAACGAGCTGCTAACCTTAACGAGCTGCTAACCTTAACGAGCCGCTAACCTTAACAAACTAAATGTTCGTTTTGGAGAATGAAAGAAAACCCCGGTGTCTGTAGGGAATCTACATTAGAACCTTAACTGGTACCATCAGTACCACTTAAAGCGGAGAGATGAAGGTTCTGGTCGGCTGAAGAGCAGAGGTCTCAGACTGTTGATGATTGGATCGCAGTGGGATGCTGGACATGCTGGGATGTTCTCAGTGGAACATCTAAAGCTGAGTGAAATAGATCGTCTCTGTCAGTGACGATCTGGAGCTTCAGTGAGCAGAAAGAGTGGAGATCAGGTTTTCTGATCCTGTTGGTTTGGTTTAGTGATGCTGTGATCCACCAAGCAGAGGGAGGTCCAACGGTCCTCCAGGAAACAGCCGGACCTTCTCCTGTTCCACTGGGACTAGGAGAAGGTCCAGATCCTAGAACGCCTGGAGAACCTGGTGATTTTGATGGTTCTTCATTGAAAGAACCTCAGCTGTCATAAAAACCAAAGGACTGGCGGGAAGATTATGGATCATGACTGCTTGGTTTTCACCGACCGGATCAGAACCAAATATGGTTCCTTTAGTTCCGTCTACAGGGTCGTAGATAAACTGGTCCCAGATTTATTCCCAGTTGTTCCAGTAACCTCCGGCAGTTTCTATGGTCCCAGCAGCCTCTTGGTTCTGTGTTCCAGGATGAGTCCAGGTTCTACAGCGTGGATCTGGAACGCGGCCCCACAGGGTTCGGCTTCTCCCTGAGGGGGGGCAGCGAGTACAACATGGGCCTGTACGTCCTGGGGCTGATGGACGGGGGGCCGGCCCAGCGCAGCAACAGGATGCAGGTACACACACACACACACACACACACACACACACATGTTGTGTCACAATATCCTTGTGGGGACCTTCCATTGACTTCCATTCATTTCCCACTAATTTATATGGCCTAACCGTGACCCTTGCCCTAACCCTAACCATTACCGACACATACCTATCCCTAAACCTGACCTAAACTCAATTCACACCTTAGTCCCTAAACCTAACCCCCACCCCAAGAAGAGAAACTTTCCTTATGGGGACCAGTTGTTGGTCCCCACAAGTACCTATGAGTCCCCAAAATGTAGCATATTCCTAGGAAATTGTCCCCACCAGGTATTAAAGACATGGCCACACACACACACACACAGACGTAAAGCCTGGTTATCCTCCCTTACTCAGTGTGTCGTTGGGTATGATGCAGATATTTTTGGTTTATGCTCAATATTGAAGCGTGGTCTGCGCTATGTTATTCCACGCCACAACACCAGAGGGGCCAATCAGGAACTAGCTGTGGGTCTAGATAACGGCCGTAGGTGAGGAAGTCGGGGCAAGTTTGTGTGATAATGGAGGGACATGAGGGCCAAAAAGAGCGAGGGATCCAGGTGGGAAAAGGGTCCCAGCGTTCTCAGCTGCACCTCGCTCTGCTAGCTGCTGATTACAATTATAGGTTTTAGGTTACAAACAGAACAAGTTGGTAAGGAACCAAACAGGAAATAATGCATAGAGAGTAGAGCGGATGTAGATTTGAGCAATCAGAGGCCTCCTGTCTGCGCTCACCTAAAATTTTGAAGAGGTGCAGCAGAGTGTCTGCGGAAGAGGCGGGGCATATCTGCATCCACTGCGACAAATGCAGACGAGCTGGTTTCTGAGTATAAACCAGCCATAAGGTTGTAGGGAAGTCGTATTTAAATAACAAAATCATTCTGGCTTAAACATGGATATAAATGTAATCTTTATCAGACCATATTGTCCCAGGTACTTTAGATTTTTTTTTATTTAAAAAATTCTTTAAGATTATCTTCTGCAGGCCAGTTAGTTCCTACGTCAGCCTGAACACCTAAATTCGGCCGCTCATCTGTCAATCAAATGTTTTCGGGTCATAGCATCTTGATTCATGTGTCGCAGCTAATATACGCGAAATCTAAGTTGAAACCAGAATCCTTTCCTTTCCCATTGAGTTGCGTCCCAGTGTTCACGGGGATGGACGTCTGTGTCTTCGGCAGGCATAGAGCTAACAGAACTGGCAGCGTTGCAGGCGTAGGGCTCAAACATGTACGGCTGGAAGCCTTCTACACCAAAACCAAGCTTCTGCCGCCCCCATGCCCTCTTCCACAAACATCTTAGTCCCTCGCTTCCTCCTCTAAATAAAAATGGATGACGGAGGAGACTCATCCACGCCCTCCGACACTAAACTCTCTCCTCCTCTTGCATGTTTCCGCTGTCCATAGCGTTCCTTTGATATTCACTCGTGACAGGCGACTCCGCTTCCTTTACGACTTTAAGACCCAACTGTTTTAAAACTGAACCCAGTACGAAGCAGCAGAACCAGCTGTGAGCTCACTGGACATGAGACCCGTCATGATGAGGTGTGGACGAAGCCTTGGCTGCTCCAGGAGCTCCAGCTCAGTTTGGTTGCAGTAACTCCCGTCTTTCTCTCTGCTGCAGGTGTCCGACCAGCTGGTGGAGATAAACGGAGACAGTACGGCGGGAATGACCCACAGTCAGGCCGTGGAGCAGATCCGTAGAGGCGGACATCGAATCCACCTGGTTCTGAAAAAAGGAAACGGATACGTTCCAGATTATGGTGAGAATCACCTGTCTGCTTTACCGAACTTCTGATGCTCTGTTGAAGAACAGTCCTTCAGTTTCTCTGTAGGTCTGTGATGGACTGCTTCTGCCATCTAGTGGCCAGTTTAGAGACAGCAGGCATCATGAACAAACTCTGCTTTTAGGGAAGGAACCACTGAGCTCTATTTATTCCCTGGATTGCTGATTGCTCGTTGGTAGTACGGGGTGGAGTGAAGCCACCAGCCGCCATATTGGTACTCCCTAGTTAGACCGGTTATAATGTAAACAGTATGTGAGCTACAGCACTGAACAATGATGATGTTATTATTTTCAGGGGGACTTTTTAAAGAAGCAGTTTTGAACCAAAAAAGTAAAACTCACTTATCTTTTCTGTAAGGAGTCAAGGCACGGCCCCCCCGTTGGCCCCTGTTTAAAACCGCCTATGATCAATGCACACATTCAGCGACACACAGGAGCTCTTTCAAAGCTGGGCACCTGCGTTTCATTCACAACACCTGTCCATCAACCAGGAAGTAGAAATACTTTAATAATCCCAGGGAGGGATTACTTTAGTTACATTACTCCATCTGTAATAGAGTGACTATAGGACAAGATACAGGCTGCTCAGTGGCACAGTGGGTAACAATGCTGCCTTGCAGTAAGAAGGTTCTGGGTTTGATTCCCGGTCTGGAGTCTTTCTACATGTTTTTTTTTAAAAGTGACGTGAGATGAAATGTGTTGTAAATCTGAGCTATAGAAGTAAACTGAATTTATTCTCGGCCATTTTCACCCAGAATACCTCAGTATGGAGTCAGAAAGGGGTCAAAATGTTTGTAAACATATAAATCTTAGTTGAAACTGAAAAAAGAAAAAAATTAAGTTGATATTGAATTTTAAATGTTTAGCTTATGGTCTAAGAAACAAAAAAACAAACAATATTTTGACCCTTTTCTGACTCCATACCTTCAGAAGCAGGGTGGCATCATCTCATACATCCCAGTCCTCTAGACTTGACGAATATTTGCTCACCACTAGGTGGCCTCAGTGAGCAATTGAAGCTTATATGAGGATATTCAGCAGAAGGTAAATGCTGCAGTCTTTGAATTTAAGAGATTTTGTCCTTAAAAGTCCTTGAATTCCATGTGGAACAAGGTTTGGGAGCCTTGAAAAGAAAGAGACTAAAAGTTGCAGAATGAAGAATTAATCCGTGTCTCACAAAGTCTGTTTGACTCTTTCTCTTCCTCCTCTTCCTCCTCCTCCTCTTCCTCCTCCTCTTCCTCCTCCTCAGTGGAGCTGTCCAGCCTGTCTCTCTGTATGACCAACTCCAAACAGGGCGAGCCCTGCTTCTACGTCATCGGACGTACCGAGAACTCGCGGTTGGTGACTCTCTTTCTCCTCCTTTCCTCTGTCTTCATCCCTTCATTTTCTCCTCAGCATCATCATCATCGTCATCATCAAGTCGAGCCTCTGTCATGTGATCAGGTCACATGTTCATGTTGTGTTTGTGTTGAAGGTGGTTTTAAGTGGAAGGCTTCTGAATATTGTTTCTGCTTTTTCCTCAGGCCTTGAGGAAGGAGCCCTCTCCCCCTCCTCGTCCTCACGGGATCAGGAGTTCGTCGCCATGACAACAGCTTCCCTCAGCAGGGAGTGGAGAGAAAGAGAGGGAGAGAGGAGGAGGGAGAGGAAGGTGGAAACCAAACGGAGAACAGGAGGCGCAGGGCCTCCTGATCTGGACCTGGACCGGGTGGAGGAAGAAGCTCAAGAGGAGCAGAAGAGGATGCAAAGGAAAAGAGAGGAGGAGGAGGAGGAGGCTGAGATGAGACGACAAGAGGAGGAGGAGGAAGAGGAGAGGAAAAGAAGAAGAAGGAGGAAGGAGGAGAAAAGGGAGAGAAGTCAGACAAAATTTGACAACCAGGGAAGGAGAACCAAGAGCTTACCCAGGAATGGAGCCTCTTCCTGGGGGTCCTCCCTGCCAGAGGAGGCGGGGGGCGCAGGGCAAAGCGACAGGAGGAGGAGCCACACCGTCAGCCGCCATGCAAAGGATCATGGGAGCTCCGCAACAGCTCCAAGAGAAGTGTTCTCCTTCCTAATGCCGATGAATGACAACCCTCCGTCTGACAGCGAATCAGCCGCCAGCTCAGAGATCCGCCAATCATCAGCCGTAGTCAGGGGGGGGGCGCAGGAGAACGGGCCGGGTCTGTGGCTGAAACCCAACCCCCAGAAGCTGAGCCAGGTTCTGACTGGCAGCAGGTTCAGAGGGCGGGAGCTGGCAGACGGGCTTTCTCTCTGATTGGCCAGCAGTGACGACATTTTCCTGTTTCTTTGCTAAACTTTTTTTATTGGCGTTATAATAAAGGGCTAATATGGTTGGCCTGCTGAGAGAAGGCCCGCCTCTCACTACATCCTATTGGACAGGAGCAGATGAACCGGCCTCTGATTGGACCTGCAGCTGCTCACCACTCCTCCTGCCTCACTCTCAGCCCTCCAACCAATCGGTACCTTGGTTACCGTGACAACCAAAACTATTGCATGTTTGGTGGAACTGCTTCCTGTTCCTCCATCATCATCATCATCACAGTCCTTTAAACTGTATGCAAACGTCGGCGCTGTCTTGTGACTGTCCTCAGCATGTGAATACAACCGGAATGAGTTTTTTATTTTTATAACGTGTAAATGATCGCTGACACGATTACCGATATATTACTGACATGATTAGAGATGAACAGAACCTTACGTGTGATCTGCCTGCCTGCTTTTAAAAAGACAAACCGATGATTTAACAGAGCCATACCAATACGCACACACTGATGTCAGGTCCGGCTGTCGTCCAACAGCGTCACCATGGCGACCGTGTGATAGTGACGGGATGAGCCGCAGCTCCGGATCAGAACAAGTGCCTCGTTTTTTTTTTTTTGTTTTTTTGAAGCCTTCGTCCTGCGAACCTCGGCCTTCTCCTGTCCCGTCTCTTCACCACGCTCTTCCACGATGCCAAGTATCACAGCCACTCACACAGAACCGGGTTCTATATGGAGTTTTATATGAAAGATTCAAATAAAGACTCAATAAATATGCTGGAGTTTTGTCTTGTCTGTACAGCTGTGGAGTCAATTTTGTTCCTTTATCGTTGCAAAGAACAACTCCAGTCCCCATGCCGAATAGAAGGGGTAGAGCGTAGTCGCCGGGGCCACAGGCAGCTACGCTCTACCCCTTCTATCCATTCTAGCTCATCTGAATCGTTCATTTCCATTTCTAGAGTGATATCATCTGTGGTAGCAGCTCTAGACATCTTCCAGGCATGTGAGGAAAAGCAGCAGCAGTTCAGCGGACAGGATGAATGCAGGGGTGGATTTACCATTAGGCCTAGGGCCCCAAGATTAGATGGGGGCCCCATAAACCTCCTTTTTACATGTATGGTTAATACAGGTGTTTCTCATTTGTGCGCATTAATTAGGTTTTTGATGCAAATCCTTTCTCTAAATTGCCATCAGAATGCTTGTAATAGTAAGTGCCCCCCCCAGCAACCCCTTAGTGTCCACCATATTGGATCAGTCCATTTTCTGCAGTAAAGCACTAAAGCATTTGAAAACAAATGGTGCAGAGAGTACTGCTGCCAGCTTTGCCCTATGCGCTTTTGTCTCTTTATTTAGCAACTTTTCAGACCCCTCTATCACTTTTTTTTTTAAATGCTTATTTATAAATAATAGAATTTAAGATAAAATTCTGTATCTGTATAATTGGTCTGTTTTATGTGTTGTAGAGGGCCCCTATGCATGTCTTTTGCCTAGGGCCCCAAATTTCCTAAATCCAGCCCTGGATGAATGAACGGTAGCCGGTGTAGGTACCACATTGACTACTCGGGGCCCTGCGCCTATGCTGAGATCGCGTCCAGAGGCGTCCGCCATCTTAAATGTGGCAAATCTGCAGTTTCTCAGTCACTTAAACAGTATCAGAGGGACTTTAATCTCTGAATATACTTTGTATTCGTGAGTATTTTTTGTTTTTATAATATTACAAGTTTATTTTTTGCATCCCTTTAGCTTCATTCTCCTGAATTTATTCTCGTTACAAATGCAGACCGCGGGGCTCAATGTAGTTTCTTTGAGTGGCGTTGCCATAATGTGATCGATATCGTGGAGGCATCGAGGCCCATGGAGAATTCGGTGACGTCATCGGCCGGCGAGGACCATGGAGAATTTCTTACAGAAAATTGTCCGTTTACAAACCGCAAATCCCGCTTTTCGAATAAAACCTACACCCCGCTATAATTACTTTAGTAAGCTGTCCAGACCAATCAAAATGTTTTGGCGCAATTGTGCAAGCGTTAAAACAATTATGTATTGTGGCGTCATTAAAAGCGCAGAGCCCCCGAGTCAATCTGGTACCTACAGCGGACGCCGATGACGTCATACCAGAGGTGGGGACTCGAGTTTGTGACTGCGTACGAAGCCAATGCACTTAAGTCGCATATTTAATGATTTCAGACTCGACCTAGACTTGCATTTGAAGAACTTCAGACTCCTCCGAAACATATATATATATTTTTATATATATATCTATATATATATATATATATATATATAAAAATATATATATATGTGTTTTTAAGTCGTTTTTTGTTTTACTAACTTGACCGTGGGATGTCTGGGGGGGCAGTGGTTGGCCTCCATGTTCTGAATGCTGGCGCACCAGCCCGTCTGATCACAGCTTACCTTCGACGTACGGATTACTGTGTTCCCAATGTTTGCTGGCTTTATGATCTGCAGCTCCTGAACCCATCCATTCATGAACTGCACATGAGACTCCAAGGACTTGTAGCTTGGGAACTGTTTTTGAAGTATAGGCGCCACTCATCGGTGCTCCACTCATTGTTTGGAACTTCATATGGATCCAAATGATTAATAATGCTGATTTAGTCAACATCCCGGTCCCTGGCTTCTCTTATTTAATGTGTCCCGGTAAATTCCAGATCCTTTTCGGGATTTTATCATCTTTTTTTTCTCTCTCACAACGTTGTGTGTTCCAGGAGCTATGCTATCAGAGCATAGCATTCAACATGGCCGCCACGTCCCACAATGCAACGCGGATCCCGAGCCCTATATGATTAATTCATCCCTAGAAAGTAAGGCACCAATGGAGGCAACATAAAACTAGAGTTTGTTCTGATCCAGTTCAGCTTTGTGCGTTATCAGATTCTCCTTCTACTGTTATGTTAGATCCAGTTCCAACCAAGTATTTAAGAACCTATTCCCTCTAATTTCCACCTTCATTTTAGATATGATCATGTTATCCCTGCTTCAGGGCAGGTCAGACCTGTTCCCTGCTGCACCCGCCTGTAAAGGTGAGGAGAGAACCAGGCAACAAGGTGAAGCTCCTAATTTAGGGGTCAGTCTACGTTCCTACCCTCACCTGTGCTCATTAATCTGGATCATGACCTAAAGAACCAGATCCTGTAAACTATGGACGGTGAGTGGGCTCTCCCTTATGGAGAGGAGCTCAGTCGTTCAGGAGAAGCTCGGCGTGGAGCCACTTCACATCAGGAGGATTCAGCTGTTTGGACGCCTCCCTCAGGTGTTCCAGGTACGTCCCACCAGGAGGAGGCCTCTGGATGTCTCTCTGAGACGGCTGCCCCCGCTACCCGGTCCCAGATAAAGTCCCTCAGGCTTTTAACATAAACTTTGACTGAGGAAACCTCTGGATCCAGTTGATTTGGTCAAAAACAGACCTATGATCATCTGGGAATTATCAGACACCTGAATGGAAAAACCTGATCAGTTACGACATTATTTAATTCGCCTTCAGGGTCCATAAAGGATTCCTGGTTTGAATTGAATGTTTTTCCAACAGACGTTCAGACTGAAGACAGAAACATGAGACCAGACAGCTTCTGGAACAGGAAAACTCTTTATAAACGTATCAAAAGTAGAAACATCTCTATGATAAAACAGAAACACGCAAAGGAAAAGTAAGAGGAGGCGAGCGGTAGTCCTCGTCCTGCCTGAGTCGCTCCTCTTCCAACCGGACCGAGTTCAGTTCTGGGAACTGGGATCCACAGGACTTTAGTGAGCTCTGATCAGTAGCATCAACACTCTGAGGTAGAAACGTTTGGACCTACAGCTGCTGGAGAATCTGCTCAGAGCTGAGGACTCCATTACCCAGAAGCCCCAGCTCTACTTGGTTTGGCACTTTTTTCAAACACTGCATTTATCCTTACAAACTGTGAAGTCCAGCTCAACAGTAAGAATCTAACTCCATGGTTCCATCTTCATCCTCGGACTCCTCATCCTCCTCCTCATCCTCCAGCAGGCAGGGGAAGCAAGTGCGGAAGGGCGGAGTCACCAGCAGGTGGCAGTCTGTGGAGCGTAGGCGCTGTAGACCGCCGGGGGGCCGGAACCTCAGGCCCCGGCAGACGGTGAGGCGCTCCAGGTCAAGCAGCAGAGTCACCAGCTGGGAAACACACACAGCTGTTAGCATCTGTTAGCACTCTGAGGCTAACATGTTCCACCTGTGAACCCATTGCCATGGAAACCAACAGAAGGGACTTGTTTTCCCCTCTGAAGAAACGTTCAACCTTTTTATCAATCCTGTCAGAACAAAACCTCGGGCCGTTTCTCAATTCACAGGAACGCGAGTACAGACTTGCGTTCTAGTGAATTGAGAAACAGTGCAAATTTTTTCGCGCTGAAGGGTGCTAAAATATTTGCACATTGACTCTCAGTTGTTCATGCGCAGTAGCTCCTGTGCAATACAGAAGTAGAGAGCTGCGCCCTCAGGTGGTAGGAAGTGTCATCACAGAAAGTGCAGGTGATTGACAGGCCGAGTCGCCTTAAAGCAAACTTACCAAGAGAATCTGGAGGTGAAATCATTTGGACCTGATCAGTCAGACATCAGAATTAAACAGCAGTCCAAAGAGAGACTGAGACTGTCTTTTCCAGGACCTGGTTTAGCCCGCTGTCTAGGCTAATCAAGGCAGCTTAGGCTACCCGCGTGCAGCGAGTAGTTAACCGCGCAGTAGCGCAGGCTAACTGCGTGCAGCTTAGGCTAACGGGCGTAGCGCAGGCTAACTGGCGCAACAGAGAGGCTAACTGCGTGCAGAGAGGCTAACTGCGTGCAGAGAACCGCGCACGTGCAGTGAGGCTACTTATTCATGCAGCGCAGGCTAACCTGCGTGCAGAGGGGCTAACTCCGCGTGCGTGCAAGGCTAACTTTGCATGCGGCGTAGGCTAATCATGCGTGCAGCAGAGGCTGGCCTCAACTTTATTTCTCCTTTCCCTGCAGGATCTGATCCAGCGCGGATAAAGACAGCTAGGACTGATTTAAAGCAGTTTTTAGAAGAAAAAGGCAAAAAGAAGAATGAACAATCTGGGATTTACATGGAAAATAATAGAATCTACGTCTACTTTTCTAGATTTTTGTTCATTTTTGCATAGTTGCTCTTAAATAAACACATTTTCAGAAAATAAATAGACTAATATCTTCCATTATTAAACTGCTGTACATTATTTTTTCTAGGGTTTGTGACGTTAATATTACTGACCATGGAAACCTGTATTACCTTCACAGCCCTTTGTATGACAAGTAAGATCTATGGACAAAAGGTAAACCTGGACATGAAATTAGGTTTGTTTTTTTATATATATATATATATATATATATATATATATTATGTTTTTTATTGTTGGCATTCATATAAATATACTGGTGTAATAACTTAGTATACGTTTGATTGGTTTTTGATTGGTTTTTGGCTAACATCTATTTTGAATTTCCTGGATGGGAAGCGAAACGTCTTCAAACCTTGGAAACCAAGTCCAGTGGATTGTTTTTTAAACTTTTACGGAATGACTATGACCTGGATGACTGAGAACTAAGAGGAACCAGGAGGAAGCGACCCTAAAAGGAAAACGGTGAAACTCAGGAGGTGTCCATGGATTAGCCCCGCCCCCTGCGGTTACCTGGCTCAGGTGAGCGATTCTGTGGGCGCGCTCCTTGTAGACCCGGTGTGAGTCCGGCAGCAGCTGCGTCTGGACGCTGATGTGGAAGCTGTGATCTGATTGGACGTGGACGATGGTGTCTGCCATGGGGGACAACTGGGGGGGGACGCAGAGGACAGCAGGACACATGATCTCAGTGTCCCTCAGGGACAGAGCACAGCAGCTTCATCAGCCAGACATCTTCAAAAGTGATGATAGATCGATTTAAAGATAAAAATGTAAAAGTTTACAAAGTTAAAAGACACAAACCTAAATAATAAAAAAATAAAATTTGTTATTTAGGGAAACGACCAGCAGGCTTTAATTTCTAGGATAATTCTGACTAAATTAAAGGAAGCCTTTAAGTTTTATTAGAAGTTTGATTGTTTCTGGGTTTTTTTTTTTTGTTTTATTAAACTTTTCGTGCAGATTTTATTCCAGTTTTCGGACGTTCCTCGGATGTTTTCCCGACGCTTCCTGGTCTTCCTACCTTGGAGCACTGCAGCAGCTGCAGCTCCGGTCCATCAGCCAGAACAGCCACCCAATGCGCCGGCAGCACCGTCCTCCTCAGCATCCACAGCAGACGGGACAAGCTCCGCCCACCTGCTGCAGCGGCATCACCCGCCCCCCTCAGCAGGTGGAAGCAGTCTGGGTCCTGAAAACAGAGGGGGAGGGGCTTGTTAGAGGGGGAGGGGCTTGATAGAGGGTGAGGGGCTTGAAAGAGACGTGACCCCCTCTTTAATTCAGATTGATTGACGGCTCCACTGACCAATGAGATGAACTCTGGGCGTTCGTAGGTGAGGTCACAACAGCTGGAAATGTCCGGGAGGTCAGAGAGCGCCGGCGTCGCTGCGCTCAGAGTGTTCTGGTGGGACTGAGGTTCCGGTAGCTCCACCTCCACTTCATAGTATTTCCCAGCATCTGACACACCGATCCGTACCTCCTGCTCCGCCTCCTCCTGCTCCGCCTCCTCCTCCTCCAGCTCCGCCTCCTCCTGCTCTGGCTCCGCCTCCTCTTGCTCCACCTCCTCCTGCTCTCCACCCCTCCCATACTCCTCAATCTCCACTGGCTCCTCCTCCTCTTTCAGCTGCGGTGATTGGACGGCGACCACGGCGTGAGGAGCAGGAAGGGGAGGAGGGGGCGGGATGAAGGTGAGCCCCGTGGAAACATGGAGGACGGATCCCTCCTGGAGGTCAGTCAGTAGAGAAAAAAGGGTTACCACGGAAACACAGTTCAGTTCACAGAATATCCAGTTGTGAGACTTGAAAAAGTGTTACCATGGAAACGCAGGTCAGTCAGAGGCTAACTAAGGTTGAGAGGTGAGCGGTGGAGCTTACCTGAGGCAGCAGGCAGCTGAGGGCGGAGTCAGAGACCAGGTTGGAGGACAGGTGGGCGCTGTCCAAAGTCAGGTTCCACTGCGAGCGAGAGAACCCGTCAGAGAGGAGAACAGAAACGCTCGCCGCCGTTCTCAGAAGGATTCTACCTGCAGATGTGTCGCGGTCTGAGGTCCAGAGGTTCCTTCCGGTCCTGGCGGTCCACCGCTGACGGGAAACTGGGACACAGACGCACAGAGACAGGAAGTCCTGAGTCCGCAGAGAGGCGGGTCCAAAAGCAGAAGATCTGGATCCTCAGAACTGACCTGAGAGGGCGGGGCCTCTTCCTCTTCCTCCTCCTTCATCAGCAGGCCGTCCCAGTCCTTTCTGATCTGTGACTCTGCGGCGGCCCTCGTTCCCCCCCACCTCCTCCTCTTCCTCACCCACCTCCTCTTCCTCATCTCCTGAACACAAACATGAGACGCTTTGAGCGACGCTCCGCGTTCATTCAGAGAACCGAACAGAACAAACGGACCTCAGCGTCTCCTGAACCCGCCTTCTTCTGCTGCTCTGGGTTCAGCAGCAGAACTCTGTCGCTCATCATCCTCAGACGCTGTTTCCCCCACAGCGACGCCCACCTCCCCCTCAGACTCCTGGGCATCACCTGAAAAGCAGCGAGTGGAGAAGTTCAGCCTGAGGAGGAGCCGCCATCGGCTGCTCGGTTCTGTCGGACTGCACTGTAGAACCAGACCTGCTCTCCTGCGGCGATCTTCTCCTGCCTCCATCTACTCCATCCTGTCCAGTGCTTGGACCCTGGTTCCGTGGAGCCGCTCTGCTCTGTGGCCTGGGCGTGGCCCGATGGTCCCGTGTTCTTCGCAGCCAGGAGGCGGTTCTGCTCCTGGGATTTATTTTTCTCTCTGAGCTGAGAGGAAGGAAGCAGACAGGAGATCCGGATGTTCCTGATGCGGTTCTGGACGCCCCGGGTTCTGGTTCTGACCCACAGAACTCACCAGCACCAGGCAGCGCCTCATCACACACTTCTGCTTCAGGCGGCTCGGCCCGCCGAACTTCCTCATGTCTCGGCAGAAGGAGCAGCTCCCGCAGTCCTCCCTGAGACACGCCACGCATTCCCTGCAGGCCACGCGACGCTGCGGCAGAAACGCCCCGTTAGAACCCAGACCAGCCGAGAAACATCATGGGGGTACCAGATGGTGCTCACCCTCTTCTGCACGAATCCTGAAGGGTTTGCTCTCCTGAACTTCCTCTGAACAGCCAATCACAGGCCAGCAGCGGGTCACACGGGGATCAGGGAACATTTCATTGGTTAACAGACAATCTGCAGAACAACTGACCCCCCCCCCCCCCCAAACACCCCCACCCCTTCATCAGCCTCACCTTCTCCTCTTCCTCCTCCTCCTCCTCCTCCTCTTCGTCTTCCTCCTTTTTAATGGTGGAACTCCGGAGAATCCACTGATCCCCTGTGACCTGAGTGGACAGAACGCAGTGATGTCACACAGCAACGAGGAGGATGATGATGATGATGATGATGATGAAGGCCTACCTTCCTCAGCACCATGCTGGGCACATTCTTCTTATCTGGCATTAAAAACAGAACCAGAGAAGAAGAGTCAGTTTGGCTCATCTGTCTCCATGGTAACCAACCAATTCTATTCAGTTTATTTCTATAGCTCCAATTCCCATCATGTCAT
>JAGKQL010000065.1:6949088-6970459 GCA_018398635.1 Cyprinodon brontotheroides | reverse complement strand
ATGGACTAGTTTCTCAGCATCACCCCTGGACAGGAGATTGCTCATTTATGCAATATTCCTCAGATGAAAGAAGAAAATTCTAGAAACCTCTTTGATCTGGGATTTAAATGACAGGTCCTGATCAAAAACAACACCAAGATTTTTTACTTTATTATCTGAAATCAGTTTAATCCCATCCAAATGAAGTGACTGACTAATCAGCTTCTTTTTCAGAGACTCTGGTCCAAAGACTATAACTTCTGTTTTGTCTGCATTCAGAAGCAGAAAGTTAAGAGTCATCCAGGTTTTTATGTCTTCAGACATGCCTGTAATCTATGTAATGGGTTCCATAGATTACAGGCATCATCCTCATCCTGAGAAAGAAGAGTCATTGTTGGGACTTCTTAACCAGGTTGGATGTGTTCTCAGTCAAAGAGAGGTCAGAGGAAGTATGAATGTCCAGGAATTCTACTGATGTTTACAAGCATCACCACCAACAGTGTGTCCCGTCTTCCTGGATCTCCCGTAAACCATGTATGTAAACAGCAAACCAAAGGTCCAGCTTGACCTAGTTTCTGTGAATCACGCGTTACAGTGGTAAGACATCTCATTCAGTTCCCTGAGGAAACCTCCTATCACATGCTCACAGTGTGATGCTGGAAACCACAACAATCCTGACCTTTTCACACTGAGATCAGAGTAAAACCTGCTTTCACCGTTAGATGGCGCCATAAACAAATGTAAGATCTAAGGCTGATGTCCACACTGACAATAGTCTAATATAGAAGGAAGTTAGATTTTTCTGCTCCTTTAATTATGAGTTTTACTCATATATCAAATTCAGAGCTTTAATATTAGTTATTCTTTCCTTTAGTCTTCTAGTTTTTTTGTTCCCTAATCTAAATCTTATAAATCAAATAACTACGGTATAAAAAGACAGGATTTCTATGCTGTTAAAGTCTATGTGCATGATCCTTTAATAGACCTGAAAGGATGTTTGTTGGCAGCAGATAATCCAGCTACAAGCACCAACGGCAGACGCCTGATCAAAGATCTCCTCAGTGCAGCTTATCAAAGAGCCTTTTCTGTCTGGTGTGCTCTTCCTCTCAGTCAACATGTTTTGGTGACTCAATCCTTATTTTGCAGAATATCTGAGACACTTTTCACAGTGAAAAATTATTATTTTTTCATGTTCAGCTTCTTTAAGATTTTGCTGCACAAGAATTTTAGGGAAGTGTGTCCATAACTCTAAGTGAATGCAAAACATATTGAACCTTTAGCACAGAGGTGTTCATGGATAACTTACGTCTCACGGCTCACACCCACGCTTATCAGTGTTTGAAAAGTAGTTGTGATTTTGCTCCTTTTGATTCTACTTGTACCGCCATCTTAGCATGACCATGTAAAGGTTTATGTCTTTGTGTTGCCATGAGAAACACCTGTGATACACACTGATCATAAAAAGCTGCAGCGTTGACCTACTTTGAGCTGTCCTTATCAAAATGGATGATAAGCAAACAGTTACCTTACCCCCTTATCCATTACACAGGGTGGCTGTTTGAGCTACTGAACACAAAATAAAATGCAGCCAAGGCTTTTAGTAGTTAGAGAATGTATAGTACTCTTGCAAAAAATTATCTTTTTTCATCTTGAAATATATTTGATTGTATGTCTGGCAGTTCTGTAAAAGCACATTAATTTTTAACTTTGATATGCCTGAGAAAAAGTGCAGAAAGGTGTTTAAAGTTTACTCTGTCAAAAGTTGACTCTGTCAAAAGTTGACTTATTCCATGGAAAGGTGGGTGAAGCAGAGCGGACAAAGTTCCTCAACACCAAATATAAACAGAGATTATTAAGGGTTTTCAGATGAGAGAGGAACCAGGTTCAGGGATTGAATCAGAATTGTACAAAGATCCATATTTTTAGAGTAATTATAATTCGATATAAAGTAATTGGTTGTAAGCTGTTTGTAAAAAAAAAAAAAATCAATAAATAAATCACAAGTTAAAAAAGGATTTAACAGGGTTTTATGCCAGGCCAACACAAAGTGTTGTTTGAAAAAAGAACCAAAGGAGAAAATTATATTTGCTTCTAAAGATTTTTTTTACAAACCTTTTGAAAAGTGTGGCATGCATTTCTAATTAGTCCAAATTCCTTCAAAGTAAAAGTACTTCACATCATTTGGGGTGTTTCTCTACCAGTTCAAACATCAGGAAACTGAAATTGTTTCTACTTTTTCTTTGCAAAAAGGCTGAACCTCAATCAAATTAGAAGTCTAGTCACTGATTGTTAGTTGAATCTGAATGTGACTCTAAGTGGTTTATTCTAACCCCCCACCTTCTACAGAAGCGCACCATAGAGAGCGTTCTGAGCATGTGTGGTGTGGAGGCTGCAGCGCCTCAGACTGGAAGAAGGTGAGAACAGCAGAGAGGATCATGGGGGCCCTCTTCCTCCATTAAAGACATTTCATCCCAGCGCTGCGTGCGTCCCGAAGCCCGTGACATCATCAATGACCCCTCACCCCCACCATGGACTGTTCTCCTGCTGCCCTGCTCCCTCTGGGAAGAGGCTTCCCAGCATTCAATGCAGGACCAGCAGGTTCTGCAGCAGCTTCTTCCCCACCGCCATCAGACTGATGAACTGTTGTATAAAATGTGGTTTTAAAAAAACAAAAACAAAAAAACACTGATTGTTGGAAAAGCTTATCCTATCCCAATCTTATGTTTATATTTGATCACCATGTTTACATTTTATCACTGCTGCACTTTAGAAAGCAAAATGTCTTGGGAGCTGTACTGAACGAAATTTCCTTTTTAATATAGCCTGTGTGTAAGAAATGACAAAGGCTTTCTAAGATCTAAATGTTTAGCTGTAGTTTTAGTTGGATTGATTTTGTGGTTGTCTTGTTAGAAGGTAAACAGGCACCCGAGCATCAGTCTATGGAAAAACATCTTTGCTGCAGTAATATGTGTATGTTTATTGGGACGTATTTATCAGCGTTCCATGTTTAAGGTTTCAGCTCAGTCTGTTTAGTATTAGAAATAAAAGCTCTTTGATTGGTTTTCCTGTAGGTCTGGACTTTAACTGAGGTGTTTCAACACAGGTAACATAAGTTTACGTTGACTTTATCAATTCCATAAGAACTATACACTCACCGGCCACTTTATTAGGGTACACCTGTCTCAACTGCTCGTTAACACTTAATTTCTAAGCATCCAATCACATGGCGCAACTCAGTGCATTTAGGCATGTAGACATGGTCAAGACAATCTCCTGCAGTTCAAAGCGTGGAAGCATCAGTATGGGGAAGAAAGGTGATTTGAGTGACTTTGAACGTGGCATGATTGTTGGTGCCTGAGAAGGGGCTGGTCTGAGTATTTCAGAAACTGCTGATCTACTGGGGATTTTTCACGCAACAACCATCTCTAGGGTTTACAGAGAATGGTCCGAAAAGAGAAAAATATCCAGTGAGCGGCAGTTCTTGTGGGCGGAAATGCCTTGTTGATGCCAGAGGTCAGAGAAGAATGGCCAGACTGGTTGGAGCTGATAGAAGGGCAACAGAGACTCAAATAACCACCCGTTACAACCAAGGTGAACAGAAGAGCATCTCTGAACGCACAGTACGTCGAACTTGAGGCAGATGGGCTACAGCAGCAGAAGACCACACCGGGTGCCACTTTCAGCTAAGAACAGGAAACTGAGGCTACAATTTGCACAAGCTCATGGAAATTGGACAATAGAAGATTGGAAAACGTTGCCTGGTCTGATGAGTCTCGATTTCTGCTGCGACATTCGGATGGTAGGTCCAGAATTTGGCGTCTTCAACAACATGAAAAGCATGGATCCATCATCCTGCCTTGTATCAACGGTTCAGGCTGGTGGTGGTGGTGTCATGGTGTGGGGAATATTCTCTGCACTCTTTTGGGCCCCTTGGTACCCACTATTGAGCATCGTTGCAACGCCACAGCCTACCCGAGTATTGTTGCTGACCATACTGGTCCATCCCTTTATGACCACAATGTACCCAACTAACTGATGGCTACTTTCAGCAGGATAATGTCGCCATGTCATAAAGCTGGAATCATCTCAGAACTGGTTTCTTGAACATGACAATGAGTTCACTTTATACTCAAATGGCCTCCACAGTCACCAGATCTCAATCCAATAGAGCATCTTTGGATGTGGTGGAATGGGAGATTCGCATCATGGATGTGCAGCCGACAAATCTCTGCGGCAACTGTGTGATATGCATCATGTCAATATGGACCAAACTCCCTGAGGAATGCTTCCAGCACCTTGTTGAATCTATGCCACCAAGAATTGAGGCAGTTCTGAAGGCAAAAGGGGTCCAACCCGTTACTAGCATCGGGTACCTAATAAAGTGTCCGGTGAGTGTATATGTTCAGTGTTAACATGCTGGAAAGTGAATCAAGTGTTTTGAAACTTCTAACTGGGGTTTCTCATTTATTACTCCACATTTAGTATAAATTATCCCCCTTTTAGCTATATACAGCTACCATGACATTGCCATCTCCCTGCTTAATGGTGGGGATGATGTTTACTATTGGTATTTTTGCATGAAGGGTGAAAAACAGCTTTAGTTTTGGTCTTATCTAACCAAAAACATGGGAAACTTAATTTGCTTTATTTGTCAGCTAGTTTTCTTGTAATGGCAGTGTTACGTAGGTGATTGCACCACTTATGATTTAGAAGTATCGAATCTTTTAAATGCAATCCCACCATTAAGAAATGTATATATCCTTTGTATAATTTTCCTTCATAACAGTGCATCACTTTTAAAAGAAATTAAAAATCTACTGAAATATATGGGTTTGAGGTTTTCACGTGGCAAAACTCTCATTATGAATTTATATATCTGGCTGCGATTACATTTACAGACAATGAAAAGATAAAAATTAAAACACAGACTTTATTAGTTATAGCACATACATGATTGCAAAACATGTTTTCAGAGATTAAGAACCACATATATAAACTTTATAATGGGACACATTTAGGGATTTAACGGTTAGATATTAATGTTTGGATGCTTTAAAGACTAACATAGCTTATCAAAATCCTTTGAAGCAGTGACTTGAGATCAGATCCTTCAAATTACACAAACCAAGGACTACAGGAGGGGAAAGGTGCACGTAGGTTTGCCGTTTGGTCATAAATGCGAACGAAATAACTGCTGAATCAAAGTTTAATATAACAGTTTGAAAAGAAGCACTTGAGTTTAAACAAATTAAAGGTCAAAAGTAATGATATTAGCATCAGTATGTTGGCAGGAAGGATTTCATCTTTTCCAGCAGAGCAGCAGGATCCTGCAGGATGGCCAAAAGGCTGCTCCTGTGGCAGAAGGCAGCCAATCCCAGCGCAGCGGAGGACAGCAGGAGGGGCCACATCCGCCACCTCTGAGGCTCGGGCTCGTTGCATGGCCTTGTCTGCATGGGCTGAGCGACTCTCTCCCATTGAGTTAAGATAGCCTGGCGGGCTCCAGCCCACTTTCCAGGACCCCTAAGTCGGTACTGATACGGGGTGCAGGGGCCGAACAGCAGGTTCAGCCCCAGTCTTGGATCCGTCAGCAGCAGCCTGGAGATTCTGGGTCGGACTCCAACCTGATCTGCAATCTCATCCATGTAGTTGACGTAGTCAACCTGGATGGTGTGTCTCTGACTGCGGACATACCTGATGACAAAGCTCGAGTTTAGCATGTGAAAAACATCACTCCTTTTTTACAGCACCAGGATAAGAACAGAAGGTAATAAAAGTGGAGTAACCTTTACCTTTTAGCCATGTCTTCCTTCTTTGACTTGATATCTCGTTGCATGGCAGCCGATGTAGGAAGTTTTATGCAGCCTGTGCAAAAATATTCACTTTATTAAACAAAAATATATATTCATTAAACAAATTTTAAAGAAGAAGACATGCGTTTGTACTGGTTGGATGCTTTTAGCCTATTTCTGATCTCCATGTTCTGACATAAAGATGGCAATTTGCTTTTCTTTCATTGAGAAATCATCAATTTGTCAACAGACCAATATAATATTAACTAAACTAACCATTTGCCATAGCAACTAAAACAATGATGCATTTACTGCTTTGAAGAACAGATCAGATTTTTTAGTATCAGCCACAGAGTCAGTAACCTGACTCCGCCAGGCTGGATCCGGTCTGGAACCTTCCGAAGAAGTAATTTCTGGGAAGGGGCTAAAATACTGGTTAGGCTGATTGGCCTGGCGTTATATGAGGAAGACGGGCTAAATAAAACCAATCAGATCAATCTAAGCATATGACGACTAACAGAGCTCTTGAATGCTAATCTTAAACACAACCACACAAGCCAGGCTACTCTTGCCGAAATTACTTCAGTGGGAGAAGAGCAAGCAAAAACATCTTTTTCCTCTGAGAAAAGCCTCCAGAGCAGTGTTTTGCTCTTTCTTTTCAGTGGGAAGAAATACTCTGTAATTCCTCATAAAACTTGCTCGGGAGAAGCCACGCTAACGCTTAGTTTTCTTATATCGCTGAAGCCGCCATGTTTCTTAGGATCTGAACTGTCGCGCTTCTCAAGCAGGCCACACCCTCACCTTCAAAAGCCAACGCTTTCGATTGGACGCTCGCTTGGTGAATGGCTCAACCTCTTTCTTCTAATTGAGACACCCTGACTGATTGACACAGTAGAATGTTAAAGCTCCAGAGATCTGTTCTAATCTTAGATGGTATGCCAGAGTCAGAGCAGTAGTTTTTTTCTGAACTGGCAGATTTCTGAGCTTGAGATCAGGAAAAATAGTTTAAAATGCTTTTCTCTTACCTTTTTAAGATCACTAAGGCCCATCGCGCCTGCATCTCACTAATGGGCATGATGGCTCCCAATGGCTGCACCAGACCAATGATAGCTAGGGTGGAGCGTTCCAGCTCAGGAGGAAACACGTACTTGTAGAGAGATGCTTTGTTCTCAGAGACTGGGACCACATTAGAAGCCAGGAAAGGGAAGGAAAACGTGTAGCCTGTTGCAAACACCTTTAAGACACAAAGAAAGCTTCTTAAAACACGTCTCAGTGAAGCCGTCATCTCTTTTTGTGCAAAGGAGGATTTAAACCCACCACAAGGTCAACATCATCCACTACGCTTCCATCATCAAACTCAACGCTGGAGTCATGAAATCTGCGGATGTTGGGTTTCACTTGAACCGTTCCGGACAGGATGCGGTTGGGAAGGTCATCATTAACAGTAGGATGTTGACTGAATAACCTGGGAAACAAGCCAAACGGTGCATGATGGGGTTTAATGTGTAATTCAGTTGTGAAAATTATAATGGTTTAATGGCTACGATGTCAAATAAGACGAACTGAAATATATACGTACGCATTTGACAATATCCTACAATTTAAAGGAAAAGTCCGCTCACATTCAGAATTAAAACTCTCTGAAAGTACTTTAAATATTAAATGATTCCATCCTGTTCATTATAAATGATCAGTGTTTTTTAATTCAGAGTAATTTCGGCTGTGAATGTTCTTACTGAGGCATCCATGTTTACACATAGAAATCACTACCTGCCACCCTACTGGTTAGTGACGCCACGGGTAGCGGTATCGGCCGTTGATCAAGTCCCAGTGCTAAAATTCTGCGTAAGTTTGTCACAACGCCGCTTATTATCCAAGAATCATCTTGAAACATCTTCTTCCCAAATGTTGGTTACAATATTGGCCGTTTTTTCTCTGGCCAGAAGTTCTACAGCAAATCCTCCCTTCAAGTTGGAATATCCAAATGGACTCAACCCGCCCTGGGTGGAGGATCAGGAATCAGAAAGGTAGGAAATAACTTCTTTTTTTTTTTCACTTACCCCATGTATTCCAACATCCATTCTGCCATGCACGTAAGCATTGTCGGTTTCACTATAGCTCTGGTGAATTTCAATGGTGAAGTCCTCTGAAATCTTCAATAATTGTTGTTGATTGCATGCCTGTCTAGCAGAGGTGGGCGGATCTATCCTAGAATCGATAAAATCAATTCCAACGCTGGTATAGATATGAACAATATTCGTTTAAAAAGATTGATACTTTGTACTCTCTCCCACAAGCACTAACTGCAGCAGATTCACCAGTCTCCCTGTCTATATTACAGCGCATTGCTGCTCCCCCCTCCCATCTCGTCACCAGCTCAGCACACAGGCCCAGCCTGGCTCGCCCACTCAGCTCTCTCTCCACTCCACACGCAAACAACCGTGCTGCTCAGACGGCAGAGAGAGAGAGACCATAGGAGCAGAAAATACCATAAACAAATTGTTACATGGTTTGTAAAAAGCTGGTTAAATGCAGTTTAAAAAAAGCACATGAAAAACCACGAGCAAGAAAACATCGAGCTACAGAAACGGAGAGAGACGAGACTTTGCTCATTGCCCAGAGAGACCCTCAGTGAGACCTGACTGACAGAGGCGTTTCAGACCTCCAGAGAATATCCAGGTGGATAAAAGTGATCACCTTCAGCAGCACTTTATATTAAGGGTATAATAGAGGATCATTAATTATCTCACAATGTGGAACTTTATAGAATTAAAGCAACAGGCCAGTGCACACAATACAAACAAGAAAAGTGAATAGTACACCCAAAACATGATTAGTCGGCGATTTTCTCGGATATTCAAATGCCTGAACAGCACCATGGAGTACGGTGTTTGCGAGGCTCAAATGTCTGCTGGAATCTGGTTCTTAGCCGTATACTGATGTTTGCTCAACGTATTCCAGGTCTCTGGAGTGGGTGCAGCGTCCATGGAATTTGCTTCCAAAACGTAAGTTATGTAGAATGTTTTTAGAGCATGCACAGTAGTGTAGCAGGTATTTCCTAAAAGCGCTGTGTCACCACGTCCACGAAAGCCGGCAGACCAAACGCAGATGAAAGTGCGCATTCAGCATAACCGGCAAAGAACTCATGATTTCCTCAACACGGAAGTCCTCAGACATTTTCTTCGTTGTTTCTTTCTTTTGCACAGGTAAACAGCACATTTTTCTTTCTACGCGGGCATTATCGCAGGCAGCAGAGCAGACGCTGAATGCTCAGACATTTTCATCTGGTTTGGTCTGCAAGCTTGCTCGAAGCTTCTGATCGGCAAGCATGTGCGCCGCTCGCGAGGAAGTCCTATACACTACCGGAGCCATGCACTAAAAAACATTCTAAAATGACTTCGTTTCGGCTAAAGTAAATTCTGGATGCGCTACCCACTTTCAGGAATTTTGGAATACATTGGACGCAAGCAGTACATGGAGGAATATTGACACGTGCTTTTTGTACGCCTTCATGTAACCTGCGTGCAAATCGAGCAATAAACACCTCCAGAAATGAAATTTCACTATGGCGTAGCAAGTAAGCCTCTTCAGACTACCAGGCGCTGCATGGCTGGAGCTGTCAGCGAACAGTAATGCCAGAGTGCTGTTCAGCCTGGGGGTGAGTGTCAAAATACTCCCTAGATAAGTGTCAAAGGGTGTAGCAATCCTTTACTGTTGTTATTGTTATTCAATCATAATAATAAAAATGAAAATGACTGAAACACAGAAAGATTGACAGTTCCATGATGCATCAAGCTTAAATGTTAAAAAGTATCCGTATCGTATCGATATCGGGGATACTGACCCTGATATTTAGTAATACTGATATTTACTTGGTATCGCATCGATTAAAGAATTCCCAGTATCGCCCACCTCTAGCGTGTGGTAATTACCACTGATTTTGCTTGTAAAGCGGGAGGAATGGCGCTAGGGCTTACCGCACCGTGACGCCACTGCTGGAAGATGGCAGGGGCTACCATGGAATCTCGACAAAAATGGCCGCTCCCAGACTTAGTGATCGTGACCAAAATTATAATTGTTTTTTACTGATTAACGTTAAATTCATTAAATTAGTTTTAGGTATAAATAATGATCCAGTGGTTATTCCTTGCTGATCGGACTTTTCCTTTAAAGCAGTTTTCAACAAGGTTAGCAAACATTTTGTACCTGTGCTTCGGCTTTAGATTGTACAAAGAATGGTTGAATCTGCTGTTGAGTTGCTTCTCCCCTAAAGAGCAGATAAAACTGGAGGGAAGGATGTTACGCATCATGTTCATCGTTCTGCTTATGAGCATATCCAGGGGCATCCCACTGTTTCCAACTCTATTCAGGATCCAGGCTCCCCTTCGAGTGCTCAGGTAAACCTAAAAGAACAAAACAAGGCAAAAAAAATGCAAATAATGTTGAGCGTGTAGGAAAATGTTCAGTTAATGACTGAAGGAAAAAATTAAGCAGTTTCATGATTTTTTTTACACTTTATTTCAATTTAGCTACACAGATTATCACACAAATCCTCCAATTCTATGTTGCTTCATATAATTTCTCCTATTGTCGGTAGGAAAATTATGTCCACATCCTGAGAACCTCTGTTTTTTGTGAGTGGAATTTTTTCTGTGAGAGACTAACCTAGATAGATTAAAAACTAAACCCAGTTCTTTCATTTTTCAACCAAATTTGGACATCTAAAACTGAAGTGCACATATTTATCCCCTCTGAGTCCAACGTTGTTTTTGGGATTATGGCAGCAAAATGTTTTCAGGGAGTGTTTCAACAAGATTTACACATTTCCAAACTAATTTTGCTCATTCTTCTAGAAAATAAAAATAAAAAACTATCTGTGAGCATGTTATCTATTACACTCAGGGGTATTAGAATGTATTTAGGTCTGGACTGAGTTAGCAATGTAACAAAGAAAACAAAACAAACTGAAACCAATCTATAATAGATCTAGCTCTAAGTCCAGGGCCGCTCCGCATATAGAAAGCTAAACTCTGCCCTAGTTTGGAGTCATTTGCAGCAACAAACAAGGTTTTTGTCCAGACTTGATCTGCATTTAGCTCCATCCCTGTTTCTAAGAATTCAGACCGTGTCCATGCTAGCTGCCAATCTCACGTTTAACATGGGGACGGAGTACTATAGTTGTACTTCTTGGATAAATCTTAAATGTTAGAGCAGTTTATAGTGAACAGGATGTAAGAGCCAGTTTGAGACAAATTCATTTATAGTTTTAAAAAGGGTTAAAATACAAGATTGATAATTTTGTTTGTTGTTAAGATTATAATTCAAGTTTAAAAACTTTAATATTAAAACCATAGAATATTGAAATGTAATTTGAAATGCATATTTTTGGGCTTCCTGCATGCTGTAATTGTATATGTGTTTTTTTTTGTTTGCTTTTACGCACTGTACGTAAGGACTGAAGGAAAAACAGATATGCTGGAAGCAACACAGTTTTTGACCGTGTTTATTTTATACGAATGTGGATGCTCTCTTATTTTTGTTTTCTTTTAATAAACATCACAAGTTGAAGAACATTTTCTGGAATTGCTTGGGTTTAAATACTAGTTGCTAGACTGTTTTTCCATGCGGTACAGAAGAAGCTAAAGGAGCTGGGTGCCGCTACACAGGACTTATGACTTTTTTCTGAGGGCCGGTATCCTGCAGCTTTTAGATGTTCCTTTGGTTCAACACACCTGAATAAAGTAATTAGATGATTAGGAGACTCTGGAGGAACTGATTGCACACTGAGAAGGTAACTCAGCCATTTGATTCAGGTGTGTTGGATCAAGGTTGGATCTAAAAGTTGCAGGAACTGGAATTTTCCAGCCCTGTTCTAGGGTGTCTTTCTTTGCCACTCTATCATTTAGATTGATCTAAATGATAAATCTGGATCAGTTCCTCGGGTTCACAGCTGTTAGATTTACATTTAGACTTCATTGTCATTTTGAATACACATAGTGTTTACCAAACTAACTTTTGTTCAGTACAACTCTCAAGACATTTCCGTTTCTAAAGTGCAGCGGTGATCAAATGTGAACATGGTATCAATGTTTCCCACCCTTTTCACTTTTGGAAGGGGGATTCATTATTTTAATAACACATGAACATTCAGATGACTGTGAGGTTTAGTCCAACCTGCTTGGTGACTCTGCTCAGTTCAACCGCGATGTCTCCCCCAGAGTTTCCTATTCCAATCACTACTGCCTTCTTATTTCTCCATTCCTCTGGAGTCTTGTAGTCTCTGCTGTGGAAATATTTCCCCTTGAAAGTCTCGATGCCTGAGATGAAGAAGGTACACGTTTTACAGAGGCTATAAGATCGGTCGGCGCTCTCAGTGTTAATGTAGTAAACAATAATCACACTGTTCAGTAGAGAGTTTGCTCATCAGGATCTTTGACAGTGTACCAAAGGTTACTAGGTTTTACAATTGCACTTAACATGCAACATTGGTCCTTAGATAAAAACAAGGTTGTTTGTTGCATGTCCACTGGCTTGCAGAGATGTATAATTAGGTTTCTGATTACAATTTATTACAGTACAAACACAAATTTCAACGTATTTGTTTTGGATGTGGCAAACCAATGCTAAGCATTTAACAAATGCAAGACTTTCAGCGACAGTAGGCTGACAGGAAAGGGGGTGTGAGAGAGGGGGAGAGACATGCAGCAAAGGACCACAGGTCAGATTCAAACTCGGGTCGGCTGCGTCGAGGACTAAATCCTCCGTACACGGGTCGCTGCTCCACCTGCACGCCCATCTAAATGAACTCTGTTGGTTATCATCAGGCTGCTGGGAGGAAGGGTCTGTGATGACGCGAGTTTGTGCACATCGGATGCAGGGGCGGAGCTAGACGGGGGGCTGGGGGTGGCCATAGCCACCCTTAGCCAATCATTAACCGCCTGTAACCACCCATATTTATAATCTAATACAGATGGTGGATATGAAGGACCAACTCTGCCATATTTAAAATAAATACAGAAATAAATAAATGCTCAATAAATGTATAAGCATACAATTAATTGCCAACAAAAAAAGTGAGACATAAATTGAATATAACTCTTAATTAGCTTCTTTATTTATTTGCCTTTGTAATATTTACCTTATTTATTTTTCTGTCCTTTATAATCTTCAACTATTTTTTTAATTACTTATATTTTTAAGTATTTATTTATGTGCATGTTATTATATTTTTTGTCTGTTTTATTCTTCCTTTGTATTTTTTTTTTTTACCTTAGTTATTTCTTAGCCGCTGTTTATTTCTCTCTGCCCTTTTTACATTTTCTCTCACTGCCCTTTTTACATTTCTCTCTGCCCTTTTTACATTTCTCTCTGCCCTTTTACATTTCTCTATGCCCTTTTTTCTGACATTTCTCTTCTCATGCCCTTTTTACATTTCTCTGCCTTTTTACATTTCTCATGCCCTTTTTACATTTCTCTATGCCCTTTTACATTTCTCTATGCCCTTTTTTACATTTCTCTATGCCCTTTTACATTTCTCTATGCCCTTTTTTACATTTCTCTCTGCTGCTTTTTACATTTCTCTAATGCCTTTTACATTTCTCTCTGCCCTTTTTACATTCTTTGCCCTTCACTCTTTGCCCTTTTACATTTCTGTATGCGCATTTTTATCTCATTATGCAAATGAGGAGGGGTGTGTCCTAGAGAGTCAACTTCTGCTCATTGGTTGGTTTTTGGCTGTCCATCTTCTTAACTCACAGAGCTCAGAGTACTAAGTTAAATGTTCTCTTTTCTGTTGCTGTTGTTCAATAAAAGTAATGCTTTTAAGATCATTTGGCGAGAACCTTATACTTTTTAAGCATCACCATATGGCCCATTCACAGATTTAATGTAATTTAAAAGAAAATGTGACGAACATGAGAGGACCGCTGCTGCCGTCAGCTTTGGAGCCCCGGCTTGGTGCCGCGGAATCCTGCTCAAGTTCGCCATCACATTTTCTTTGACAACAAAAGAAAGTGTGACACATCAATATACTAACATTAACCCTTTAAAGCCCTGGACCAAGAAAAAAAAAACTAAATAAAAAATTACTTTTTGGTTTGAATTCCCTATTTGCCCTTCTAACCCTAAAAACAATATGTAAAAGAAAAAAACAGAAATACATTTTTTATATTAATAATTTATTACTACTATGCTATAAGTCAAGATTATTTTTTTGTAGTCTTCTACTGGCTGTTATCAGGTATATCTGATTGTGTACAACAGGATTTTGAGCAAAGTTTTTACCATTAAATTATGCAAAACATTTCAGAGAAACCGTATGTATCAAATATGATACATTTGGCATTATAGGGTTAAAAGATAATAGATAAAGAATTCATGGTCTTTTCAAGAACTAGATTTTTGTGTTTTTATGGGGTAAAGAGAAGATGATATCTCTGCAAGTCATCTGTTCTGTGAAATCACAGATGAATAAGTATTTCAATAAAAAACTTATTGAATAATAAATGTAAGGAGATATTAGTTCTTGTAAATATCAATTTTATGCAGAATGATTATTGATAAAAGTCGTTAAGCAATGATAATGGAAGAGATGTTCATCCTAGAACTTAAACCTGAAAGAATTGCCTCCACTATACATTTTATCTCGAAAGCACAGATGTTTAAATAGATGTGTTTATTTGTTAGGAAAGGCTGTAGGAAAGTATAGTTTGTCTTTATTTAGAAAATATGGATATTGTGCATGTTAATTTTCCAGTAGGAACAGTGTAGATTAACCCTGAGGTTCTGGTGCATATCTCAGTCTACATTGCTTATTGCCTGGCAACGCGTATACAAATGTTCAGGCTACGCCTCTGATGGATGCAGCAGTCTATCATTGGAGGAGCTCTGCAGTTCTGCTACAGCTTTGTGAATGGAGAGGATAGAGATGTTATTTCTGCTTCTGCCTCACACCATCTGGACAGGATTGAAGCACCATCCTGCCATTCCTTCCTGATGAGCTTATTCAACCTTTCGGCCGTTCAATAACCAAACCCCATCACACACAAAAACTCTTTTCACAAAGTAAATCTACTTTAAAGGAAACTTCTTACACTGAAATGTATTTGTTCAGAGATAAAAAAGCAAACAGTGTAAAATGTAAATGCTTTTTGGTTGCAACAAAAAACAAAAACTAAAAAAACTTGTCTCCTTTTCATTTCATCTCACAATTATGCAAATCTTTGGGCTGAACTATCACCTAAAATATATTTAAGTATGTTGTTGTAATGTGAGCAAACGTGAAAACCATCAAGTGTTACCTGGGAAATCATGGAGGGGCAGGTTAGGCTGGCAGTGATGTCCAATGCAGATCATTACAGCATCAAAAATGTGTTTCTCCCTTTTGCCATCCTTGTTCTCCGTTTCAACATCCCACTGACCAGAACGCGAAAAGTCGGATCTCTTCTTTATGTTCAGGACGCGGGTCTGCGACACACATAGACAGAAACAGTCAGCTGAAGAGAAGATCCGCATATATGAGAGAGAAAAGGTTGGCGATGTTTCCTTACGTTAAAGCGGATGTGTTTGGTGAGCTGGAAATGGTTGACATACATCCGGAAGTATTCCATAATGAGGGAGTTGTGCATGAAGTTTGGGAAGTGTGCAGGGATGGGAAAGTCACTGAAGCACATCATCTCTTTGGAGGTGTTGATGATGACAGAGTGGTAGATGCTGGCCCGGTCCGGCTCTGGATTCTCCTGCAGGGACAGAAAGCAGCGATTCAAACATATCTGAAGCCTACAGTGCATCAATAGGTGCATCTCAACTGAAAAAAACAAAACAACTAATTTATCAGATTCATTACACATATACCAACATATTTAAAGCATTTATGTAAGGTTTCCAGAATATTGGAAATTGTACAGATTGTCCACGTACCAGAGATGGGGGATGTGGAGTCAGTAAGTCATCTATATGTGATATAAGGTATTTTCCAGTCTATAAAGCGCACCTCACTATAAGCCGCGCTGATGGATTTGTTCCGCATATCCATCTGGAAACCTTCCGCGCTGAAGTAATTTTGGGAAGGGGCTGTAAAAGGATTGGTTTAGTTGATTCGGCCTATGTTGCTGTGATAGACGGGCCAAATAAACCAATCAGATCAAGGAAGCATATGACCGTTTCCAGCGGAGCGACGTACTTTACAAAAAACACAACCACAAGCCGGGCTACTCAGTGCTGTAAACTAGCTCTGGGAGAAGAGCAAAACATCTTTCCCTCTGAGAAAAGCCTCTCCAGAGCAGTGTTTTGCTCTTCTTTCAGTGAAGAAATACTTGTAATTCGATAAAAACTTGCTCCGATAAGCCACGCTAACGCTAAAGTTTCCATCGTGGCTGAAGCCGCCATGTTCTTTTAGACTGAACTGGCGGCTTTCTCAAGCGCCACACCTCAACCAGCCTCAAAGCCAACGCTGATTGGACGCTCGCTTTGGTGAGCAGCAAATCCTTCAACAGAGAGTCTCCAGACTGACTAGCGAGTGAAATCTTGAAAGCTCATGAGATCAGGATGGTCTCACGAGGCTAGTACAGTGTATTGCCTTCAGGTGCAAACCAACGACAGAGCTACAAACTAGCATCCTGGACGGTGTTTGGAATAGACTCTGAGGTGTGCCAGGCATTGTGGACGGCACCGCTACAGCCAGAGCTTCTGCCATTAGATACAAAACAGGATTTCACGCATAGTGTAGAGCGGATGTAGAATTCATCAATCAGAGGCTCCTTTCTTTCCTCCCCTGCAGCACTGTCTGCGCGTCACCTACAATTTTGGGGAGGTGCATCAGATTGTTCATGGTTGGGGTATCATATTGCTAACTGGCACATCACGCAGATCTAATCTGGTTTGCAGTAAACCAGGCTTGCCGCGACGGAGTAAACCACTGATGTTCGCTGAAATGTTCCGTCAGGCAACCCTAGGGCTCTGAGCATAAACCAGCCTGGGAGTAAGTAGGGAGCTGCTGGTTTGAAGCTTGAATGCCTAAATAGATTAAAGGTACGTCAGTGTTCTTACACTTGGTTACTGTCCAGTGGCAGAGTACCGTCTGATGGCGGCAGAGATCAATGACCTTCGGTAGATAGGCAAACAGATATAAATCTAGGTTTACATAAATAATGTAATTAAATTGCTTATTTCTATCCTTAACTCACTAAAGAATAATAATACACATCTTTAAAAAATGTTTTATGATCTCTTTTCCCGGTATACCTTTTGATGCTTTTAACATTTTCTGCCTGATTGTCCAACATGTTCTAGCAACCGTTAAAATATGATTAAATTAATCAAATTTTAAAGGCTTCTGTAAATCTGTGTAGAAATTCTCCATAAATTAGTTTGCTTTTGCGCGAGCAGTTGGACAGCTCTCGGTGCTTAAATGGTCATTACTTTATTCTTTCATTATATATGTACCTTTGGACTTCCCTGCATATCAAGTAGAGAAACTAATTGAAAAAGCAGCCACTTATTCTTTCATATGCAACTTTGACTTCCGCCTCCATACGGTTAGGAGAAATCCACTGAAAAGCAGCACCTTCTTCTACGCCGCATGGCTCAATGTGTGGGGAAAAAGTAGCAGCTAATGTCTGGAAAATGTATATTTGCCCCTGTCAGTCCAGGAACCAGGTGCCTCCCATTTCCGTATAGGTTAAAGGAGACATTGTTAAACAGGCTCATTTTTGGGAGGTCTAGATGAGTGGCGATTGGTCAGACGTTTGGATTGCTGTTCGTTTCGCGGTTTCATGTTTCTTCTGGAGCCGCTTCAGAACACAAAGTTTGCGTGTATGTTCGAGCCCTAAAATAACGCTTTTTGTGTTGTTGGCAGTTAATGACGCTCAGCTGTGGCCGGTGGCTATTTTAAGTTTAGTCTCTTATTGAGTTTGCTGGAATAGTTTGTCTTTCAGCCAATCGAAACGGAAATGGGGCCTGCTTGGCAAGTTGTAAGTCTTTCTCGCTTCACCCCCTGTGTATCCGCATCGCAAGCCGAAAGCAACGCCTCTGTTAAAACACTTTAAAAAAAATCCCTCCTTCTTCATCACGAAAGGTGGATTTTGATTCTCGACGCCGGAGTACACTGGAGTGAAGCTTAAAAGACTACAATAAACAGGCTCCATTTCCGCTTCCGGTGGCGAATATTGAATATTCCTACAGAACTACAATGGGATTTACAAAATGCTAAAACACTACTACAGGAACGTTTTTTCTTCACGCAACTTTTTGGAATCGCTATTGAACAGCTGCTGCACTACCATCGTGAGTAGCATATTATTTTAAAAAAAAGAAACGCAGTGTTGTTTCTAAGGACGCCCATCGTGACATGTCCTATACTGGGGCCATTCTGTAAGCAGCTCAGGGGATTCTGCATGATGCAAAAGCAGAGACAGGGACACAATTGTCAAAAGTTTGGTGTCGCATCATTCGATTTGCATCCCGGGATACGCGAACAGAAAATGCAAAGGCTAAAAGTGCAGCAGAAACTCAATCCTCCCTTTTAATTCCACCGACACATCTCCTCGTACTCAAACCACTGTATTTAATAAAGTGCTTCATCATGTCTGGATTGTCTGGCTCTCTAGACAATTATACATAGATTTATCTATGAATAAATATTCGTAATCAGATTGTTGGCTTTTGGTCCGAATGGCAGTGGGGCTATGTGGCACATCTCACTGGAAGATTGTATTCCAGGACTTTAAAGCAAAAACCTGATCAACAGGCTTTTATTCAGTCCTCCAAGGAATGTGCATGTCATCTGTGCACCTTTTGCTGCCATATTTTTTCCTTCCACTCAACTTTCCAAATGTTGGTTTTGATACAGCCCTCTCTGAACATTCAACTTAGTTTCCGAACTATTCATTTCTGGTACATCACTTCCTCGTGGCTGGTGCTTAGAAGCGCCACTGGAGCTAAATGCTGGGCAGTCCTGGTTGGATGTTTGGTCTGAACCCTTGGGATATAGATTGCTTTCTGCCCTGCGGACCCTTTAAATTGCGTAAAATTACTGTTGTTACTGAATAAAAGATAATTAAAAATCAATACCGTTTAAGATACATTTGCGCCATAAAAGAAGTTAGTTTATTCTTTTAATTTTTTGATTTGAGATTATTTTAGGGGACCCGTAGAAGAATTCTGACTTGAATCTCAGAAGCCTTCTGCAATTAAAGTCAGAACTTTGTGATTAAATGTACCGTCATGGGATTAAAGCCAGGGCTCTATGATTAAAATCCTACCCCTGAGATTAAAGTTATATATTCTGAGATTAAAGTCAGAATTATGAGATTAAATGGTATATAGTTCTGAGATTAAAATCAGAGTTCTGAGATTCAAGTCCTAAACTGAAATAAAATGTAAAATTAAAGTTATAAGGATGTGAGACTGCATAAAGTTTATAGTTCTGGCGTTAATCAGGTTGTATAATAGAGTTCTTCTGACTTAAATCCCAGCAGTTCTGACAGTTATTGTCAGAATTCTGAGATTCTGAGACGTAAGTTGAATTCTGGGATTAAAGTCATAATTCTGAGATTAAAGTTATAGTTCTGAGATTAAAGTCAGTTCCCAGATTAAAGTTATAGTTCTGAGATTAAAGTCACAGTTCTGAGATTAAAGTTATAAGCTCCTGAGAATAAAGTTATAGTTCTGAGATTAAAGTCAGATTTATAAGGCCAGTGCCATAGTTCTGGCGATTTCAAGCTATAAAGCCCGAGCCGCTTGCTATAGTTCTGATGTTAAAGCCATAGTTCTTATATCAAAGCTATAGTTCTGGCGATTAAAGCCGAGATTTGCAAGGATGAAAAAGCTTGGCAGTTTCATGAGTTTAAAGCTTCATGCAGTTCGTTGATTAGAGTCAGATTATATAAGATTAAAACGTGGTGTTCTGATATTAAAGCTGAAGCTCTGAGATTGTAAAGTTGCGAAGTTCTGGATAGCCAACGGTATAATTCTGGGATTATGGTTCTGGTGATTAAAGCTTCAGAATTCGTACTCTTGTCCCATATTAAACTCAAATGAAATGTAAATAAATTGTAATCCTGCTCTGTAGCTTGGCGACACGCGGGTCACCGTGGTGTAAAATAAAGCAGAAGTTAAAGCAGACCTTAAACCTCCAGAGGCCGCCGATGTCATCGCTGCTCTCGAAGCAGACGGGCTCCAGCCCTTCATTCCAGGCAGCATTTCATGCAGACCAGCCCCGAACTCCCCGCTCCCACCGCCACATTGCCACACGAGCTTTCCATGCCCTCCACCCTGCGAATGCAGACCAAAACAGTTTATTCTGCAGAACATCAGCAGAGATTGTGATAAACAAGTCTCTCACGCAAATTCGTTTTATCTGATGATAAAGATCATTTCATCATAAAGCCAACCTGAAAGTGCCGCACATGCAGCCACATCAATTGCTGCTTTATCAAACGAGCCAATGCAACATGGTGTTGTCAAAACCAGTGAATAAGACTAGAATTCTACTTACCCCAATGTAAACAATGCAGACTGCCCCCCGCCCCTCCTCTGCAAGCAAAATCCAGAAACAATGCAAGCGCTGATCTCAACCTTCAATGCTGCGTTTTTAATTCCTACAGAAAAACATCCAACTCCTATAAAAGTGAGTAAAAGTGACTAAATGTGATCAAACCCTAACCTCTGGCTCAGCTTTCTGCTCCTGGAGGAAAACAGCCTGCTTGGTATTTGTGTGAGTGAGCAGTGGGAGGAGCTCAGACTGAACCTTGCTTCTTTCTCTGCAAAGGGAGGAAAAGTAAACAGACTTCCTGTGCTGCGATTAATGCCTGCTACATTTAACAATCATTAAACCAGTAGCTGGACAATCCCAGCTCCTAACAGCCATTTTGCTCTGGATCATTTTAAGCCTATTTTTGGATTTGGATCAAAGCACCCCTAAAATATGACTTGTTATTTTGACACTGTATGATCTCTTTACAATTAAAAAATATGACATTGTAAAAACTATAGAGTATTTGATTATTTAAGCCCTTCAATTATGTTCTGATTCATCAGAAATAATAAACAACATAAAAGGTAAACAAATCTGATGGAGCTCCTTAACTAAAATGTTGAGGAAAACGCTGCATTCAGGTGTTTCTGAAATGTTCAGTCAGATTTCTGCACCTATTGATGGTGTGTTGGTGAAATGTTCACCAGTGAGGTGCTCTAATGTGTCTAAGACTGCTTTGTTTGATTATCTTTAAAACCACAACTCAATATCAATATTTAAATTTACTGAAACATTAGTAAATATTTTCTAGTTTCTAGTTATTTGAATTTAGAATCCATTTTCTGATTGCCAGTCTAAAGAAGGAGAGGAGCAAGGAGGAGCAGAGGAGCAAAGTGTGTGCAAAGTGAAAGGTCAAGAAAAACCAGCAGCTGTTAAACTGGCAAAGAAAAACATTTAATTCAGTCGATTATTTTACATTTATCATGGAAGCCATTTTGGCACAAAGAGAAAACTCATTTCATGAAAACTGATTGAAATATTTCCATGAAATTAGTTGATTTAAAAGCTTTAATTGGTTGGAATATTCTTCTAAAAAATGCTACTTTTTGCTTTGCTTGTTAGGTTTTTTT